>JAUMHP010000059.1:13532631-13559998 GCA_032361065.1 Enteromius trimaculatus
CCCCCCCCCCCCCCCCCCCCCCCCCCCCCCCCCCCCCCCCCCCCCCCCCCCCCCCCCCCCCCCCCACTATACTGTGCAAAAAACAGCGTAGTATATCCAAATAGACAGCATTTATAAAAAATTAAGATGTTGATATTTGGTTTAATTTTAAGAAGTGCACATTCCACTGACACACTGGATACTATCCCATGAGGCCATGGGAAGGGATTTCAGAATGTCAGTGAAGTGATGCAGCTGAGGCTGTGACAGTATCGAGTGAAAGTAACCACATGGTGGATGTATTACATCTATATTTCATTCATACTATCCATGTTTATACTATATAGAGCATACTTTTAAACAGTCACAAAGTTAGATTAAATTTAAATACACTGTATACTAAAGCAGTATGATTTTTTTGTTTTTTAATCAAGAACTAAAATATTGGCACCCTTGCAATTCTGTCATAAAATGCAACACTGCTTTCGGGAAAACTGTTCCAATTGCAAATGTTTTGGTACTCATTTGCGTACTTTTTTTGTTTGCACTGCAACAACACGAAAAGAAAAAACTGAGAAGAAAAGTCAAACTTTCACACAGAACTCAAAAATGGACTGGACAAAATAATATGAAGGTAAAATAGCAAAACTCAACAGCTTGTTGATCTGAATGTGAAAACTATAAAAATTTCTATTTGTAAGTTAAAATTTACACTCATCTCTGATCTGAAAAGCTAAATCTTTCGATTTGCATCACATTTTTAGCAAATTTTACATTTTCCTTGCAACGTAACAAAGGGATACTTCAAAAAAAAAAAAAATTCTAATTTTGTAATTAATTACTTGGCCTACTATCATGTATCATGTCGGAGAGTATGAGTAATGTATGTGTACGCTGTTTATGTTCAGATCAAAGTGTAAACAACATATCCATGTACATACATTGTGATTATTTTCATTATTTTTGATTTCTTTGCGCACAAAAGGTAATCTTGCAGCTTCATAAAATTACAGTTGAACTACTGACGTCACATGGGTTATTTTGCCTGCTGTTTCCTTGATCATGTAGGATACTTGCTGTCTAGGAGGGTCAGATCAAAAATATCTTTATTTGTGTGTCTTACAGGTTTGAAACGACACGATTAATAACTGATTTTTTTTATTTTTGGGTGAACTATCCCTTTGAAGTTACACTTATGTTTTGAAGTATATGAAGGGATCTCGAGGTCAAAAGTATCTTTTGTTTATCCTTTTAGCGGCGTCATTTACATAATGTGACCGTCCTTGCAGCGAATAGCGTTCCAATAACGGCGACCCATGACTCGTAATGAAAGTGATGAGAGCTGTAATGAGATAGATGAGGACGTTTTGCCCCCTCTGTAGCAGGCTGCTCATCACATCTGGCTAAAGATGATTGAATAATACCGCTCAGTACTCCAGAGGGCCTACCGCATGTTCCCGCGCAAAATAACGGAAAAAAGCCGACACTGAACGGTCCAAGTGTGTTGTAAGATTAGAGAGCTGTAGATAAAATAATGTGAACTTCAAGTGGACCTGCATTAATGCTCTCTTTATAATATTTGTAACATCCCCCTTGACTTGTTAGTGTAAGAGAGCTTGCCTTTAATTAGTCTCTAAGTAACAGAGAATGTCCAGCGATGTATTGGCATTCTTACACAGTGAAAAAGCATCTATGTCACCGACGAGGAAGCATTAGTCATGTCTATCCTCTCACAACTGCGTAAACAAGGTTGTTCTTTGTGATTCGAGCAACTGCGCTCAATATGATGACGGTAATGTTATATAATAGTGCTTCCAGAGCTATCCTGACAACAGGTGCACGGTCTCACAGAGAATACATGTGTTTCCTGAGGATACACCGTGACTAGATGTTTCATACCCTCAGACGTACACTGTTCTGGATAGGCTAGACCTCTTTGAGTTATTAATATTTCAACATCTGTATTGTTTTCAAGCCAGAAAAAGGCTTCTTGGTGTGCTACGCACAAGTCATCTCTGCTTTTCAATTCTCCACTCCTGTTCTGCATTTCTCAGCGGGGCCGGGAAAACAACTGCGGAAAGGGGAGAATTTTAAAGAGGGATGGATTTAAATGTACCCGAAGAGACCAGCCAAAGGCATTTGGCAGGCGGGGTCTGTCACACAGGGGCACGAGAGACGCGCAACGCATCTCAGGACAATAGTCTATGATTAGCACTGTGCTTATCTGCGCAACGCCGCCTGCCATTAGTGTGCTGCAGGGGCGCTGTCTCCATAGCAACCAATCTGCCTGAAGTCCAGACCCCAGTTGTGCTTGTCAAAGATCCACTCAGAAACCTCTATTCACCGTTTTCTGCCTGGAAAGCCCATTTAAGGTTATTATTACCGTTGTAGGAGGTGGGGGTGATCGCATAGATCTCAACGTGGCTGTAAAACCTCACATCGACTCGATCCGTTCGCAGAAGATTAATTAACCCGCGTGACCGCGCACAAACGCTCGGACGTGAACTTCTCTGGTGGTCTGACACCTGCCACTTGATATTTTCAGACCCAGCCATGAAGGGGAGGTGGAACAGAGGTGGAACTCGTGTTTTCGACAAAACCATAAAAGCGAGGGGTCTGTATGCGGCGCTAATTCAGTCGCCGAGTTGGCTGCTGCTAAATTGTAGGGTTAGTGACTTGTCAAGCCTTAAGCACAAGTATTGAACTTCAGCATGTAGCTCTACCCACAACATTTATGCTATGGAAACGAATGCATCCTCAAAACATGTGGTGGAATGATGTGCCTTTGGTTTTTAACCAATTTAATGTATTAGTTAACCTGGCAGATGATACAGTGAGTGAAAAGCCCATAGCCTTGGGACCTGAGACATACAGTATCTAGAGACCACCTTATCATAGACTTTCGGCACAGCGAGCAACAGAACACCTTAGCAACTGCAAAATGCAAAATGTTAAAATCACACAGAACATGGGAGTAATATACTGTAGCAACTGCAAAGTGTACTTTACAAATGGCAAACAAAATGATCATTATATGTTTAAGGTTTTTCATTAGTTTTAGATTACTTTTGACCTTTGCACTTTTAAATTATAGTAAATAACTTTAGATTACTTTTCGATTACCTACCTTTGAATGTTAAATTACCATTATTAATTGTTTAGGAATGTATCACATTACTAATTAACTGAACAATACACAGACAGAAACGTCTCTTAGGTTATAATACTTAAAAATTTCTAGTTATTCTCAAACAGACTCAAATTGGCTACTTTAAAAACGTGTTTTAACATCAGATGTTTAATCAGATATTGATTTATATAGAATTGTATAGTGTATTTGATGCAATTATATCATAAGTAACAGTATTAAATTAGAAAAAAATTAAGGTAGTCCTTTATTTTTTTAAAAGTCATTCATTAGGATTTAGTATTGCAATATGTCCAGCACCGTTTTAGCTAATGGGTTTTTAAAAAGCGCACTATTATCACACACTGCATTCATTGTTTTGTCTCTTTGGTCTTGACTGTGGTGCTGGCTGGTGCTTGAACCCTGGTTGAATCATATCAAATCAAAGCGCATTTTACCGGCATGCTCCAAAAATGAGGAATATCAAATGCAGACTCACAACCTGTCTCCTGCTCTGAGGGCACCTGGGTCTTTTTGCCAGAAACTTTGCTCAGGGAGAGCCTATTCAGACACATCTGGTCTTCTGAGGAGTTCTGATAAAGACTAGAGTGATTTCAAAGGGAGATAAAAGCCCTGAGAATTGCAGTGCACTGAAAGACTCTGCAGCCGCTGTCACACCATTATGACAGGAGATTCTTTATAATTGCCCATTCCAGACATGGCAGATAAGGTGTGTGATATAAATTGATCAGACAACTTGAACTTTCACTGGAAAACTTGGTAGAGAAGGAATTTCTTCACGTTTACATTAGATGGATAACATTTCAAGCCATTGACATCCTCTCTAACGTTTTTCTAGATTTTACACTTTTAATTGTCGATAACAAAACACACATGAATCTAATGATAATATTCTATATTGACATCTACTTTTTAAATGTCCAAAAACCTAAGGAAGTTTGAAATAAATTTTGCATATAAAAGATTTTTATAGCTGATTAATTAATATTAAAGGATTTTACCTTAAATGTAAAAATAAAATGTATTATGAGTTTATTATATAATTTTCCCCACAGTTGCTTTAATGAAATTTTACTTTATGGTAAAATATAAATATTTATTTTTGGTAAAATATTAATTTGGTGATAATAATATTAACAAACTAATAATAATAATATATCATTTAACAATTATATTTTATTAAAAAGTTGAAAAGTTAACTCTGTTGCTATTATATTCTTGCCTTTTAAAGTATTGAAATATATGTACCTCCTTGTCTGACCCGGGGTCTCTGTTTGTACTGTGGCAACAGTGGGCATTTTATCCGGGTGTGCCCTCGTCAACCTCCACGATGTAACGTGTCGGTTCAGGGAAGACACGATGAGTCACGAAGTTCAGTTCAACCAAAAACATCTTTACTTAAATTCCAAAACTTTACATGAAGAGATCAAAGAAACACGTTCTAACATCAACAATGACCGACACAGACTGACACACAGGGCTAGCTTAAATAAGGGAGACAATCAACATAAATGGGGAGACACACCTGAACGGAATACATAATTAACAGAAACTAGGTCATCGGGAAAGCACATGGGGAAAGCAGAGGTAGACATGGAACATAAACAAACATGGGGATGTTACACACGACCTGTGGTGAGTAAAATTTTACCCAGTATTGAAAAGATGAATCTGTTAACTACCTGTGTTATGCTTACTGGACCCAATGTCTCTGTTACAGTTTTCGCCCTTCTCGACTCCAGGTCAGACGGCAACTTAATCGCTGGGCACCTCTGCCATTGGCTTGGGCTTAAGACTTCAATCACTGATACCAAATTCAGTCCTTAACTGGAAAACCCCTCACCCATAAGAGCGTCCGGTTTCAAGAGGGACCCATAATTCTTCATGTCGGCCAATGTCACATTTATTTGCTGGTTCTGCGGATGTTGTCTTAGGGCGCCGCGGTTGGTGAGGTACAATCCCATTCTCTCTTGGCAGATGGGGAGTTTTAAAGTGTGGCCAGCGATGTTATCCATACAGTTTCCCCAATCTTCCTCTCAGTCCTAAAGTTCATCTGAAGATTGCCGCCACATCTTTTGAAAGCCCTTTTAAAAAACAGTCTGTGAGTATCCCTGAGTGCTATGCTATGCCCCCTTTAGCAACGTATTCTGCCCCAAGAGAGCTGCCCAGCTACCACCACATCGACCATAGGACTGCGCCATTGATCTGATTCCAGGTGAGCCATTGCCCAAAGGCAAGATTTATCCCCTTTCGCTTCCAGAGTGCAAAGCCATGGAGCAGTATATAGAAGAGGCTTTAAGACAAGGTTTCGAGCTTCTTCTTCGTTGCCAAAAAGAACGGAGGCTTGTGGCCCTGTATTGACTACCGAACACTCAACAAAGCCATGGTAATGTTCAGATATCCCCTTCCCCTTGTCCCAGCAGCCCTAGAGATGTTCCAAGGTGCCTCTGTGTTCACTAAACTTGACCTCCACAGTGCCTACAACTTGATCCGGATCAGAAAAAATTATGAATGGATGACCGCCTTTGTCACGTCCACTGGGCATTATGAATATCTGGTCATGCTGTATGGTCTCGTTAAAGCCCACTCAATCTTCAAAAACATGCATGAGATAATTAGAGACTTCCTCCACAAATTCATCATATATCGATGACATCCTCATCTATTCCCAGAACATGCAGCAGCAACGTAGGCACGCCGTGGAGGTCCTCACCCATCTTAGAGAGTATCAACTCTATCATTAAGCAGAGAAATGTTTATTCAGTCCAGTTCCTGGGATACATCATCGATCAGACCGGAGTTCGCATGGACGAGGGGAAGGTCGATTCTGTAACCACCTGGCCCACTCCCTCCACAGTCAAAGAACTCCAACGGTTTCTAGGATTCTCAAATTTCTGTTTCTATTTCGGTTAATTCAAAACTACAGTATGCTATTCAGTGCTCTCAAAGATCTTGGGTGCCAAGAGATGATGTGTTAGATCCTATTCTCTTCCATGCTACCAAACCTGATCGGCCTGAGCCCAGGGGAAGAGAAAGACCACCGCTTCATCTGAGATGTCGACCTTCTGGAGAAGGCCGTGGAGGAGGGGGTAATGTCACAGATCTGCCAGGCTCTGCATGCAGCCAATCACCACGCTCACTCTCCCCTGAGTTCTAATCACCGTCACCTGCAACTCATCATCGCCACAATCAACTTCACCATGAAACCACACACCACTCCTCATTCAGTGTCCAGGCTTGTTTCTACGAAGTGAACTAAACTCCTTGCTCTCTTGCTCTCGATATTGGAAATACTTACCCTGAACTTACCTCCTTCTAGTGTCTCTCCAAAGCTCCAGGATCCTCCAGTGTATGTGGTGTGTGGTCGTCTCCCCGGTCCAACATGTCTCCATTGTCTCTGTGTATCTCCAACACTCCAACGAATATGTAATTAGAAAGACTGTGTCACTGTCACAGTCACTGTCCATTGTCTTTACCCATTGTTACATGCTCTGCTGTGAAATAAACCATTATATTATACCTACCTCCTGTGTAGCGTCCGCTTCCAACACCATAGATTTACAATTTAAAATTTCTTACATATATAGATTTTTTATGCTTTTGAAAGAAGAGTAATTAATACAGAATAATAAAATTAAGCATAAACAATATTTAATAATTTAGTATATTTTTTATAATTTTAAAGTTCAATGTTATTCTAGCAAATGATATTTTAAATGTAATCTTGTGGTGGCAAAACAAAATAAAAAATAATAAAATTAAATAAAATACAAAAGCAACATAATTTTCACAACAACACCTTTAATAAACCATATTAACTTTAAATTTTATTGACTAGTCTTATTTACTAAACATGACTAGAATTTAGCTTGTAAAACTAACTATAACTATAACTCAACTATAAAGGACAAAGTCCTTGTGATATGATTTTATTTATGGAGTACTACATTAATTTAAAAGGTTAAATATAATTGAAACAACTTTTAGTCTATTTAAAAAATAATAAATAAATATTTATTAACTAAAATGTAAATAAATACAGAAACAAAATAAAGACAGAATATGTGCCAATGCATTTCCACAGATTTGATTAAAAAGGCAAACTACTGATTCATGGTATTTGCTTTAAATAAAAAAAAAAAAATTAATATTATGTAATTTTAATGGTTAATTAAATATGCAATATTTAACCCCTCAAAACCCCTCTTTTTTAACATTTTTAAGAACTCTTCTTAGAAGTTTGCTTCATGTGCTTCATGTGCTCACTGATCTGAGAAAACTGTCAGCTTTAAAGAATAATTTCAGCGTTGCTGTCAGGAAGGCCATTATTTTGTGGCTAATTTGAACGCTACATTTTTATCGAGAGCATACTTGAGCACTTGCTGACCTTTTTCTTTGAAGAGGTTAAATGAATTGTACATGAAAGATCACATTAAAAGGGAAATAAGAAGGGAATTAACTTTTATAGAGATAGTTCACACAAAAAGGAAAATTCTATTATCATTTGCTCACCCTCATGTCATTCCAAAACTGTATGCCATTCTTTAGTCAGTGGAATGTAAGGGGAAAAATAAGGAAAAACTCACTAATGTTTTTTGATTCATACAATGGAAATCAATGGGCACCAAAACTATTTGGTTACCAGCATCTTGGACATATGACAAACATATTGTTTGATATAATGGAATACATTTTTTTGGTACTTAAAGCCTATGTCTTCTCACATCAAAATCCACTAACAATTTTTGCTTGTAATCACATGCTAATTCATACTAGATAACTTTTTCTATTACACTTTAGACATTATACTAGACATTATAACTCTGTAACTACATATCAACTAATTCTCAGGGTTAGTAGAATAAGCTGACATATACTTGTAAGGTTTCTGATAGTCAGTACGTGGTGGACCCATCAAAGTGTTAGAAGATATTAAGCAGACAGTCTACTAATATAATGACTGCTAGTTGACATGCAGTTGCAAAGTTACTTATTGTAAGTAGAATTTCTAAAGTGGACTATCAGTATAAAGTGTTACTGACTTTTATACGAAAACAATATTTTGCATATAGGACTTATTTGACCTTGTACTTGTGGTTTATTTTGATGTTTTTATCAGCTGTTTGGACTCTCATTCTGACTGCACCCATGTGGACCCATCGGTGAGCAAGTAATGTAATTTTGTTTCTCCAACTTTGTTCTGATCAAAAAACAAACTCATTTTGAATGGCCTATTAGTAAGTAAATTATTGGTAAACTTTCCTTTCTGGCTAAACTATTCCCTTAAATGTTTGAAAATGACCCTTCATACAGTGTAACAAGTGAATGAAAACATGCTGCAGAGTTTTAAATATGTAAAAATTATTGTTTATCAAAAGAAGGCGTTGAGTCTGAATCATGGAAACGATTCGTTTGTGAAAAGGAGTCCCAAGCCATTTCATGTTGACGTCAAAATGACATATTAGCATATCCCCGCCCACTTGTTGCACGCAGACCTGGGCAAACTTTTCACGTTGGTCTGAATTAAAATGCAAATTCATTCTTTGCCACTAGGTGCCGCTTTTGGAGGTACGCTGATTTAAATGAAAGCCAATCATCAGAGGGGTTTAGAGAAATTAATCATAAACAAATCGTCTGGGTGATGTTGAACAAATAAGGTAAAAAAAAGAAAATTAAAGTGTTTTTTTTTTTTACTTGCATGCACATCAACCTGTTGTTTGGGAAAATATGAACCTTTCATAATTCAATACGGGAACATTATGGTTACTGTATAAATTGTTGCTTTAAAACAGTGGGTTAAATGCAGTTGTGACCTCATCAGCTGACACTGTCGGGCAGCATTGATTGCTAATGTCGTATTTGTGTCGGTGTGACACCACGGGACAAGTGCGCCAGCGCTGGATCCCCTCCCACTCCACTGGCAAGCAATCCTCCATCATCTTCTGCCATCTGGCCTTTGATTAGATCACCAACAGTTATTCTTTTTATTACAGTCTTTCCTTTCCTACTAAGCCTGAATGCAACTACCATCTTTTTTTATATTCCCTTTCATAGATGATTTTGTCCAACACCACGGGACTGTTAATCTACTGGCTGGGCTTGTGTATAAAACCCGTGAACTAAATCATGTGGCTTAGTGTGACATCTGACAGGATGCAAGCGACTTTGAATGCTTTCTGCAGCGCCAAAGACTTTTGAAAAGTTGGAATTTACACAGCCTGCCCAGTATGTGAATAAAATGAACAACATCCATACAAATGTTCAGCGGTAAACACACACAAACTGCACATCAGAAGTGACATAGCAGGGGCAAATGCGATCTCTGATTAATTATGCTCTTTGTATTGAGCTTGTAGCAGAAATGACAAAGCATGAGAGGACTGCACACAGTCTGTCAGTCTCAATCCATCTCTGCTTCAGTGCTTGTTACATTTTTCACAGTGGGAAGACATAAGGGTCATTCAACATTATACAAAGGGTGCCAGTCTTTTCTAATTTCTCTTTACTGTATCAACACATTCTGATAAGAAAACATATGGAAATTGAGTTTTTACCTGTTTATCTATTTTTAGAAGTCAACCGTGCTACAATCAATTAAAAAAAAAAATAAAAAAATTTAATATTCACTAAATCACCACATCTTTCTTTCAGCATTTCTTTCTATTTTTATATATTGTTTGCTCAGGATGCACTTATTTGATTACTTACTGTAAAAATACAGTATGATAAAATTACGTAAACCTCCGCAGGCACACAACATTATAAGGCGTTGATATTTGGTTAAATTGTGGTTGCGACATCAGGTGACCAAAATTCAATGTCTAATGACGATGTAAAATTGACGTCCAACACAGTTATCATGGTGTGAACAGGCCTTTAGTCTTAATTCAGTTTTTAAATTATAGTTAAAAAGTAATGCTTTTAAAGGTATTAAAAACCAGTCATTACCATCACATTTTCAGTAGCCTAATGAAATATTCCATAAATCTGTAGAAATATTGCCTTAAATTCTGTCAGCTATTGTCAACCCTGTAACTGCTCAATTATGTCCTAATATATAGAAAGTACTCCTTTAACTTTGTAACGTGGCGTGTCGTAAGTTGTGCTGTTGAGTAGGCGAAGGAGCACAAGGAGACGAAAACGTACAATAAAATACTTCTAATAATGGAAACAAAAACGTGGAGCAGCATCCATAAACTTCTAAGTAAAGCACGAGCAAAGACACGGTAAACATTAGGGTTGACGAAAGACAAGGAACTCAAAAGACATGGGTTAAGTACATACACTAATGACGAGACACACCTGAACGAAATACACAATTAACTCAAACTAGGTCAGGGAAGCACATGGGGAGAAACAACACAAGTCACATGACATGAAACATAGAAAAACGAAACCAAGGATGTTACAAACTTATGACATATCACAATGCAATATATTATTAACACAGTTTACACATTATAGACAATTTACAGTCATACAAAAATCTACTGTAGTAACATAAAGCTGTATATGATTAAGACCCAACTGTGTTGTTATTCAGTTTTTTTGTTCTCCCCTGAGAATTTCCTTACTCAAACATACTCTACAAATCAAATGTATCTAAACACTGAGGTGCATGTTGTGGAGGAATGAGACAGCCGCTTAGGGATTCTTATGTAAATGTCAGAGACACTCTGTAGTTATCATTGGGTCACAATACCAGGCTAGATGACGTAAAGGGATACTCCAGAGAAATGCCATCCCACATTATGGCTGACTACTGACCATTTGAAATCTGTGGTATTGCTTCCACAGCTCACACAAAAAAGAGTGGGACATTTGGTTTTATTGTTTGGTTGAGCAATTTTTTTGACCATGTGCTCAAGAAAAGCATAAGAAGCTTACAGAACAGTTCTCTGGCCAAAATGCCTTTTCAGTGGAAGACCCTTGAGAGAGCTACAAATGTCACGTTTATGCATTTTTAAGAGGCTTTTCCTACATGTTCTGTTTTCTCTTGTGTTTTATTTTTACATGCACAACATTTTTGGCTGGTGTTGTTAATGCAGATGCACTGGTTTTATTCTTTAAGGATGATTACTAAAATGACAAAACGAGGGCTGGGTGACATCAGAAGCTTAGTGAGCTCATTTCAGCAGTGCCACGGGGAGATTTTCCTGGGCCTTCCCCAAGAACTGTTTACCACTTTTAAGCTTTTCATCACTTAAGACTCAGAATTAGGATGCTTTCAATTTTTCAAGTGCTAAATGAAGGCGCTAAGCTTCAAGTGGCATCCTTTCACTTGACTACCTAACATTAAATGAATAATAAATGAGTTGACCAACATTTTGTCTTCATATCAACTGTATAAAACTGTATAGAACCATAGAATCGGGCTTAGAGACCCTGAAAAGAAGGTATATTTTTAGAGCATTCTAGCAAATTTCATTTAAAGTTATCAACGGACATGTTTTTTAAACACCTAAACTGACGTCCTCCAAACTAATACTCCAGTATAATGAAATTAGATATTGGATAAAAAAGTGAACACAACAATTGCGAGTTTGGTACTGTTGACTGTTGTAAATATCTCCATGTGTATATGAATGTGTATATATAAATGGTATGCAAAATAAGGGTATGCAAAAATTGGCTTAGGTGTGTATAATACGTGATTGGTAGGATTAGGTTTGTGTGTTAGATGCGTGCGAAAAAGGCGTATCATATCCACGTCAACAAACTTCGTATCACATGCATCATTGCATCATGTTTTGTCTTATACACACCAAAGTATATGTTTGCATATCCCTACCATGAGTTTCCACATATTTATATGCATTTTCGTGAGTCCGGGCTGATATAATTACAGTAAATAGCTGTACACATGCATTTGTTGCTGCTGTAATTTAGAAATCGCTAACTAAACTTACAGGCTCACAGAATTGCCATTTACCATCAGAATGAGTTTGAAACTGATATTTCAAGGTAAAAAAAAAAATGCACACGTAACATTTTTATTAAATTAAAACTTTTTATTTATTATGTTAACCAAAAGAATGGCTTTTAGTGTTACTTTCACATCTATTGACAATCTACTAATAAACTAAATGTGTCAACATAAGGGCATTTTTCCATGGAAATAATAGATGAAACGTATATAGGCTATATACTACTACTACCTTTCAAACAGAAAAGAAAAAACTCCTTGAACATCCTTTGCTCCAAACAATAGCGTTGCATGCTTTTCTTGAGCAGACTGCTCAAGTTCTGTGCTTCAAAGTGTTCTTCGCTCCAGTAGTACCTCTGAAAGTGGTAGCGAGAACGTCATTTGCATTTCAACAGCATGGGTTTGGTATCTTAAAGACCAAAAACCAAGTAAAACATTCTATCCCCTTGCAAGTTACATCACGAATATGCCAAAAATAGCACAGACCAGTGCAGTAAATCATAGGGAGGAACCAGCGAAGTGAGTTTAATATTTTCCATGCTCAGTTCACACGTCAAGGTCTAGCCATCATCACCGCAGTAACGCACCTGCCACCGAAGTGGCTCAAACTCCCACCGCACATCTAATCAAACATTCGGTTAGGCAGTAGACAGCCTGCTCGTTGTGATTTCTTTTCCTATTTTTCCTGAGATGAAAGAGCGTTATTCGTAATGACAGTTTCTTCTCCGGCCTGCCTTCGTTGTCTCGCGCGCTCTGCTCCTTTTATTATCTTCTGTCTGCAATCCTTTTCCCAGGGCCTGAAAACTCATTATACACCCAAATTGATGTGATTACCAGTTCTCAACAATATACCAGTGGAGATTTCTTGGATTGTTTTTAAATCATACTGTCATGTTCAAATGGAGCCGTTGGAATTAATTTTGACCCTTAATTGCATCAAGCCAAATGCCAGAAAAAGCTATAATCTAGTCTGCATAGTACTTGTGTTTGTATCTAATCTTTGATGAATATCTACTTTGGTAAAGTTCAGCTGCTGGAGACATAGTGAGTGAATGTTATAGCTTGTGTGGATGGTTATAACATTCACACTGAACATTCAGTGCACTAAATTCCATAAAACACAGCACACAATTCTCTATGTATTTATAGATAGAAAGGTTTGCATTATATATATATATTATGTTTTTGAGGTGTGTTTGTGATATTTTGAATGAAGTGCTACATTTTGCAAGAGATTTGAGGCATTTTGCAATTTTTGTGTGCAATTCTTGGATTTGTATGTAAGGTTTGAAAAAAAAGAGGCAAATTAAGTTTTGAATGTGTGTGAGCAGTTGGAAAAATTCAATTTATACAATCAAGAACACATCAAAAGATTTAACATGCGGGAAAAAATGTATGCCCTTATGAGCTTTTTTGGCGCCTTTCCCAGTCCTCGAGCCAGAATTTGAACTCGGGACGTCCGTGGCACAACATGTCTGTACACTGCACTCAATAGCACCAATGTGACAGATTTCCCTGAATTTGAATTTTTATTAATATTATTTTTTGTGTGTGCTTACTATCAACAAAGTGCCATACTTATGAGAGGGAAAAATTAAATAAAGAGAATGAATAAAAAAAACTAAAAAAAAACTGAATAAATTCTAAATAAAGTCTAAATAAAAAAAAAAAGAATTAATATTTGAAAATATATGTTTTTAAACATTTGTCTGTCAAATCAAAGCTGACTGTGTGAAAGCAGCAGGCAGGGCGCCATTTTGTCCAAAAACCGAGGACGGTTTTGGCGCGTTTTTTATATGCTAATCTTGAGAAAAAGTCTTAAAGGAACGTTCTATTTCATAATATGGCGTATTCCTCACAAATGATTTACAGTTTACTTCATAATAATAGTTTTTCACCATCACTAAAATAAATTGTTTGTAGAAAATGATAGGCTGCCTGTAAGCATTTTTTACAGGCGAAAACACTGGGTTTATAAGTAACGTTTTGTTTTTTTTTCTTTTAAATGAATCATTTTTTATAATTCCATATAACGTTATATTTATTATCATAACCAGGTACATTTTAACCATAAATATTAATGTCAATAGAATTATCATCTTAATGAGGAGGCACTTGTTTTTAATCAATAATAAATACGAACACAGTGAAATTCCAGGAGTGATTTATCAATTAGCCTTAATTAAAATCTTATTAATTAACCTTTCTTACAGCATGCGCTGTCAAGCCCGTTTGCTGAGAGCTTCAAACAACAACAACAACCAATCGAGTGATGAGCCAAAGGTGCCCGTGAAATCTGCGCGCGAGGGGGGGATGACCGCAAGATTCACATCCACGCAAAGTTTCCCAGCGTTTCATCTCGACACTTTCTGCCCGTCTGCACGTCCGAAGTCCCGTCCAGAGAACCAGACAGCTGCTGCTGGATCTGGGAGCTTCAGCATCCTCCAGTCCTCCTCCGTCATTAGTCGAGTTCAGACTCTCACCGCACTGTCGGCACCAGCGCCGGAGAAGAGAAAACACCGCTTTACTGGTAAGATTGCTTTATATGTGTTAAAAATGCCGTGCTGTAGAGATTAAAAAATAACATAAACAGTGTGCTGTGTGAACATCTGAGCAGATGTGTGACGTGAACACAGTTGAAACGGAATTTCTAGGATTCCTCGCATTTCTCTGAGTAGTTATGCAACTGATTTTTCATCATCTGAATCTTAGCCTGTGATGTGATCTGTGTGGTTTTGAACTTTTAGATAAAAAAATAAACCGTGGCTACATCCCCAAAGCTTGATTATCCTCCAGTTATTTTAAAGAAATGTAGGCTATACTTTATAGTTGGTTCTTATGTGAAATCTGTTGATGGAAATGATAACTGAAAGGAAGTCAGAGTGTTTTCACCTTTTCCACCAAGTTGGGATTTGAGACTTGATAGAACGATCTAGCTGACAGCTGAACGTGACGAGGAAATAGTGATTCTGCGAAAGAATAATGAGAAAATGCGCCCCGAGATTTCCTCAAGTGGGATTTAGGAGGTCTGGCATGTGCTTATCAGGGTGCATTGAAATTCTGTAATCTCAGAAGATAATGTGTGCTTCTTGTCAAAGCTAGACACAAAGATTGTTCGGTTACGCAGGTCGAGAGACGTGAGATTAAGGATGAACGTTAAGATAAGAGGTATGTTATTGCACTTTATATATAGACTAAGAATGATTTCTGCACTTGTGGAGTGTTTATTATGGTGTCTCCCTCCCGGCGGTTTGATCGACAGGTGTGAAAGGATCTCAGGGTAATGGTGATTACAGTTTCCTTTTCTCTTAAAATAGACCATTACTTATTTTCAGAGACTGTATCTCGATTCAGGCAGACCCTTCGGTCAAGACATAGTAGGGGGCAGTTGTCATCTAGCAATAAGTCATCTA
Source organism: Enteromius trimaculatus (assembly GCA_032361065.1). NCBI lineage: Eukaryota > Metazoa > Chordata > Actinopteri > Cypriniformes > Cyprinidae > Enteromius > Enteromius trimaculatus. Next base: position 13,548,098 of record JAUMHP010000059.1, read on the forward strand.
AGATTAGTTTTCAGACGTCACCACCCTTTGGATTATATGACCCTAAGGATTGTTCTGCTGCATTCTTAAATATTTTATGAGCAATACGTAGCATTAAGCGGCACATCTTAGAAAATTTCATGCACAAAATGGAAGAGCGGTAATACGTTTTTGTAATTGATTTAGACATAAAAATCTGCTCAATAGCAACAGATGGTCATAAAGTTTAAGTTCATGTCGCTTGAAATGGAAGTCTGTGATTCTAAACTAACTGGTGGACTGATAAACATAAAAATGGGTCACACATCACTGGGAAAAAATAGCTCAGTGCCTCACATAATTGTTTAAATTGAGGTAGCCAAATAAATGCCCATGTCAGCTTTTGAAAGGGAGAAGAAATGCCTTATGTTTTGCACTTGATGCATAATGCTCCTTATTATGTGTCATTTGGATTAAATCAGTCAAACTGGGTTGGCATAACAAGAAATCGAACTTCAAATGGTATAACATATTACTGTATAACAAGTAAATATATTACATTTGGCGTGAGAAGTGATTTGGGGTCCATTCATACTTGTTCAATGTAAAATCTTGTATTTTGTAACATTATATGGTGTATTATATGTAGTTCGTACTTGACACCCAATGTAAAACCTCAGAGACTCTATTAGACGCAGTATTTTTAGACTGGATTCGTACTTGAATGTAAAATCTGCATCTTGCAGGAACCCTTAGCAGTGTACATTATATAAGGTGTATTTCTAAAGACCTTTCTGTAGCTCATTGATTGTTCATGTGCCTTTCATATTTTCCAGCAGAGGATGAGGAGGTTCAAGGTGAAAAGAAAAGTCTTTACGTGTGCTGGGTTGAGGGGGTTCTCAATGGGCAGAGATCATACATATGTCTGTCTGATGTGAAGCCGCATTAGCCCATGAGGGGAGGCTTCCCAACCTAAAAAGGTGCTGATGAAAACATCAAAGGTCACTGGATGGATGTAATACATTTTGATGGATTGTCAAACTTCATCATTCGGATGAAGATGACGTGTCTAGAAAGCCCTATTTTTTTATGACACTCGTGTTATGCTTAAGCCGTCCCCCCCGGTGCATTGTGAACACCCGACTCCGACGGAGCGAGGTGACACCGTGAGGACACTCCACGGCGATTAGACAGAGGACGGGCTGAAGTTTGAGATGGTGGGTGGACTGAGTTTTTACTACAGCCCTGTGGCCCAAAATCTGACATTTTAAATATGCTCCGAAAGGCTTGTCACGGAATTTCAATCTTTACGCTTGAAACACACAGCTACAATGCATCTTAAAAAAAAAAAATCAGCCAAAAATTAATTTTAAGTCATCATTTACTCGCTCACATGTCATTTCAAACCTGTAGTTGCTTTTATTTGTAGAAATACACTGTTCTTTTCAATATTTAATGGAATATACATATATTACATACGGTGACCATACCATTAAAAAGTGTGGGATGTTTTTGAAAGTCTCATATGCTCACTAAGATTGTGTTTATTTCAGCAAAATACAATGAAAACTCTTTGAAATGTTTTCTTTATTAATATATTTTACATTTTAACTTTGCAACGTTGAATTTTCAGTCTCATGACTGCAGTCAGTGGCACATGATTAAAATCATTTGAATATGCTGACTGATTTATAAACAATTGTGGACTTATTTGATGAATATACATTTTTAAAGAACATAATTTATTTGAAGTATTTTTGCAAAAAAAAAAATGCCTTTCCTTTCCTGAACAATTTAATGCATCCTTTCTGAATAAAAATTTTCATTTCTTTAAAAAATCTTCTTGATCTCAAACTTTTGAATGATTTATGTACTGTCCGTTTACACACGCACACACACACATTTTAAGGATTTATAATCAAAGTGAATCGTGACTAGGTTTGAGGGTGAGTAAATGAAAAAGAAAATCTTTTTTGGGTGAACTGGAACTGATCCTCGAAGGAATTTTTATATGTGAATATTTTAGCATAGCTTTATTCTTTCCTGCTGTTTTCATGTTCTCCAACATAATGGACTATGCTGGAGCTATTCTACAACCATACTGATTTTATGATAAATTGGCTTGTCTCTGTATAGTTGGCTTGCCCAGATGGATTTGAACCACATCGCCTTGGGCCACTTTGAGGTATTTCAGCAAGGCTATTCCCTTCAATGTAGTGAATTGCCCTTCTACTATCCTACAGGGAGACTCATATTTATGGAAACTCAGCACTGTTCCTCAGAAGAGATGTAAATCCACCACAGCAGAGAGCAAGGCTGTTCTTCAATCAGAGATGCTGAGGACTTCTCTGGCCATGAAGCTGCATCCTTAACACTGTTTTTCTGCTGCCACATGCAGTATGTCATTGTCCTTTTGCCGAAGGTCGAGAGAGAGCTTGTTCTAAAGAAAGAGAGAGAGATCATTTCCAGCTATCCAAGGTTGTTGAAATGTGTAATTGCCATCTGTGTAAAGAACATCATCAGTGGGAACGTGATTGTATGGTTATCAGAATAGCTCAGGGATACACTTCTTAATCAAAATGTGATTCAATGACAGATACGGTATCTTTTTTTATATATAGATTACAGTGGAAAATATGGCACGTTGTATATCTACATGTCTCTAGATGTAAACAACAGTTCTTTGAAACTGTTGAAAGAGTTTTCACTAAACAATTGTTAGTAAATTTCTACATTTCACAAACAATTACAAAGAATAAGCAAGTAACACATTGAATTAAACATAAAAAGCAAAGACTGAGGACATCTGTAATCATTTGTTGTATTTATAACTACCATTATGTCATTCCAAACCTCTCTGAGTGTTTTTCTTCTGTGAAACACAAAAGAAGATATTTTCAAAGTCATTGGACACCCTTGACAATTGATGAAAAAACACTGTTTTGAAATAAATCATCAAACAGGGACAGAATATTTACTTTTGGTGCACTGGTAATTTAAGATTAAATTGGAGAAGGTATTTTAAAAGGGGGAAAAAAATCAAACACAATCATCTGAATGCTGAAGAAAGGGTTTGATTAGGTTTGATCACTCACATAATTATTTGTTGACTCAACAGGACCACCAAGAGTCTGTTTAATCAGAGGTTGTGATAAGCCTGCCATATCTCAGGGTCATTATAAAGCCGTCAATTACCCAAGTGACTCACGGCTGCTAATATGAGTCAAATAGCATTCTAATGTCTGCAAGCATAATAAAGTACCACTGAAAAGGTTGCAGAAAAAAACATTCCTCTGGAGAAGCAAGATGGCTCTCTCAGTAATACTAGATGCCTGACCAAAGTGTTTGATAGCAGTGGTTGTTGTCAGCTTTTTAGCTGAATGACGAGAAACTTGCAGCTTACAGCCGAGAATGACAGGATCCAAATCATGAGGAACAAGCTAATGAACTGCTAGAGCTTCTGTCAAAAGAGTCCAACTCTTCAAGGTTAATGGAAGAAGAAAGCACTTTGGCACAATTCACTCTTTGTTTTCTGACCTAATCTATTGGATCTGACCTTGTACACTTAGTCAGCAGCTCACTAATAATGATAAATGTCCTGTTGGGTATTTTGGCTTCCCGCGAGACAAATTTTCTTGTTAAAGAGACAGCTCAGACAAAAAAAAAACGAACAAGTGCTATTACTCTCGTGGGCTTAATCTTCTTGGAAAACGAAAAGAGATGTGTCTTTTATACAATGTTATAATAATATATAGGCTATCTTGTTTAGCAATGATGGTCACCATTCACTGTATGAAAAAGATACACTTGAACACAGCTATTTCTTCCTTTGTGTTTGACAGGAGAAAGAAATTCCAGGGGGTTGGAAATGACACGGGGGCGAATAAACATCACAATCTTCATTTCTGGGTGAACTGTTCCCATAAAATCTTCTTTTTGACCTCAGCTGGTTTTAAACGTCTACTGGAAACACTGTAACTCATTTGCCTTCGTTTTGTTCTTTTTGTTTTATTAATTTCCTCAGTCCTTTTTATCTTCAACGACAATGAGCATTTGAAGTAGAGAATCTCTGTGAGCGGTTATGAAAGCATGTCGCTCAGACTTGTCTGTGTGATATGAAAATTAGATGATTAATTTAGTTCTGCCTTATATAATTTCACACACTCCCTTAAATTCTTGACTCACTCTCTCCACACACACAAACCTCAGATGCCGCTGCCTCTGATATATGCCATTATATCTCAGCATGTCGGTGCTGTGGTAATACGATAGTTTCTATCCTCTGAAGGACACATCTATCAGAGGTTTCATATATCAGATGTATCATATTCTCATATCGGACCTCTGTCTTAGAATGCTTTTCTGCATTAGCCAAGACTTATACACATTTTGAATCAACATTAAATAGAACAAACAGAATAATATATAATGAGAATAGAAAAATCATTCAAAGTTAGAATGCCATGTAGCGTATTATTGTGGGTCAAAGAGCCAGTGATGTTGATCCTTTGGAGGGAACTTTTATGGCTCTTTTTTTCTAAGCACGGTAATTTGCATTGGCACTGGATTGGAGGTTGATATACAAATTAGAAGAGATTTTTAAAACACTGAATGTCGCAAAGATATAAGATAACGTATATAATATATCTGTGCAAGAGTGCCCTCCGGGTTCCAGTATGAATGAAATGTGTTTCCATTCTATTCTGGGTAAAAATATTTAAATATAAAAAATGTAGAACTACGGCAATGGCCCAATTGTATCCACCTCCCAAACGTCTATTTTGGACCCAAAATATGGCTTGGATCTCTCTTTTAATAAAGACTTTTATTAGCACTTCCTGATAATGTTTTATATCTATAAACCATCATAATATTCAAATTCAAATTTTACGGATCTGACCAATACGGTGATATGGTACTAATACGGTACCAATACGGTACACTAAACATGCATAGTCCTATTGGCACCGGGTTTTAGTAACCAACTTTGGGCAACCACCCAAAACATCTTGCAATCTACTTTAGCTACTGCAAAGCAATAACCCGGCAACCAATTAGAGAACCCTAGTGTTATACTGGATAATTTTCCCATGGAAAATCACCACTCTTTTTTCCCCCCACAAAATTTTACTCAAAACTGAAGCACACTTTTGCTGCCTTTAAAAGCAATGGGATTCCATTCGTGAAAATGCAAATTGAAGAGGTCCTCTTTAAAAGATTCCATGTGATAAATTATGCTCTTTAGAGCTGTGAAGGATTGAAACTGTGGAGTAGATAATCTCAGTAAGGCATTCCCTGAATCAGCTTCCCACTCCATGTGAGATGAATGACGTAATAAGCTGGTGTGAAACTCCTGACAGTTGGTTCGGAGGAGAGAGAGGATATTAGCGGTGGCTTAATTACAACACTTACTCAATCCAGAAACTCAGAGTGGTCAGAGCAAGGAATAAATTAGCCAAAGTGACTGCAGAGGGAGTCAGATATTTGATGCATTTGCCAATCTGTATGCATTACAGGAGTCAAGTGAAGTCAAGTTAGATGCATTGCTTAGCATGTGGAGCAACAGAATATTACAGAAGGAAATAGTTAGGAGTTTAAATTTCACTTAGGATATATCCCTAATCCTTACAATCCAAACATATAAAAACAAAAACAATACCATTCTTGTAAAGTACCATTTATTAATACTAATAATAACTCCTTAACTGAAATTATCATTCAGTTCCAGTATTTTATTTAATACAATCCTTGATTCCCAAACTTTCAGACTGACTGAGGTTGACAAGGTAAACCTGTCAAAATAAATTCTGCATGAAAATGTGCTAATACGTGGACAGCTTTTAAAACTGTAGTTGATATGATTATTTTTAGTGCTTTTATCACATGAAAGCCATATTAGGGCAAAGAAAAGAGAACTCTGAGATAAAAGGGATGAAGAGAGAATTCTGCTGAAAGAGACCTCCATCTGTCAGCTTAACGGACAGGATGACCTGTCAACACCCCAAGGGAGTTTTTGCAAAGAGTATTAGTTAAGTCCCTGTCGTTATTAGAGCAGAATGAATCATGTGTTTTGGTAAACATACACGTGGGCTAATTCAAGGAATGATAAGGTGAAACTACTTAAGACAGATTTGCTGAGTTTTCTCACTAAACAATATGTTTGTGGTCAGATCCGCAAACATCCGTTGGATTAAGGGGGTTTAACCTTTCCTAGAGACTCACTTGCAGAGTTAAATCCATGCCCATTAAATCCCTCCCAACATACTGTCCATTTTGATGCCAGCTAACAGTCTTTATATGCTTCTTTGTTCTCCAGGTCACCCAGTTGGCTGTCTGCAAATAAATGGAAGGACCTAAACAATGAGTCCACTTTGATCTGCTGTTTAACGGTTTAGTGAACGCCTAGCTTCTCCTCAAACAACTTCGGGACTTATGGAGGCCTCTGCGAACTCGGACAACATCAGCAACACCTCAGCTGGGTTAGGCCAGAGAACATGGGTTGAGTCCAACGTCTGCCCTCCCTCGGTGAGTGGCACGACACTTCTGATCGTGGCCTACAGCACCGTTATTGCGGTGGGATTGGTGGGCAACACTTGTCTGGTCTTCATTATATCCAGACAAAAGGAGATGAGGAACGTCACCAACATCCTCATCGCCAACCTCTCTTGCTCTGACATCCTCATGTGCGTTGTGTGCCTCCCCGTGACGGTCATCTATACGCTCATGGACCGCTGGATCCTGGGTGAGACGCTGTGCAAAGTCACGCCATTCGTGCAGTGCATGTCCGTGACGGTCTCCATTTTCTCGCTGGTCCTCATCGCGCTGGAGCGGCATCAGCTCATCATCCACCCCACCGGCTGGACGCCCGCCGCGGGCCATTCGTACCTGGCCGTGGCGGTCACCTGGATGGTAGCCTGCTTCATTTCCCTACCCTTCCTGTCCTTTAACATCCTAACTAACGCGCCGTTCCAGAACCTCAGCCTTCCATTCAACCCGTTCAGCGACCACGTGATTTGCATGGAGCTCTGGCCGTCCGAACGCAACCGTTTAGCTTACACCACCTCACTTCTGCTCTTCCAGTACTGCCTCCCCCTGCTTCTCATTCTACTCTGCTACTTGCGCATATTCCTGCGTCTGCGCAGACGGAAGGACATGGTGGAACAAGCCACCGAGGCCCGGCAGAGGAAGGCACGGGGCGCTCAGCGCGTCAACGCCATGTTGGTCGTGATCGTGGTGGCTTTCACTCTCTGCTGGCTCCCGCTCAACGTCTTTAACACCATCTTTGACTGGTACCACCAGGTGCTTCCTTCTTGCCAGCACGACGTCATCTTCTCGGCCTGCCACCTCACGGCGATGGCATCTACCTGCGTGAACCCGGTGGTGTACGGCTTCCTCAACACCAACTTCCAGAAGGAGCTGAAGGCGACACTCCAGCGCTGCCATTGCGGCTGGGGCGTCCCAGAGGCCTACGAGAGCTTCCCACTTTCAACGGTGGCCACCGACGTCACCAAGGTGTCGTCCATGCAGCGGGGCTCTCTTTTGAGATCGGAACAGTGCGCTCACTGCTAAAGAGACGGCAGGAATGGAGGGAAGAATGAGAGGGGGGTTGAGGATGAGCTGGCACTGTTTCCATGGAGACGTGGAATTGCTATGTGGGTTTCTGCATCAGTTCATACCCAAGAGATCTAAAAACAACCTCAACCCACTGTTGCCGTGTTATCTGCGGTCCAGGTATGGAACGCGGTGTGATGTTTTGTTAACGACTGCTAGGGTAGTCAGGACGCCATTTCCATCTCCACGTACGACATAAATGTTCCATTAAGAATGGGATTACTCCTCTTATGACACTTTCAAGCTTGTGTGACTGATTTATGAGGCTGGAATGTTTTAGCGCTCATTGCGCAACAGACGTTTTACATCAAACAGCGAGTTGTTGTTGTTATAATAAAAATGTACTTTTCATGTACAATTCTTTCTGTTATTTATTCACTGTAGCAGGGAGTCAGTGCCCTCACCAAAGCATTTCTTCTTTCTGGTTTTGTTGTTGCCGGTCCTGTTGTTTAATGAATTGTAACTATTACTATTTATTGTGTTGCTTTGGTGAGACCGCCTGCGCTGCATTTTAACTTCAAAATCGTGCCTCTGTAATATTAGGAAGCATATTAAACATTTGAGCATTGGTGTTAGCTTAACACATCCATCTTCTGCTACAATAGACACATGACTGTGCCAATGCCAGTTTGCTATTGTTACATATTTTCTTGTTGACTGAAGTCGAAGCAAAGTTCAGTTTCTAACAAAAGTGTTTTGGTGTTGACGTTCTTGTTGCCTTATAAATGGTAGTTCTGAAAGCGCAAATAAATTTGGAAACGTGACCTCTATGTAATGACTCTTCTTCTTTCTCTTCACTCTTGGTGTTCGGTGGCGTCATTAGTAATTATGTTGCATGTTTTTCTCCGCTCATTACGGAAGATGAAGTCATTTGCATAAACAGCAGGTGTGTTTGTGTTATCAGTTGATTAGCCACTAAATGCATCTTCAGAGAAAAATATCTTTTATGTAGTAGGTAATGGTGCACCTCAGACATCACCTTTTTGATGCCAAGGTTTTATAGTCAGTTTAGTCATGTTTGACAACAAGTGCTGTCAAACAATTAATTGCGATTAATCACATCCAAAATAAAAGTTTTTGTTTACCTAATATAAGTGTGTACTGTGTATATTTATTATGCATATATAAATTCACACACATACAGTATATATTTTGAAAATAGTTGCATTTATACATTTATATATACATATTCTTAAATTTTATATACACATTTATTATATAAACATACATTTTTTCTTAAACATTTATACATGTGTTTGTATTTATATAAACATAATAACTATACAAAGTATACACACGTCTATAAACTAATACTTTTATTTTGAATCATCATTTGAATAATCAGTTGATAGCACTAGTTGCCATTTCAGAGGCAATTTGACTAGTTTTAAAATGCCAACAACTTAACGGCATTCCTGTGGTGTTGAAAAACATGAGGAATATAAGAATATAAGTTCTTAAGAACTGAAACCATGAACATTGCTGGTGCTGAAGCTCTGTTTAATCTGTTTGTCTATAAAGGTCATAACAATTATTAAAAGTCAGGGGAAGATAAATAAAACAAAATCTAAATTTTGATACTGTACATTGGGTGTGATATATTATCTGTAATGTCAGCCCGGTCTCACAGCAATTCGTGGATATTTTACGAGGTGGCTAATTCGTACGACCTCACTCGATCATATGTATTTTACGAGTTGCCAATTCGTATGAATTTGTACGAATGACCTACACCTAACCCCACCCCTAAACCGACCCGTCACTGGGGTTTACACAAATCGAGTGAGGTTGTATGAATTTGTCCAAATTAGCACAAATTGTACGAATACGTAGGAATTGGTTGTGCTGGTAATGTGTAAGAGAGTCTCCCAATGTTGAGAGATACTTCCCTTCTTCAGGGAGAAACACTTTTTTTACCTATATTTTTTTTTATAAAATGTGACCCTAACATGTTCTTTGAAGGCCTTGGGTGCTTTTTTTTTTAACAGCCCTTATGATCATAGACAACTGGAAAAACATAAAGGTCATGGGATTTCATTGGTCACAGGGACATCACGCATTTTGTCGCAGAGAGCGGTTTCGTTATGCCAGATCATGCCGCTCCTCTGTGTGCTGTCTGTGACATGGCATCCCAGGTGCTAAAATCACATCCATTCTTCCGTGAACGGAGTCCAGGTCAAGGAGTTCTGTTCGGAGGTGTTACTACTCTCAGGTCGCTTGATTTGTTGTCTCATGTGTCCTTCTTTTCCATGCTGCTGCGAGTTTCTTATTAGAGGAGATGAAACGTTTGGCACAAAGATAAAAGCTTTTTACCTTACCTTGTTTTCTCATTCTTGATAAGATGCACTTATTTTGAATTGCCATTGATTTCCAGCATGTCACCAACAAGTGAAGTGTATTATGTGTAGGCTGAAGCCTCAGGGGACACACCAGCAAAAGAGGGCTTTGAGATTAAAGAAACGGATAATCATCATTTTGTCCAGAGGGATTGCCATCTCCTATGTTTTAGAATTCTCACCAGTTTATTAGCACGCCGTGGGTTATCTGTGCTGCTTTAATTGAAATGAGTCCATCTTGCATTATATTTATTCAAACGTCATCTAAAGGGGCCTGGTGGCTTTGATGAGTACAGCTTGATATGACAGAATCTCCCCTATAGTCTTTCTGCAGTCATATTTACTTGCAAACGCAGCACATTTTGAGTCTTTGATGTTTGAGGGCAATGCTTTAGCTATTCAACATTTCACGTGGTTTATCGATTAAATATTAAATATACAGGGTTTTTTTTAGCATATTTTAAGTGAACAGAGGTCAAGTCGTCAGTCTCTTAACAAACAAAAGCCCTATATCACATCATCCTCCATGAAGTGATGTTATTTCGAAGGAAAAAACACCGTTTGAGAACTGGTAATTATTATGGATTCTGGGACGCTTTCTGGTATTTGTTGTTTTTGTTTCATTATTTATTCTATTAGGTATTACAAATATTTTAAAAGATAATACAATCCATATGCAAGCTAGCTTCTAATCTTGACCTATATTTAACCGGCTAATTTTAGTCATAATAGTCATAATCATTTATGTGTTCAAAGTTGATGTGTCTAATTTTGATCAGAAACTTGTTCTGAAACATTGATATGATCTTAATATATAGTTATAATGAGCCAATGGTTAGATAACACTTATTTCCCCTCTGGTTCTGCTGTTTATGTATTTCCATAGACATTCTGTAAAGTGTTAAAGTAAATGTAAAATAACACATATGTCTATCATTCTAGTTGTTTTTTTTGTTTTTGTAGTTAAAATGTAAATCCGAAGCCTCATTAGGCTATATATTTCACATAAATTGATCTGTGTGTGTATATATATTACAGCAGCTGGATATTACAGGACTTTTCTACAAATGGACTGTCTCTTATGTTCCTCTGCTCATTACTTCACAATATGACTCAAAGTACATTTCTTTTCATCTGAAGCATCAAGAAAGACCACTAAAAACATAAAAAATATATAAAATGGGTTCTGCTTTAGAGACATGAACCTCTGATGTAATTTATGTAAACGCATTTAGACCAAAGTGCTTTAGAATCAAAGGCATTTATTTAAAACCTTCTGTAGGCTAATGAAATACAGAGCGAAAACTTTTGTTTGTGCGTAGTATTACGTCGAATGTTTATATCCTGTAACGTTAAGTGACAGAATCCGCGTCACAAACGTTATTACGTGGCACTGTACGTTTGGCAGCTTCAACAAAGCCTGTCTGCCGCGGTTATATTTGCCAGAAATGTTCCAAAGTGGGCGACAACAATCCCAGAGGACTGTTTTTAGATGCCGTGTGAATTAAGTTGAGCGCTGCTCCAGTTCTACGGTTGTGAGCAGGGGTGTATTTTTAAACCCAAATGAAGTCATCTTGGGTGAGGCGATTGCGCTCCCTCTGCTGCCTTTTCTCCCAGACAGCCGTTTACCATCTGCAAACTTTTGCATTATTCATAGTCTTTCCCCCCCTCGTTCTCGAAATAAAGAAATAAGAGATCAAAAGCGGACCAGATTATTTATGGGGTGCCTTTCTCTCAGCCTCGTCTTTGCTATTTCTTCCAAGGGCATGCCGCGGAGAGCACAGAGAGGAAATTCTGCCCGTCATACGCCTCATGACTGCACAATTAACACTTCTATTTAGGAGAAACGTCATTACTTTGTTCTTAAAGGAACATTCCTCTGTTTTTGAAAATAGGATACTTTTTCAACTCCAAGTTAAACAGTTTGTTTTACCGTTTCTGAATGCATTCAGCCGATCTTCGGGTCTGGATGCGGCATGCGCCTACAGACATATAT
>JAUMHP010000059.1:13566987-13580950 GCA_032361065.1 Enteromius trimaculatus
CGACATTTCTAATTTACATTTTTATTAGTTTTTTCTCCATGTTGTTACCATACATTTATTTTTTTCTCGTATAAGTCAATGAAAATTATTTTAATAGTTTTGGTTAAGAATAACAACCCTGCTGCAAAGCAGAACTAAGAGAACTACACTTTTATCAGGAGCTAATTAATTAAAATATTTGGTACCTTATAATTAGCAATAATGTGAGAATCTATGACAAGATATACAACAAAAGAGGAAAAAGGTATCAGTATGTTTACCTTCCAAAATAAAAAAATAACTGCTCACCCATTTTGGGGAAAACTATCCTGTATTCAGTGCCACATTGTGGGCAGCTGACTGTTCCTCCGCTGTTTCCCTTCTGTTTTTCATCCAGCCATCGCTGTAAGCAAGACTGATGGATCCACTTGGTGCAGCCCTTGCACCGGCACGGGCTGACCCATTCTGCAGCTCGGTCCTCCTTCTCCGTAGCAAAACACACCCAGCAGTGCCTGTCATCGGACAACAGATTACCAGTGACCGTTAGTTCTGCTAACCAGTCCTGTGTTTTACAGCTGATAGAGAAACAGAAACTCACTTCTCTGGAGGTTCATCTACACAGGCCATCTTGTGTCAGGTTCGATCCACGCTCTCCAGCTCAACCATGAGTGAGCCAGAGCAGGCTCAATGCTAAACACCTGCTAATACAGATTCATTCAATTTCACTTCTACTGTAAGTACGTTAGAAAAAAAGAGAGAGTAAAACGCATACTATGCTTGGTCACATGTTAGATTTCAGGGATTATAAAATAAATCACATATATATATATTTTTTTTTTATTATAACAGTATACAGTACATAACATGCTAATTATAATATATATATTTTTACGAACGTCTGTCTTTGTATAAAAGAGGCATAATAATAGTTTTTCTGTTATTATATTTACGTTTTTTTAGTTTTTAATCAGGCCCTAGGTACGAATGAACGTCATGTCAATAAACATTTCAGTTGTGTTTTAATACAAGACTAAGTTATTTCCACAAGGAATGACTCGCTTTAAACTTACCAAACGCGTACGTTTATGTTTTAACAGTTATAACACACCTAAACTTGCCATTCAGACTACACTGTTACCCGAATTCAAATGTAGATCCTTGCCTGAAGATGTTTTGTAGTTGTAAATATTTCTGATATGCGGGTAGTTTAGATCTCTGGCTGATTTGACACTTTCAATTTCTCGGAGGACAGAATAACAACCTTATGAAGAACTACTTCCGGATAGGCCACTTCCGTATGTCAAAATAAATGTCTCTAAATTGCTAAACAAAAAAAGTCCAGGAATTCTTCGTTTGATGTATACGTTATGCATATATTGTCTCACGCACACAAACTTAGTGAAGTGAATTAAGTGTAATTGTTAAATATGCAAATTAGATTTTTATAATGATTTTGGAATATAAAAATAAAGGATCCACTCTGCTACTACAGTCTAGTCATATATCGTTCTCCCCCATTATTTTGCTCCTTGACAACAACAATGAATTAAAGACATGTGTTTCTAATTGTATTTGAACGTAACATAAATATAGCAAATTGCACGCTTTCAAAAAAATTAAATAAAATCTATAACAATAATCAACGCAAATATAAGAGGTTGTCAATCTGAGTCTGTGAACTAAATGGCTATTGGCTAAATGAGCCGTCAATCATCTCCCAGTTACGCGGGTTTGATTGGCTCCCTCCACAGTGCGGTTCGGTTGACGCATCACCGCTGAGCCTGTGGTTGTACTGGCAAGCAGCGACGGTTATTTTTTATTTACATGAACAGAAAATCATAAACGGTGCTTCTTGCGAACGAGTTGACCGAAAAACGCACTCAAGCGCAGGCTGAACATGGAGTCGTACGATATTATAGCCAACCAGCCGGTGGTGATTGATAATGTGAGTATGATGTCAGCAGCCCTCCACACCCAGTCTGTGCTAAGAGGCTAATGCTAATGCCATTGTGCCAAAGCCTGCGCTAGCCGGCCAATGCTAAATAAAAGGTGTTTAGAGTTTTATTTGATTCGTTAATAATGTGCACACTCTGATGCACGTCTGATTGTTTTCAGCATGTAAAGCCGAGCAGTGTAATATCCGTCTAAATTGCGTTATCTTGAAGCATTAGCAGCTCAGAATGATGCATCGCTAAAAAGCTGATTTGTCATTCGTTTCAATTGTGCTTTGAATTAGTCTCTCAAACTTCAATAAATGATTCAGCGTTGGATAAATGAATTATATACTGCAAGATGCATGGTTGTCAAAGAATATCTGCCTGATAAAATCCTTTATTTGAGCTTGACTTGTTATTGTTGCTAAGATGGCTGGCTGTGACCCCGCCTTACATAAATAACCACATTTTCAGCATAAAGTTGTTAGTGTAAGTTAGAAAACTGTTTTTATTAAAAGGCAAAAGTTTTAAGCTGTAGATGGAAAACTAGTAAGCCTTAACTGTTAATCAGATTTAAGGTGGGAGATCTTAAAACCTGAATGGGTCAGTTTGACAGGTTGATAAAATTATTAAAACTTAATCAATTTAAATGATATTTACTGAAAACATTAGGTTGTTTTCTCACAGTGTGACTCTTCTGGAGTCTGTAACTGGTCGGTTTTGTTGTTGCTCCCTCCAGCTCTGTCTCATGACTCAAGAACAAACGAGGAGGGATCAGATCATTGGATGATTCATTTTACAACACATTCACTGTTTCAGCTTTTATAGTTCAAGTTTATTTTGAACCACCTTCCTGGACAATCGTGTGCCTTTATATAGTTTTTAACTTGCTTTACAATTTCTCTTTCAGGGGTCTGGAGTTATTAAGGCTGGCTTTGCCGGAGATCAGATCCCTAAATACTGTTTCCCAAATTAGTAAGTAACCATTTTGTTAATTTTACTCTATCGGAGTAACTTTCAAAAGTTTGGGGTCAAGTCATCGTGTGACCATGAAGACTGGAGTGAAGATGCTGAAAATACAGCTTTGCATCTCTGGAATAAATTACATTTAAATGATAAAATAATGCATTCAAATATAAAACAGATATTTAAATTTGCAATAATATTTAGGTATACTGATTATATTATATATATTGATTTTAATGTGTGTTTGGTAAAATAAAGCAGCCTCTGTGAGCATAAGAAATATCTTTAAAAACATGAAAAATTCTATTCTATTGTAAAATTCTATTGTTTATTGATGGACCATTAGCCATTGTTAAATTTGTCAAATGATCATGTTATGCATTTTGTGATGTGGTGCTTATTTTTTAGTGTGGGGCGACCCAAGCATGTTCGGGTTATGGCTGGTGCCCTTGAGGGTGATCTTTTTATTGGACCCAAAGCTGAGGTAAGTCTTATTATTTTTTATTAAAGAATGTGTCTCTATTAATAACTTTTTTTTTTTAATTGTAGACCATATATAATGACATGCACAATACAGTCAACTTTTGTGATGTGTCATATTATAATATTACAATATTTAGCCAGAATTAATATTGTGTGGGACTTGAGTTAACCTGGGATGTTATTGATTAGTAATACTTCATGTATGGCATTAGAACAGATAGCTTTGCCGGATAGTTTTGATTTCCTGCTGTTATGTGTTATAACAATGCAAAACCCTACTGCGTTATTTATTTGTGTTCTGTATTCAGGAGCACAGGGGGCTTCTGTCTGTCCGCTATCCTATGGAACATGGTATTGTGAAAGACTGGAATGACATGGAGCGCATCTGGCAGTATGTGTACTCAAAGGAACAGCTGCAGACCTTCTCTGAGGAGGTACGGTTATATATTTATATATTTTGTTATATATTTTGCAGTACAATTTAGTTTTATATTAAGTATTTTATTCAGTTTTAGTAATAATAATAATAAAAAATCTAACCTTATATTAAATTTGATCTCAGAATAATTTATTACAAACGGCAAACATTTGTATAGTTTAAATGAACAATAACATGAACTCTGTCTTGTCCTGTATTTGTTAGTCATTTACATTTTTGATGTTCTTTCACAGCATCCCGTGCTGTTGACCGAAGCACCGCTGAACCCCAGTAAAAACCGTGAACGAGCAGCAGAGGTTTTCTTTGAGACCTTCAACGTGCCGGCGCTGTTCATCTCCATGCAGGCAGTGCTCAGCTTGTGAGTTCATCTCTTTGAATTTCTTCCTAATATCACACTTCCTGTTCCCTCTCTCATGCAAACACATTTCCTGTCTGACAGATACGCCACAGGCCGAACCACAGGTGTGGTCCTGGACGCTGGTGATGGTGTGACGCATGCGGTCCCCATCTACGAGGGATTCGCCATCCCGCATTCCATCATGCGTGTGGACATTGCCGGACGCGACGTCTCCCGATACCTCCGTCTCCTTCTGCGCAAGGAAGGCTACGATTTCCACACTTCTGCAGAGTTTGAGGTCGTACGCACCATCAAGGAGGTACGAGACTGCATGCCTGGATTTATACTGCATGTTCTTTGCAGCTCCTCCTTGATGAAAATGATAAACTAGATACAAAACTGTTGTGTTTTTTTCTAGAGAGCCTGCTATCTTTCCCTCAACCCCCAGAAAGATGAAACTCTAGAAACTGAAAAGGCACAATACACACTCCCCGATGGAAGCACTCTAGATGTAAGAATGAGATTGCTTGTATATATTAGTGTATGATAATGCGATCATAAAATTGCACACCGTATCCTGGTTTTGTTGACATTCAGTGGTGGTTCAGTTCAGGTTCTTCCTGAAGTCAACATGAAATGGCATTCAGAACCATCCATAATGTGCCATATGTGACTCTGGCTCACAAAAGGGCCTTTTTTTAAAATTGAGATTTCAATAAATAATAACGAGACCCAACTGTTTGAAAATGTGGAATCTGAGGGTGCCTTTAAAGTTGTCCAAGTTGTGTGTTTATCAATGCATAATACTATTTAAAAATTGAGTTTTTATATAATTGTGGTAAGAAATTTACAAAATATCTTAATAATCTCTACTTAATATCCTACTTAATAAAAAATTAGGCAAAAAAAACCCCCATACAATGTATTGCTGTAAATATACCTGTTCTACTTATAACTTGTTTTGAGGTCCAGGGTCACATATTTTTATTTGTTGGGATACAGTGCACTGAAAACACGCTCATGATGGCACCTGAATTATGTATTAAGAAGGTAAATAGAGTCAGTTTTAATTTGTTACTCACAGCGGTTTATCTCCTGCAGATCGGCCCAGCGCGGTTCAGGGCTCCAGAGCTTCTCTTCAGGCCTGATCTGATTGGAGATGAGAGCGAGGGTATTCATGAGGTGCTGGCTTTTGCCATTCAGAAGTCAGACATGGATCTTCGACGCACTCTCTTCTCTAACATAGTGCTGTCTGGAGGCTCAACGCTCCTCAAAGGTAGAGCGATGAGATCAGTCGAAAGCATCTTTCAGTTCTCCATCCAGTGACAGAACTGAAACTCGATCTTTGTTTCTCGCAGGTTTCGGAGACCGGTTGTTAAGCGAAGTAAAGAAACTTGCGCCCAAAGATGTTAAAATTAAGGTGACTCTGCCACTGATAAGAAATATTAGCTTAGTGTGAGAACTGTTTTTTTTTTAAATATTTATTTCTCTTGTTGTTTCAGATATCTGCACCACAGGAGAGACTTTATTCAACATGGATAGGGTAAGAAAAATGTATATATCGGCCTATGTTACACAAAGCAGTTACACTACCTTGGACTCATTCAATTGATTAATAGTGACAGTCAAGATGTTTTACAAAGGATTCATATTTATATTTAAATACTGTTTTGTTATTTGTTTTTTTTTTTATAGAAAGATCATATTTTTCAGAAAGAATAAATGTCCCCATTTCATGGTTATTAATAATAATAATTATTATAACTGTTAAAATATTATTTATGAAGCTTGAATAAAATACAATTATTATTTTTCTCTCTTTAGATACTTAAAAATAAAAACAATAGAAGTTTAAAGCGAATTAAAGCTTATTTTAAAGCACTAATAAATAAATAAATTACACTTTAATTTATTTTTAAAATAAACAAAAATTTTAATAAAAAAAGACAAGCAAAAAAAGGAAATTAACTAAAATGCAGTTAAAATTAATATAAAATTAAAGTTTAAAAAAAGCAAAAAGGAAAAGATAAAACATAACAAGCAGATCCAGCTTTGGTTGAGCACGACAGACTTCATTTAATAATTTATTTCATTTTTAAACTTTTTTTCTTTTTATGTATAGGGGGTCTATCCTGGCTTCACTCGACACCTTTAAGAAGATGTGGGTCTCTAAGAAGGAATACGAGGAAGATCGCGCCCGTGCCATCCACCGGAAAACATTTTAATGGGGTTTAAGGCCACCGGCCTCCCTCATCTCCGCGGTTTTACATCCCTCTCCTCTCTCGCTTGGCCTCCCTCTGTTACCCTCTCTCCTTCCCTCCCTCCCCACCTGTCCTGAACCTGCCGGGCCTCCCATCCGCAGCTAAGGCATGCCTTCCCTGTCCCCTTCCCGGCTCTCGTTCGGGACACCTGGCGAGTGGCACTGGGGCAGGATGCGACCAGGCATCCCTTGTTCGTTCTGCCCCCATCAAACACAGAAAAAAAGGCTTTTCAGGGCATCAGTCAATACTGTTAACTATTGTTTCATTTAAAGCCAATGCTTCAATTCAGCGCTTAGATATTTATTACACTATTTACCCTGCCCTGTATGATATTGTCATATCTATTCTAATGAAACATGAAGGTGAATGTTTTAAGAATTTCATTCCAGAACCGAAGAGATCGATCATTTTCTTTAAATGTCGCAGTTGTCAGCGTAGTATTTTTATTCCTATTTGTTAATGACGAGCGAATACAATAGAAAAAGACATGGCTCACCACTACAACAATTCACTTTAATGGACACTACTGTGTTTGCTGTCTGTGTCCCTCCCCTTGACCGTCTCGAGGCTGAAACCACTCTATAGCTCAAGGGAACTAAATAATGTATACTGAAAAACAAAGTACACTGTAGATAGCTAGATTTTTCGCTGCTTGAAATGTCGACAAGTGTTATTATTAGTATACAGCACATTTTAACATGGAATCATCGGTTTATAAAAAGGGGCGGCTTTAAGGAACATTTTTGTTTTTTGTTGAAATGTCGCTCTTAGAATTATGTTTGCCAGCTTTAAGTTGTAAAGCATAATTGTTACCACAAAAATTGACCTGATGCGAACATTAGCCCTTTCGAGTTATGCGTTTGTCCTCTGAACATTTCCCACAATCCTCATACTGTTAACTCGAGAACCAGAGCTGTTGACTGAAGCTGTATTGAAGTCATCCAGTGAGTTTTACGTTGCCATGAGACGTCTCATCATTGTGGCACGACTTAGATGTAAATTCAGACTCTCCCAGAATTCCAGATTAGTGCATGAACTCAACAGGACTTCTGAGATTGTGTGTTATTTCATTGTAAATCTCATCGACGTGGATATTGAAGGCAGAGGGTGGCCGAATGGATTTAGAAGCTCTTCTTGCACTAGTATTTCTGTAGTGTTTGTTGAAAGAGAGCTGCTCTCTAATGGGATGATGCGGTAGCAGGGTTGCGTTAAAGTCCAGTTTGTCCAACCTAAGAATCGCCTTACTCCAGTGTCATCATTGGAAAGTCAGAGCATCTTGGTTGTTTTTTCTTTTTAAAGATATAGAAATATCATCATAAGCCTTGTGTACAGTGGATTGCTATTCAAACTGTTAAAAAAAAAAATAAAAAAAAAAAAAATAAATAAACGACAAAAAGGACTAAAATGTACAAACCTGTTTCTTCAATTGTTGCTTTTTCTCTTAATTTTGTAAATTCAGTATGATAAATAAATTAATGCTGTCTGAAATAAGCTTCTGTGCGTTGTGTTAACACAAACAGCAGTGTAAGTGTTTGTCTGCTTGTGCTTTGTTGCTGATGTTGTTAACAGTGGTTTTCTAGACTGCTGAAGTCACATTTAGTCGAATTGACTTTGTAATACACCAAGAACTGTTTTTTTATGTAAGTCTAGAGCTCCCCAAATCAACTATATTAAAATTATGTGGCACATTAGAGTTTGTTATTATTTATTGTGAAATATTGTAAAAGTCACAAAAAATCAACTGTATAAAAATTAATCAAACACGTTTTGATTATGGCTCAGAAAGCCAAAACTTAGCTCTCTATCCAACTTTATTCGGATGTTGTTATTATTATTATTATTGGAGGCAGTTAAACACACACAAAATATAATCTATTAAATCAATCCCATCAATTAGTACCTGATGTACAAATAGAAATAAAACGTTTATTTAAAAAAAAAAATAAAGTAATTGCAAATGAAT
Source organism: Enteromius trimaculatus (assembly GCA_032361065.1). Lineage (NCBI taxonomy): Eukaryota > Metazoa > Chordata > Actinopteri > Cypriniformes > Cyprinidae > Enteromius > Enteromius trimaculatus. The sequence continues at coordinate 13,575,350 of JAUMHP010000059.1, forward strand.
GTGATTCGGCCATCACGAAAGCGGTGAGAAAAGTAACAAATACCACGTGACCTGGTCATCTACGTATTACTTCATAAGCGGCCTTGACAATAATTTTGTATTAAATGGCGACATGAGAAAAATGTCAGTATGCATTGAAATTATATTTCACCTTACACAAAAAACGAGATAATTATGTGTGCCCATCGTAACTGGCCAATCAGAAAAGACGTTCGCTCCTTTAACCCCGCCCACCTTTGGACTCTACGTTGTTGTAGTTCTGTGGAACTCGCCCTACCGCTAAGTCTCTGATTGGCCGCAGTATTGACGGAAGTAAATAGTCTTCTGCAATAGTCGGAAATGTATTGATGAATTACAGTAACGTGGAGTTTAAAAACAATAAAAATAGACACTGAGGAGTCACAATACGAGCTCGGACATGAGAAGAGTCACGCTTTTTGTAAATGGAACCTCATACAATGGCAAGGTGAGTGTGTTTTGTTATCTATTGTCTAGCTAATATATAATTAAAGGTACGGCGGTTACCGAATTCATCACGTTGTTGCTCGTTTCATGACTTTTGCATCAGGTGGTGGCAGTTTATGGCTCTCTAGCTGATCTACTGTCAGTTGCAAGCACAAAATTTGGAATAAAAGCTGCCAACATATACAATGGGAAAGGAGGTCTTATTGATGATATAGCCCTTATCAGGTAAGAACAATAACTAGCTATCTTATGTATAAAACAGGTATATTTATGTGAGATTATTATTGGTGTTTCTCTTGGTACAGAGATGATGATGTCTTGTATATTTCGGAAGGAGATTGTTTTGTTGGTGAGTTTGACATTATAACTTGGATTAGCATATGCTTCTTTTAGATCTGTCTTCAGTTGCTTTAAAATGTCAAAATGTAATAATGTCCTACAGATCCACCAAATAACCTAGAGAGTCCACATGAGTTTCATTCCTGGGCACACACTGATTGGATCACCCTCAATGTGGGAGGCCGGCGGTTCACAACCACACGGTGATGTCAAAACCAATCATGCTAATCTCAATAACTCTAATCCATAATCAAAAATGCCATAAACATCATAATCAACCATAATCTGTTTGTTTATTATTTTCCCCCAATAATTTCATGACTAGTAAGCGCAAACATTTAGTTCTCATTAGTGCATTGTGAAATAAAATATGTGATTCAAATTTGCTTATTTAATTATATACAAAAGCTATCATAAATAATAGTAAAATTGATATTATTTTATTTGGTAAATATTTTTATCATGCCTTTTAATTATGCTGATAATTTTTTTTTATTACAAACATCTTTTCCTTTATTATTATTTTGAGCATATTTTATGATCATAGATAAAATTATGGATGCCTAAACCCAACCACCAATGCCATATCATTCCAGAATTGGGGAAAACACATAATTGAAGCATACAATTGATTATTTTTGCATTTAAAATGTAAAAAAAACAACAACAATATAAGTAAAGTTCATTTCCAAAATAAAATTGTGCTTAATCTTAATGAAACCTATGTCAAAGAAGGGCTGCATGATTATGACAAAAATCATAATTGTTGATTATTCGATTTAAAATTGTAATTGTGATTATTAATTACGATTAACACAATTTACACTGAATTATGTTTATAACATTCTTTGAAGCAACTTCATATCATATTTTTATATGAAAATAAACAAGCTGAAATACAAAAATTATATTGTTCTTCTGTAGCACTAAGCCTTGAATTTCAACTATTTAAACTTTAAATTATAAAACAAAAAGAGTAAAAATATGCATGGTGTTATAACGTTAAACTAAAACGACAATTCAACCTGAAGATAACCTGTGGAAAGAAAAAAACACTTAAAGCACTCAGAATAACATAAGTGGACGATTATTGCCTTTTTGAAAGATTGTGGGATAGATATTTGTAATTCCAATTAGAAATTAGATTAATTGTGCAGCCCTATGTCAAAATCAAAATATTATTTATTAATTTATTTTTAATGTATTTGAATTGTGTTTCTGTCACATCCATGCCCTCTACCCGTTTGATGCACAGCTGTGCCGTGTGATAAATAAACACTTTTCTGTGATTGTTAGGAGCACTTTGGTCAAAGAACCGGAGAGCATGTTGGCTCACATGTTCAGAGACAAGGGTGAGGACTGAACCACTGTCTAATGTTCAAAATATCATTTGTGCATGTGCTTCTATTCATACTGGACTTTTTCTTCTGTCATTTCCCGGCAGACGTTTGGGGAAACAAACAGGACGAGCAAGGGGCGTATCTCATTGATCGAAGTCCAGATTACTTTGAGCCCATATTAAATTACCTGAGACATGGCCAGCTCATTATAAATGACGGCATCAATCTGCTGGGTAAGATAGTAGAGACATGTGCCATTTTCTAGCATTTTATGTGTTTCCTAAGGGTTGTTACTGAAAACCATTATCATTTAGTTTTCCTCAAGCATTTTCCCCTCTCTTTCTGACATCGACATACTTCTTATGGTGCTGTATCTTTACAGCTTTGTGTGTAACGTACATTCTGATATGTAAATACGCTCTGTTATGATTGGCTAAGCTCTTTGTGTATGAAACGAGTACCTATGGAGTATTATTTTATGCAGGTGTGCTTGAAGAAGCTCGCTTCTTTGGAATCGAACGTCTCGCTGAGCAGCTTGAAGGTGTTATTAAGGTAAAAAAAAAACAAAAAAACAAGGTGAAAACGTGACTTATGCGTGTGTAAGTAGATAAAAGAGATGGTTGTTTTGTCCTGCTTCAGAATTCCCAGCCTCCCGAAGACCACTCACCCATCTCCCGCAAAGAGTTTGTGCGTTTTCTGCTTGCCACTCCGACTAAATCAGAACTTAGATGTCAGGTAGGAAGGGACTGGATATTTGCACTGGTTTATTTGTTAATTTTATTGTGCATTATGTCAATGTACGTTACGTTTCTCCTAGGGTCTGAATTTCAGTGGGGCGGATCTCTCTCGTCTTGATTTGCGTTACATCAACTTCAAGATGGCCAACCTCAGCCGCTGTAACCTCACACACGCCAACCTCTGTGGTACCAACCTGGAGAGAGCTGACCTCTCCAGTGCCAATCTAGATGTAAGGATGTACATGTCAGGGACGGGTCCATATCATAGTTTAACCCAAAATCACAAGAAAAAAATTCTTAAAGAAAATTACTGATATTTTTTTGACAATGAGGCAATGACCTCACTCAAAAATGAATATTCTGTCATTAATTACTCACCCTCATTTCATTACAAACCCAAATTTTTGATGATATCAGAGAGTCAATGGTAAAAACATTGATAAAACAGTGCATGTGACATCAGTGGATCAACGAGAATACTTTTTTAATAGTTTTCAACGAGAAAACAAAAATAACATCATATACTCATACCCATACCGTTCCCCTCCTATGACTTACATCTTTGTCATTTTAGAGAATATTATTGTGTAAGCGTATGTTTCCTCTAGGCGCAAATAGCTGCAGATTACACACGTGCGCATGCTTTCACCCAGATGTAAACAAGGCTGAATACGTTTATGGTGCGTTGAGCATGGTGGAAGACGCAAGTCATGGGAGAAGAGTAAAGGATGTTATAAAGTATTCTCGAAGCATCGCAAAAGTGAGATCCAGAATTTTCATTTTTGGGTGAACTAACCCTTTAAGCATAATTGGCAAGGTGTATGTAAACGCTCTAATTTAATATTTTATTATATTTTATTCATAGTGAAATTAAAAAAATAAATAAATAAATAAAATTACATTTTTTAAAATAATATTTAAAATATTTACACTACTGTTTGGAATTTATTTGATATAGTATTACATTTTGTAATGTATAATTGAATGTATTTTAAAATGCAATTCATTCCTGAGATGGCAAAGCTTAATTTTAATATACTGATTTGTTCAAGAATATTTAATTATTATTATTATTATCATTGAAAACAGTTGTGCAGCTTAATATTAATATTTTTTGTAATACTGTAATATATCTTCTTTCAGGAATTATTAGATATGTCTTTATTGTCACATTTAATCAATTTAATGCATCCTTGACAAATTGAAGTATTAATTTCTTGAAAAATCACTGACCCCAAACCTTCGAACAGTGGTATGTTGTCATGCCTTAAATTATGCTGATTTTCAAAAATCATTGTAATACAAAAATATTCAAATATATTAAAGTAAATCAAACTGATGAACTAATAACAATCATCACAGATAATAATGACTTTTTTTTTTTTTTAAAGTTAAAGAACATTATTTATTTTAAACATATTTATTTTTATTCCTATTTTTAGTTTTTTTTTTCTTATTCATCCACTTGCGCCTTTTGACTTGTTTTAGCATGTATCCTGCATTTATATGTCTGTCTGTGAGGCTGATTTGCTCTTTTTGCGTGTGTTTCACAGGGTGCCAATTTACAGGGCGTGAAAATGCTTTGCACCAATGCAGAAGGGGCGTCTCTCAAAGGCTGTAATTTTGAAGATCCTGCAGGACTCAAAGCCAATCTAGAGGGTAAACTGAGCACACTTAACTTCTGAACTGCTTCTCTTGGATCTCATATTACCCAGCATGTAAAGCCTCTCATTTCCTGACAGGAGCCAATCTAAAGGGGGTGGACATGGAGGGCAGTCAGATGACGGGTATAAACCTCCGCGTGGCCACGCTGAAGAACGCCAAACTCAAGAACTGTAACTTGCGGGGGGCCACTCTGGCAGGAACCGATCTGGAGGTGAGCGCACGGCAGTTTTGTTTGGGAATCGTTGTGTAGTTTGTCATGTCCTTACTTCTATTTGTTTTTTGTTGAACAGAACTGTGATCTGTCCGGCTGTGACCTTCAGGAGGCGAACCTGCGGGGCTCCAACGTGAAGGGGGCCATTTTTGAGGAGATGCTGACACCGCTGCACATGTCACAGAGTGTCAGATAGCCTCCTTCAGTTAGACTGCAGCCTCTTCACAGAGCAGCTTTAAATAAAACCCTACCTACAAACTGGCATGTGACTTTATGCCTGTTGATATTATCTGTTCGTCTGATGTCTACTGTTGCCTCAGATCATTTATTGCATTATTGTGGATGATGTTTGCTACATTTCTCAATGCAAGATATATTTTTTCTAACATGGTTTTCTGCATTACATTGTACATTTGTGCCAAGCTTGTACATGTGCCACTGCTGGTCTGTGAACCAAACGTCTGATATTTGTGTTTTTGCATCTGATTCTGATTTAGGAATGTTCTGCCAATGTGCAATTTTATACCTTTTTCATACGTGCCGTTTTTACACTTGTTTCACTGTTACGTGGCTTTTCTGGACTGTGCTGCATGCAGAGAGGAGAACATCTGCTGAAACTTGCTCGTTTAATGTCACCAGTCCTGTAAAGACCAATAAAGTCAAACACTGGAGAATGAAAGAACTTTCTGGTTTTTCAATTTTCAGCTTACACAATTGCAGTGCCCTGTTTCAGAGCAGGGTTTATTTATTGCAAGTAGTGATGTCAAACTATTAATGGCATCCAAAAAGAAATAATTTTTGTTTACATAATATATGTCTGTGCATTGTGTATATTATATATATA
>JAUMHP010000059.1:13585906-13598076 GCA_032361065.1 Enteromius trimaculatus
CATTTGAGGACTAAAATGTGCTTAATTTTCATGAAAGTAATTTCGCAATCCAAATCTTTAAACATTTCAAAAAAAAACATGCTTCATTGTCTTTATGCAGAAATGTACTTTTCTGTTTTTTTTTTTTTTTTTGATTGACATGTATTTGTAGAGGATTCACCCACACACTCTCACCAGCACACAAGGCCTGATGTGCCAATGGGCAAAATTACACAATCCCTGGTGTAATAAAAGCACATCATAAACCCACCCATTGTTTCTCTTGCTGTGGCCACAGTTGCATAATGTGCTAAATATACACCTTCTCAACTAATAGTTTAAAAAGACTGTGCACAGAAAAACAGGCAGTTAGCCTCTGTTGGTGGATGATAAAACTACATTATCTGTACCAAAAAGCACTTTCTTCATCGGCTGCCGTTTGAAATTTGCTCCAACAAAACAAATTGATGGCAAAACATGATACTCTTTCCGATATTTTCTCTCAGGTAGCTATGAATCCCACACATCTGAGCTGGAGAGAGTCTGTGTGTGTGTTCAGTTTTATGGGTGACACTGATCAGTCTTGCTGCAGAAACCGCACACGTGTGTTTTTGGAGATGTAGAGGCGTAGTGGAGAGCCAGCAGGGCTTTTGTTGGCACCTGGAGCCCATCCAGACGTGTGGTCGTGGGGTACAGTGCGGAGAAAAGAAAGAAACACATCTGGAGCTTGTGGCAGCCGGCGCCACATTGGGCCTCAGAGAGGAGATGAGAGGGAAACGTGCTTTTATTAAAGAAACATTCATAAATCATCTCTGATTAATTTAGACAATGCTCTGGTTTTAACTTGCCATTCTTTTACAGAGCAGCAGCCTGAATCGATGCCAGACTTTTACAGGAAACCTCATCACAGGCTTGCAGGGGCTTTATGGCATATTTAGGAACTATGCCATTGATTGAATAAGTCTGATGGCTGAAGTTGGTATGTGGGCAGTTTTGTTTATTACTATACAGCTATGGCTAAAAGTTCTGAAAATATAAATAAATGGAAAGTTTTTTGTTTTTTTATGGAGCTTGAAAGCACATGATGAGCCATTTTTGTTTAGTTTAACTTGGAGTAAAATATCTAATAATATATAAACTAAATAAGCAAATAAATTAAATTAAAATGAAAATACAAAATATAAAATTAAAATAATAAATAAATAAAAAAATTATAATCGTATATAATGATACTAAAATTATACTAAAATTAACATTTCAAACAAAAGCAACTGAAATCCTAAAAATAAATAAAATCATAGATTTCTGTTCGCTAAAATCCCTCCATAAACATATCCTATGGATATGGATCATTAAAAAAAAAAAAATATATATATATATATATATACATATATATATACATACATTTATAATTCACAATTTCTGTCTGAAAAATAAATGTATATGCATTCTATTATTATTATTAAATTTTGCAGGTCATAATAAAGCTATCTCGTGGTGCAAATGTTTCCCAAGATGGAAATTTTAAAATACAAAGTCAAGTCAAGTCACTTTTATTTATATAGCGCTTTTAACAATACAGATTGTAGCAAAGCACGTGAACATTATCGAGTAGGAGAAGTAGGAGTGATGGTAATGTATAGTGACTAGAATCAAACTATTTATTTATCAGATGCAGAGACGGTCTCTGTAGTCAAGACGACGATAGTCACTAGGCACACAGGTGTCCCCATAAGAGACAAAGATGGAAATGTTTTGTGTTATTTTTAATAATTTGAATTCATCTTGAGGCCCCTTGGTTGAGAACCACTGATTTAAAGTTATTCTGGCTGTATTGCATGCATAATAAAAAAAATATATATATTTCCAAATGTTTCTAGCAGATGTTTTCATGTGTCGTGCCCTAACCAACTTGAACAAGACGTTCTATAAGTTTAAAACAGGTCCAACTGCTGAACGACCAGCTAGAAACCATGCAGCTTCCATCCGAAACCAGCAGTCAGATCTTGGATGAACTTCAGAAATCTGTCTCATGATTTGAGGAAATGAAGTCCACCACTTCGGATATCCTGAATTTGACACATGTCTGTGTATGTGGCCGTGAATGTTGACGTAGCGTGGCATGTGTGTTTTCAGCTGTCCTCCACGCCCCCGTCCGCAGAGCTGCTTCCTGTGTTGAGGGTGAGGGGGGCTGCCAGTGTTTATGCCCTGCCGAGCCTGCGGTGTATTTGTTTGCTCCAGGATCCTGCAGAGCATTCGCTCACTCCTTGAACAATAAACATTGGTGATTGCTGACGAAGGCCCTGGTCCCGGCTTCTCCGAACTCCGGTGATTTAGAGGTGCCCGGCGGTCTACTGATGTATCCCTGCCCATGGCACAGAGACCGTAAGTGTAAATACTCTCAGTTTGGACCTTGCATACACACACATTGTAACCTAAAACTGTATGTGGACAGAGTTTGATTGTGTCGGGTATGCCCCGTTTGCGCAAGGATGAATTATATCGGGCGTCCCACGGTGGAGAAAACACCCACATAAGGGGTTTATTTGATCATTGAGCCACAGGATGTATAGTGAATTTTGTTAGATTTATGTTATATTGCCATTAATCGAAAAAAAAATTACTATGAACTGATAGCAGGAACTATAGGATGTGTCTTGTGTAAAATTGGTGTATTTAAAAAAAAAAAAGAAATTCACATGTAATACCTTTTTAATATCTTCTAGACTGTAATGAGAGCACAAATAGTAAGCAAATTGAGACACATCCTCAGATCATTCTTTTAAGAGGAAGGACTTGTTTTTCATCTTAATGTCTCAAATTAAAGGGATAGTTCACCCAATAATGCAAATTACCCTATGATTTACTCACCCTCAATCCATCCTAGGTATATATTACTTTCTTTTTTCAGACGAATCCAATCAGAGTTAAAAAAAAAAAAATTATCCTGGTTCTTCCAAGCTTTGGAATGTGCACGTTTGCTTTCTGCAGTGAATGGTGATTTGAGATTTTGAAGCCCAAAAAAGTGCGTCCATCCATCATAAAAGGTACTTGGGGGGTGAAGTGATGCTTATTTAAAACTTAAACTATAATAACCATAATTCTGCTAACTGTTGGATGAGAGACTGGTGTTCCAGCAGATGATGTATGACGTAGGTGTAGCATAAGCTCTGGTGAGAAGTGACAAAAGAGAAAGCAAAACAAAACACCAGTCACAAATTAGAAGCACGAAACCAGGATTTGTGAACACTGTAAAAAATTGTGCTGTTAAATAACATTAACTTACTGACAGCAGGGTTACAGCAAGTTACTGTTAATTTACAGTCCTCTGCCGTTATTTTACTGCTCTTAAATTTTACAGCATGTTACCGTTATACTACCATGGAAATAAACTCTGCTTTAATTGTTTAAATGTTTAAATTACTGTTCAAACAGGGTTATTAATGTGAACTTATATCATTCAAGCTCACTGAGCAGAAATATGTCTTAATCATCATCTGCTGCTTTATTTCAGTTTATTTAATCTAAGGCTGTGGCGGAAGTCAGTCATGGTTTTATTTCTCACTCTTCAGTGAATGTGTTTATTAACAGCAGCTGTTCATCATTGTCTGAATGCATTTTTTCACTTGTGTGGATCACTTTTGAATGCACTTATTTGGCCATCAAAATCTCAACACCCATTCACTGCCATTATAAGCTGGAATCGTTAGAAAGTCATATACACCCAGGATGGCTTGAGGGTGAGTAAATCATAGGCTAATTATTTATTTTTAGGTGAACAATCTCTTTAAAGTGTTACTCCACCCAAAATAAGAGGTCATACATCAGGGGTTTAACTGTAATTTTACAAAACTACGAAAATACTTTTTGTATGCAAAAAAAAAAGACTTTATCTACTATAAAATTTCGTCTCCTCCGTGTCACCATAGCACCATTTTGGCGTCCTCAAGTTGTTCCAGTCCTGTCTGACAATTTTTTCTGCAGAACTCAAAAGAAGTTATGAATAAGACTGATGGAAACTTAACCGTATCAGTTCCCTTTCAAACTGAATCTGTTTGGTTACCAACATTCGTCAACTGACTCGTTCAGAAGAAAGAAACACAAACCTTTTGAACAATAACTATTATTTATAAAGCGCTTTTAACAAAACAGATTGTAGCAAAGCACTGGATATTATCAAATAGGAGAACAGAGTGATGGTAATGTATAATGATGAGATTAATAAATGTTTATTCATCAAATGCAGAGACAGTCTCTGTAATAAAAATGACGATGATCACTAGAAATTAGGTGCCCCCAACTAAGCAAGCCAGAGGCAACAGCAGCAAGGAACCAAAACCCCATCCATGAGAGAATAGAGAAAAAAAACCTTGGGAGAAACCTGATTTTTAGTGTGTTAAGTGTAAGCCAGAGTAAAGAGATGTGTCTTTAATCTAGATTTAAACTGACAGAGTGTGCCCGCCTCCCAAACAGTATTAGGTCAATTGTTCCAGAGTTTGTGTGATAAATAGGAAAAAGATCTGCCACCTGCAGTAGATTTTGACATTCTGGGTATTATCAAATGGCCAGAGTTTTGAGAACCATTCAGGGCTTTATAAGTAATTAGCAATCCCCCTGTGTGTTTAAAGAATGTGTCAATAATGCTTTCTTTGACTAACTAATCTAAACTGTCCCTTGTTAAGTGCAAATCATGCTTTTCCATGTTTTCTGGAACTAATCCACACTTTTCTAACAGATCTTCCAGCGGTTGAACTCTGGTGTGCGGTGCACAGCAGTTTCAGGATGTGACTGATGGCACTCGCCACAGAATGAGGCAAGGTTAAAAATACGGTTCCTCGGCAAGCAGCCCGTCCGCCAGCTGCTCTCTCAGCCCATTAGAGTCTCCAAACCTCAGCCCCAGACCCCGCCACGAACTCCAGCATCAACCCAGAGACACTCCCCGACCGACCAGTGTTATTCACAACAACGTTTCCATCCATCTCACCAGCAAAAATCACTGAAAGCAGAAAAATACAGGGAAAAACACAACACAATTCATAATGAACATTTTGGTCTAGTTTTCTTGCTTCAAGAAGATTTTTATTAGACAAATTGTTAAATAAATACAGTTTATAGGAATATTTTGCCTCAGTATACTCATAATTTGCTTTATTTTATCACATTAGTATAATTGAAAAAGAAAATTATGAAAAAAAAATATATATATATATATATATATAAAAAATGCAAAGGTTAAGGAAGTCTTCAATCTTCAGTCTTTCAATCAATCAATTAATTAATATGTATGCATTTGCTAGCAAGCAGAAATTGAAAAAAATAAAATCAGTTACCTTGTGAAGCAACACCTTTTAAATTATTAAGACTTTTCCTGCATTTATAAGTGGAAAACTAGTTTAAAAACAAGTGGTACTGCAACAAAGCGACCGCAAGCTTGTCTCAAGGTCAAGAAATCATTGTTTTGCAGGAAACCTGATCGTGTTTATATTGAAGTGTTTTTTTTAGCCTCTGTGAATCTCTCAGCATGACTAAATGCAAGGTCATAGAAGGAACTGGGCAACCGAACCCCTAGACAGCACAAAGCCACACTTTGGCCATGGTCAGAAAGTACCAAAACAGACCGATTTTGGCCGAACCGTGTCTGGTCTGCGCAGAATTCACAGCACGACCGCAGACCTAGGTATTCGCTGGCCCTTTGTTCTTTAAGGTCCTCGTTTCATTTGTTGGTGCACCACAGAGGGTTGTGAATATGCAAGAATGCTAAACCACGCAAGCATGTAATTTTCAGAAAATCTGCAACCCTTGTGAACTTTGCAAGTAATGACAGGCTCTCCGATACTCAAAATACTGGATGCATTTCCCATTTAATGGACGATCCTGACAGAAGTGGCAACCGTTGACCACATGACCTCACCATTACTGCATTTCCAGCTGTGTGGCCGTCCACCGCTCGCATTGTGATCTCACTGGACGCGATATGACGTGCACATACGTTTATTTTCATGCAGACTGCAAATCATAGCGTCTTGCATCATTCTGTGTTTTCCATCGGATTTGCATTTGCCGGATTGCTCCTTTTTGGCGATCTGGGTGTGGCCATGCTTTGCCCGGCAAAACCGCATTTTGCTTTCCTCAGCATCCATCACTGCCACTGTGGCATAAAGTTGCACTAACACTTCCTAAATGCTGAGAGGACTAAACCAGGCACGCTTAAACAGCTTTAGAACGTCCAGATTCGGAGTAGAAAACAACTAAGAGACACCACAAACCTTGGAATTTGGATTTCACGTACCGAAAGGAAAGTGGCAGTAGCTTCCAAAACCAGCTTCCTCTATAAAGGAACTAAGTTTAGGAGAACCTGATAGTCTAGCAGCGAGCGAAAATACAAATTCATTGGCAAAAAGAACAACACGAAGCTGCTAATCATTTGCAGCTGATGAAGTCTTTGATCGGTTTCGTGCTGTACCACCAACACATCTTTCTCCGGCCACCACTGCTAACATGTGTTGTGCACATTGTGTCTGATTAAACCGTTTATTTTGGGCGTCTTTAATACTCTGATTATGATTATGAACGTGAATCTGACTGCGTTTCGCTTGTGCTGTGACTCAGCCTGACAGACAGAGTTGTGCTGTGATCAAATCAGCAGCTGCTGCCAGCACATCTGTTCACTTTCATTCCACATTAAAGACAATTGATATAAATGCAGGTCTATCAATGATCAAAACACCTCATAAATACAGAATTTCGTCAGTGTTAAGAATGATAAAAGTTTTAGTTTATGTAATATCTGGAGTGTACTGTGTAGAATTATTATGTGTATGTGTGTTTATATAAATACGCTCACATGCATGTTTATATATTTTTGCATATGCATATTTTTTTTTTCATCACAATACAAAAACATGAAGGGTTTTCAACCCTGATATTGATAAGAAGCGTTATTAAATATCGAACACCAGAAATGACATGATTGATCTTTTCTTTTTCTAGATAGCAAAGATCTGTTCCATAAATCAACAAATCTTTGTCTTAATAAGATCAGAAAGTGAAGAAAGACGAGTATATCTTTGGCTTTGTCTGTCAAATCACAGCTGCTGGCAAAGCTGTGATTTTAGATAGAAATCAAATAATAATTGAGATGTTCTTATTTGTACATATCATCATTCAGTTCTATAGGCATCTTATCATGAAGAAAGGTCAGTGTCGGTTGCCAAACAAGAACAGAAGCGATAGCAAAAACAAGAGCATGAAGCCCATAAAGCATGAAGACTGTGTGTCATTATGAAAAATCTTAGGGTGGCAACCCACTCTTAGCCTGTCATTTTCACCGTAATGAATGCCTGTTATTATGGATGAGCAGAAGAAAATCACCATAGTTTCCAGAAGAAATTATGCCACTAAACAAACCGCCTAACCTTTTTGTATTCTAATTCTAATGTACTCGGGGAAAATATATTATTAAAATACAATAGTATACAGTGTATCATCTTCCAAAACTACAAAGCTACGGGCAGCTTAGTATTTTTTTTAACCTGTGATGTAAAATTTGGTCCAAAAACATGAGAGCTGCAAAACCAGGAGGGTGATAAATGAGAAAAAATGAGTTTTGTGTGAAAGTAAAAGCCTGCAGTAACTAATGTTACAAAAGATCCAGTTTGACAGACTTTTAGGAATGTAACGTGAATCGTTCTCCAGGGTTAAAGTGTCACCCAGTAAATGCTGCCGCAGGTTAAACCACACAAACAATTGTTATATAATCTAATGTGAATAGATGGAGGTGTCTCTCCTCGCTGAGCTGGCGAGGTCATGTCAGGGGATGCCCAGTAAAACAGCCACATTCAGACGTTTGGACTGTTTTGAGAGCAGTGTGTTCAGACACAGACACGGCCTGTTTTAGAGGGGAACAGCGGTCGAATTTAAATGCAGGAATCCAGAGAGAGGAATGTGTCTAAAATACCAATAGCTGAATTATTGTTATTTTGTTATTTACCCTTGTTTACTTATAAAATGCACATTCAAGGCCTTGTTGTGCACAATTCATTTATGAATATTGTTCTGAATAAACAGCTGGTGTGTGTCACAAATAGGGTTACTGTATGTATAGGGTTGCAGAATATTCGGTTTATCATTTGAAGCAGTGTTTAGTATCAAGCACATCAAGTTGTCAAATGATATGACAACAATATGTTTTTATCTAAATCGTGTAATTTTTTTAATTTTTTTTTTTAATTTAGATTTTTATTTTATAAAATTAATTATTTTATTTATCTTAATTATTTCCTTTAATTCTATTTATTTAACTGTTTAGCTATTTCTTATTTTGATTTTTTTTATTTAAATAGTTTATACATTTTATTTTATTTTTTATTTATTATTGTATTCTTTTTGTCTAATTCTCAATTAATTCAATTATTTTGAAGTACAAAAGACATTACATTCAGTTAGATTACAATTTCAGTTGATTTTTATGTTTTAAACCTATGTTTTCTGTTGAGCACAGGAGAATATTTAATGTTGATAACCAAACACTTGATGGTAGCCATTGGAAAAAATACAATGCAAGTGGCTACAGTCAGCATTTTTCCAAATTAATGGTCTGTAAATGATGACAGGATTTACATTTTTGGGTGAATTATCCCTTTACCTCCACTAATTCTAATTTGACCTGTTTTTGCTGCTGTTGTTCACCACTTCCTGACAGGTCAGATAAAAATTTTCGATACAAGATACAAATCCAGCCACTCCCTGATAAATGAGATGAAAATAAGCAAATGAGACCACTGTTGTGAGGAAATCAATACTTCTGACAAAATGGTAGCATCTGCCTCCAGCGTCATTTTGAGATGCATGACCTTCTCATTTAGACATGTGTACTGTTCATATTTCAGGACAAAAAGTTTAAAATATCACATTTGTTGCAATACTTTGTTAATAGTGATAATTTGTTCCGTTTGTGACAGACATTCAAAGAATGACGTTTATCCACTGTTATATTCATGAATACTGTATTTATCCATTCTTTTAACAACCTACAGTCAGTCAGCCTCCAGATGACTCTGGACAGCATCCATCAGTGTTAGTGTGAGCCGAACAGCTCAAATGCAGTTTTACTGATTCTGCTGCCAGTTCCAGTGTCACTTCATTGTTTGTGATTTAACCAGTGTTTGACCCTTCCAGTTACAGCACGTCCCTCCTCTTGAGTGCTTATAATGTAATGCAGGACTGAGTCCAAACAAAATGCAAGTGTTACTCCAGTTATTGATTGGAACAAAAGCTAATTAGCTTGAACACTATGAGAAAGATCAACGTGCTGGTTGAGCTGATCGCTTTTTTTATTTTTTGCTTTTTTTTAAGTAGCTGTAATCTAAATATTGTATTTTCATTTTATGTAACGTGATGATTTATTTTTTGTTTATTATTTTTTTTATTTCATTTATTTAGTTACTCATTCATAGATTAATTCATTAAACCATACCAACACTTTTTGGGTTATTTAATACATATTTATTTTAATTTGTTTGTTTATTTTCATATTTATTTATTTTTTAGAAGTACAAAAAAATTCCTTTTGGCTTATTTTTATAGACAGAATTAGTATATTCACTTAATTTGGTTTTATGTGTTTGTTCATTCTGCAGGACAAAAAACCTACACAAACTTTTCAGATTTTTTTTTAATCTTATATCTACAGAAGAGGTTTTTTGCAAAAAAAAAAAATAATCGTTTACTATAGTTACCAAGATTTATTTTCTTCAAGCTAAATCACGCCATATATTTATACTTATGACGTTTTTTTTATAAATTTAACTTGATTTTATTTTATTCTTTATGACATCTCATTTGTTTCATTTATTCATTTTTATATTATATATTTCTTATGTGGTTTATTTAAATTTTTTAATTTAAATAATTTTTTTTATTTACTTTAATTTATTTTTTTTAATTTAAAATACAAAAGACATGACATTTATGATAGTTTACAGTATATAAATATATATAAATATATATGTATATTTCTCTTAATTCTTCCCTATGAATAGGTAACTATACCAATCAATGCCACTTCAGTATGTCAAAAAATGAATACCTACTCATTTCAGACACATTGAATACATTGTAGTTGTAACCAGAGACCTGTTTCTCAATTTCAGAGTTAAAGACACAACACACACTGCTGTGAAAAACCCTGTAAACGGATCTCCAGATGTGAATGCTGTGGGATCTAGACCCGCTCTAGGTGGTTTTTCTATGATCCAAGTCATCCACTTACCACATCAGACGTTCATAAATGAAGCAGGTGTGGTGTGTGGACTGAGAGAGCTGGACGGGTTCAGCAGATGGAGATACATTCACTCTGAAAGGGAAGTGAGCAAATGGAGTTGAATGTTGATGTAAAGCACCTCATGGGGAGCGTTTGAAAAATACAACAGTGTCACAGTAAAAAGGCAATTCATCAAATACACTTAAAGCCATTTAGAACCTGAACTGCTTTTCTGTTTTACCTCTACTCATCATCAGAGGTTTTGTGGCCAAATCTTAAAAAAAACAAGACAGCTATTTTTAGTAAAAAAGTAAGGTAGGTTTTAAAATTTTCCAATAAAAATTGTAAATGCTGTCTACCTATGCAAACCACAGCACCGTGACACTAAGATGTTGTGGATGGTTTCTGAACACTTGTTTTCGTGTACAGTAAGTGAAATTATATGTGAAATATATATCAACAGAACTGTTCACGAGACATTGATGAATACAGCTGACTGGGTAATTATTGACTTTAACAGTAAATGGAGTCTTTATTTGTTTTAGCAGTTCATATTTTCAGTCCATTCACTCTTACTTTAAGTGCTGCTTAGGCCACATGACATCAACTGAACCAATCAATCCAATTAAGAGCTGAGACCCAAACAATTACACACTCATTGTCTGTCTGTCTCTCTATATATCCCCCTATCTGTCTGTCTACGACGTAGTATCTATCCTTCATTTTCAATACAACATAGATAACAGAAATGTTTAAACTAAGAAATGTTTTATGCACAAAACGAGTTAATTTGTTTACCGTGGTGTCTTCTTTGGGCATCGCTTCAGGAGATTTGGTGTTGAAATTTGGTCCCATTCTTTCCTGATATAGGTTTCCAGCTGCTGAAGAGTTTGTGGTCATCTTTGAGGTTTTTTTTTAATTTTTTTATTTAATGATGTGCCAAATGATTTCTATAGGTGGAAGATCTGGCCTATTCAGCACCTGGACTCTTCCACTATGAAGCCATGCTGTTGTAATAGCTGCAGCATGTGGTTTTCATTGTCCTGCTGAAATTTTGTTAAGGTGCCTTCCAAAACATGCAAGCTGCCCATACCCTATGTTCTGGTCTTGCTCCTGTTTAGCTCAGAGGACATGGCATTCGTGATTTCCAACAAAAATGTCAAATTTAGACTTGTCTGACACAGAACTCCTTTCTAGAGCCTTGGCCGACAGGACACAATGGCGCTTCTGGACCATGTTCACATATGGCTTCCTTTTTGCATGATAGAGCTTTAGCTGGCATCTGTAGATGGTACGATGGGTTGTGTTTACCGACAGTGGTTTCTGGAAGTATTCCTGGGCCCATCTAATAATGTCAATGACGAAATCATGCCGATGAGTGACGCAGTGAGGGCCCAAAGTCTACAGGCATCCAACAAAGGAGAGATTTCTCCAGCTATTTTTTGATGATGTTGTGCACTATAGATACAGAGATTTGCAAAGCATTAGGAGTTTGACATTGAGGAACATTCTGTTTACGCACTCATTCTTTTGGAGCCTCTGCCCATCTTTACTTGTGAGAGACTCTGCCTATTTAAAACATCACTTTTGTAGCTAATCAGGTTGATGTCAATTAACTTAATTTGTTGCCAGATGTTCTCATAGCTGAATCTTTTTAAAATGTCTTGCTTTTTCAGCCCTTTTGCCCCCATGCCAACTTTTTGGAGAACTGTAGCAGGCATCAAATTTGAAATTATCTCATTTAGTGGATAAAAGTTTACAGTTTATCCATTTAAACATGTTATCTATGTTCTATTATGTATATACTATTGGCAGTGTCATTTTTATTTAAATAAAAAAATAATATATTTTTTTTATTCTATCTATCTATCTATCTATCTATCTATCTATCTATCTATCTATCTATCTATCTATCTATCTATCTATCTAT
>JAUMHP010000059.1:13598176-13610718 GCA_032361065.1 Enteromius trimaculatus
TCTATCTATCTATCTATCTATCTATCTATCTATCTATCTATCTATCTATCTATCTATCTATCTATCTATTTGTATCTGTTTAGTAAATATATTAAGTAAGGATCAGCAGTGTGTCTCATTGTCTCGCATTGAGTTTCAAAGGTGAATGGGAGGATCGCTTTGGGGGGATTGGTGGAGGGGGCAGTGGAATTCTTGAATCCTCAAATCCTGGAAGTGGGTGGTACGAAGAAAAAAAACCCTCCTTCATATGCCTTTCCAGAGGAAGACTCGCTGCTGTGAGAGACAGAGAAAGCGCAAGACAAGCGCGCACGTTCGTAGCAGTTTACCTCGGTGTGACTCGTAAATCTCCGTACGCCGCGATACACCCGCGCGAGTTTATGAATGACAAACTTCTCAAACAGCAAAGTCGTGGAAGTTTTCTCACTGCTTATCTACGCACCTGGACCAAAACATATCGTTCGGTTCAACTGGTTTAGACGGGACTCGCTTGCTTTTTGCAAAAATCAGGCGCGCTGCACGAGAGAAATCCGGAGTGACTTGTTTTGATTCGATTCGGCGTGGGATCTTTTCTACGGAGGTCGCTTGTTTTGGAGTAATGCTTTACAAACCTAAATAACTGCGGCAAGAAGTGCACTTCAACTCTACCAGATAGTCAAAATTCATTCAGAGGTGAGTGCTTTTAATATTAGTGAAGATCCTCAACATTTCAGTGTGCCTAGCTGTTCATTTTAAGTATACTCATAACTGAAAATACTATACCTTTTTGAACGATTGTGAAAAGAAGTAGGCAGACAATGATGTTGCTGATTAGAATGTGCAAAAAAAACTATTTCATTGCACATATAATTAGAATGTTGTAACTGTGCGAATATAAAACCAACTTTGCCCAAGGCATAAATACGCACGTTATCTTCATATTAAGTAGAGTTTTATGTAGAGAGGTCAATGCAGAAGTATTGGTATTGCCTGTATGATTGCAATATAAATAGAAGCTCATATAGTCTAGTTGTGCTTTTTAAAGTAAATCATTCTCATTTCCATTGTGTTTGCACATTCATGAAGAGACAAACATTGAATAGGTGCTCACAGCAGGAGTAGAATAAGAATGCTACATTGTGTTCCCTCAATTTCCATATCAATGAATATGAAAAGTGACCTATTTTGAGCTGTAAAACCCAAGGTGGCATTGTCTGTCCACTATTTGTTATGGATGCATTGTGTTCCTTGAGGAAACAAACCTTTCCAGGGTGATCTGCTTCTGTGTTGATGATAAATAAGAGATTTAACCAAACTGGTGTTCCCTGGCTGGCGCCCGTTGTATAATTTAGGTGGAAAGGTGCACTAGTAGAGACATACAAAAAATCTTGGTTAAGAACCAGTCTGAGTCAGTCCCATGCTCAACATGTTACGCTGATTTACCTTTAGGGCCACTTTCTGATCACGAGTCGATGTGTCAGCATCTCAGAACCTCTGAGGATGACTACTTCATTCCATGAGCATTAATTTCAGAGATGAATCATAAATTAAACTGATATTTTTCAAAACCACAACCTCCCTCTCCTAGGAGCCCATCTTGACTTCTTGTGGCACTTGTGCTGAGTTACGGCCGAATCTCATAGTCAGCTGGAGCCCATTTGAAATTGAATGTGTAATATTGGATGCGCTGAAAGACGAGCTGCGTCCATGCACCTGGTCAGAGAGCTGCTCAGTCACCCGCTGTGACTTATTCCTGCTGCTGGTTTCTTTCTGGTAATCTCCTCAATATCACTTTCAGTGAAACTGGATAGTAAACTGCATATTCAATGTTTTAAATCTTGGCTGCAAAAAATAAAGATTGTAGAAGGTGGTTTTCTCAGCAAAGCCACAAAATAAGCATATTGGCTTCCCCAAAGAAACCTTTTAGTGAACAGTGAAGTTCTTAAAAGAACCATTTTGTAAATGTTCAAAATAGAACTTTTTGTGCAATTCAGGCTTGGTGGATGTTAGCGCCAATACAGAACCTCTAGTTTTAAAAGTTTACATAACCTCATTTTTTGGAGTTTTTAGCGTGCATCAGTGATTATACGAAACAAATCCAACGGCCGTGTGGATAGGAAGGCAAATGCCGAAATAATTCACTTGGATTTCCTTTCCTAATCTATACAATTACTGGTGTAAAGCTTGATAACTACCCAGGCGGTCGAGAGTATGAGGGGCGGGGGGTTGTGTTGGTGCAGGTTGGAGGGGTCCTGGGATGGATTGCATGACTATCTCCCAAAACAAACACTGAGTCGAGGAATGTCATGCATGGATGCAGCAGCATAGTAATTAAGGGTCGGGCTGGACTCTCAGGGGGGTAGGGAACACAGCAAACCCCAACCTTTAATTATCACAATGGGCTTTTCAAATGCTCCTCTTGCAATACTGTGGAGAACTCGGAAAGGACTGCTGGTTTCAATGCTGTTTTCCACTTTTGGTGGAGATAGTTGAGTAGGAGTTTCTTCGTTTGCAGTTATCCATTTAGAAGATGCATTTGTCCAAAAAAGCTTTCAAAAGAGAATAGTTCAAGTATAAGCAACTACTTAAAGGTTATTTAGGGCCTGTAAGAAATACAACTATTTATTTATCATTATTGTTATTTTTTCTTTATTAACTCTTTTGTTGAATATACATACATTTTATTTATTGATTTATTTGCTAATCTTTAATATGCACAAATTATTTTTTATATTTATATATATATATATATATTATTAGAGATAAGGAGTGCATTGAAAAAGAAAAAAAAACGGATTAATTATTTTTTGCGAGATAATAGGCTACTATTCTAGTCTTCAGAATTCCATGTTTAATTTCTTGCCATTTCTTAGTAGTTATTTGTGAAATTTAGTGAAAACTATTTCAAAGTATTGAATTTTATTTATTTATTTATGTATTGGTGGGCCCCTGAGTTGTTACCGTTGAAAATGGCTTGTTTCCTGTACATAATCAAACTACCCCCCCCCCCCCCATCAGACTGGTAGTGGAACTGTGTAACATGTTAGCAATTATCGCTGAAGAACTTCACACTTTTTTTTTATACGTTTTCGTGACTGTTGTTGGAAAAACACTTTTATAGTGTCCAATAACATTTCTTTGAATCTCGTCGGCGTGCCGCAGTTTCATGTGTGAAAAAGTTCCACGAATAACTCCACATTCTCATCAGTTTAAGAGATTCTTAAATTTTACTGCTTTGACACTGTTATGGACAGCGCCTGTGAGGTAAATGAACTGCATTTACGGCCTTATCATAAACCCGCTGCACACCAGCATTTAGGATTTTTCATTCAGGGTCGCCACCCAGCGCAGAACGACCGTCTCTTCATGTACTTGCCTTCAGCTGAATTACTTTGGCATAAAACCATCCGACAGCTCTCGGTAATGGACGGACATCCCTCGTTTATCATTCTAATGAGGTGATAATAATTAACCAAATTAGATGTTGCTGTACGTCATATCTTCTAAATGAAAAAAGTATTTTAAACACACTCGTGTGAAGCTGAGACTTGCAACATAGGTGCTAATCAGTTGACAGCTTTGTTTGCATTCACTAATACTCTAATTCGCTTAATTCTCAGTAATGAGAGCAAAACACGTGGAACCAAATTGTGTTGTTTCAGATTGGAAATTGTGAGTAAAGTTGAAGGTGCGAGAGCAAATGGTCTGCAGCGTGATTATTGGAGGAGGGGGTACAAAAACAACCGCCAGATTACAGGGCTTTTGTTGGGTAACGTTTGGCAGGAATGGAGGCGTGACTGGGGTCCCGAGGAAAGCTAAGTGTCAAGTGGCGATTCTTAGGGGGGCATAGCATTAACAGATGTGTTTCACACCACCGGGATGGCCTCTCCACACCTACTCAGGGGGGCAGCTGCTGTCGGGTGAGGGGTCGAGAGGTTTCTGTTTTCTTCGTACTTGTGGGAAAACCATGTTCAAACTAGTTTTTGCTTTGTAAGGTCTCTGTAGTCCCAAAGTTACAGCATTTGCTTGGGTAAGTTTGAATTCTCTTTCACAGGATGCTTGTTGCTTTGAAAAAAGGAGGTTTATATTATTTATCAGTTGTTGTTTTATTGGCTGGGGGTTGATGCATAAACAGTTGTCAATGTTAATCAAACTTAATTAATATTTAAGTGCAATGAAGGAGCCTTAGAAGTCGAATTAGTGAGTACCAGATGGGTTTTATGGCCAGGTGACGTTATTATTTGAGTAAATGAGAAGGGTCTGGTCTTGTAAGCAAAGTGTGAGTGTAGCTGGGCTTATTTTGTGGCTTTTTTCATGTAAGTGGATACTTGTACTACTCAGCATTTCTTTGATCAAAACTACAGTAAAAAAGTAATATTGTGAAATCATTACAATTTATTTTTGAATTTTCAGTTACTCATTACCCCAGTCTTCAGAGTTGCATGATCCTTTAGAAATCTTTCTAATATGCTGATTTGCTGCTCAATAAACATGTATTTGCGTGTATTCAAGCAATTGGTTAGTTGCTTGAAACGTCCTTCTGAGATGTGATATGTGTTGAAGTGATTTTGGTCAGGAAAAAAATGGATTAATTCACAAAATTAAGAGTAAAGTCTGCATATAAGATGTCTATTTGAAGCTTTATATATGTAGTTTATCATTCTTATGTTGCCACAGGGCATTATGGGACATGGAGTTTTCTCACACAATCCTATGACATAGTCATCTAGAAAAGTAGTATTTTCTTGCAAGTTTTATATCTATTTTCATCAGTTGCGTAAAACAAATGTGCAGCATTTACATTTTAAGCCTAATTAAGACCCAACTGATTTTGTCATAATTTTTAATGGACTCCAAAATGAGCATTTCTAAGGGGTAATTACATTGTAATGGTGTTTATACACACTCAACTCATCAATATCATATCAACATGACTTATTTGGATATCTGTACATATCAGGGGAGCGAAACAAAAGGGCTGGAAGAACCTTTTTGGATGAACAGTTCTTAAAAGAACCATTGCTTGAAAATTAATCTCAAAAACCGTTTTTGACTGTAAAGAAACTTTTGTGGAATGGAAGGATTCTATGGATGTTAAAGGTTCTTAATGGAACCATTGATGCATTAAAGAACCCTTTATTTTGAAACATGTAAGCAACTGTTAAAAGAACCATTGTTTCTTAATGTAAAGAATTTCTAATAGTTTTTTTCCACCATAAAGCCCCTTTTGTGCAATAAAAAGTGTTCATGTTGCAAAAGATTGTTCATGAAACCATTGATGCCAATTAAGAGCAATATGGAAAAAGCCAGACCATTCCAATGAAAATTAAATTTTCCTCCTTTGTATCTTTTCATAGCATGTAATTCCTGTACACTTTCTCTTTCACTTTTTGGCAGGTAGCTCTATGCTGCCGGTTTTGATGGGCCAGTGCTGCCCACAGCTGTGTGAATGAGCTGTCTCGGCCCACCCTCCTCGCCCAGCTGCCCTGGCATGGCTTCTCTGAGGATGATGAAGTCATGGCGTTTGCTTCTCCTTTGGGTTATTCTAGCTCAGCTCCCCTTGGCCCTCTCACGTCCCGCAGTAACCGAACAAGGTAAGTCTTTCCTGTTCCCATGTCCACTTCCAGGCTGTTTCTAATCGGAACAAATGGGTGAAAGCAGCACTTGCATGATTTAGGCTCCGATGCATTCATTTGATGTTCAGTTTACACTTGGCTCTACCTCATGCAGCAGCAGAGTTCTGGTCACGGCTAAAGTTTCGATGTGGAGTTAACAAGTGGAGCTGGAACTCATTAGGGTCTGAGGTGCTGTAGGACTCCAGATGCTTTTCCTTTATGCATACAAGTAGCTTCGGGGTCTTTCGCTCTTTCTTGAAACTTTAGAGGTTCAGATTGATCATGGTGGAATGCACAGCATTGCAAAGGCTCCTTAACATGCTAAAAGATCTCCAAACACAATATAGACCTCTAGAACAATGGGAGAATGGCTTTGAATAATTTATATATTTAATCTGAAATGCTCATTATCTACTTCACTCTGTTACACTCTGAAAACTGGTATTAGCCATATGGTTACAGCTAAAATATTATATATATATATATATATCTTTTCCTATATCGGATATTAGTTTATATATCTATATTCTTTTAGTATAATTGGGATGTTATATTTTGTTAATTATATTAATATTTTTATTTTAAAGTTTGTGTCTTTTTTGTCCGTTTTATTAATTAAAAATGTCTAATATAATTTATTTATTAATTTTTTTACATTTTTATTACAGTTAAGGTTTATTTTATTTAAAGTAATTAAATTTGTATTTATATAACTGTAAACCCATAATTACAGTACTTTAGTTTTTTATTGTTAGTAAAATAATTTGTAAAAAAAAAAATAATAATAATTTATTATTAAATAATAAGGATTATTTTGTGGTATTAATAACTGCTTATAAATAATGTAATCTCAAAATTAATATGCCTATCTGAATTTTTAGTTCATTGTTTTGAGTGGAATCAATCATTTGATAATAAGTTTTTAACTTTACTGTGAAGACATGAATCAGAATTATTGTTGTGACAGCCTGACACCAACACAGTTGCACAACAGCCTCGATTGTCTACAGCTTTATTGATGATGCATTGGTGCATACAAGTGGACATAGTGTGCATTCACAGCCGCTTAAGACGCTGATATGCTGTACACTGTGGGCCACAGAGCTAATCTGCATGTGATAACAGCCAACATCCGTATCCTGTTGCTGCATAAACTCTCGCTCCATTGTTTGTGAGCGTCGGTCGAACTGTCTGTTTGCCTTCTCGCCTGATTTGACTTGTTGTAGTAACTCGGTGCCCAACACTATTACTAGCCAGGCAGGAAATCCCAGCAGCAATCCATCCAGGCTATGACTTCCTCTACTGATTCCCAGCCAAGTCCAGAGCTTAGCACCAATCCTGGTCGATGCAGAGAGACTGACAGCTATGAGGATTCGAGGCCTGTTTTATTGAAGCTTTAGTTCATTAAAAGGCTCGTAATGATCTGAAATGCAATGATTTTTAGGCTTTTAAAGATGTCTCGGATGAATAACGAGGCGATGACAAATGCTATCCACTTCAGCTTGGACTGACTGACCAAGACAAATGGGTCAGGCCTCCGCCTCCCTCTGAGAAAACTCATTCTGTCCTGCTTCTCCAAGAAGCCATTCCAGAGCGGTCTGAATCAGAGCACGCAGATGTGCGTAGGTACGGCTCGCCGATGAAATCATGCTTGTGTTTTTGGGTCGGTCAGACTGGGAAGAATGACGTAGGAGCATATCGAGATTCTTGGAAAATTTTAAGAGTTTTAATTTGGTTAGATTGTTCTGTTGCACTCATAAACAAGTGGGGTTTTTTTTCAGAGAATTTCTTCTGTAAACAAAATGTGCATCCAATTCGGCTGTTTAAGAGGTGCGCTCCTTCCCTTGTTGATGACGGCTTCACATTTTTATCAGAGAAATGCTTAGAATTTTTCTGCATGTTGAGGATAAAATTTTTATACACAGCACTGTTTTATGTGCAGAAAGCTACTATTAGTTGAAGCTTGTGCAATAGCTTTGTATGGTATTCTAACTGGACATTCTCCATATGGAATTGTCTTGAGCAGCGATTCTGGTCCTCACACCCCACCGCTCTGCACCTTTCGTATGTTTCTCTTGTCGCTTCAGACAGTTGTTCTATGTACGTGCCCTGCAAAGTGGACATAACCAGATATTCCACCAAGATTCCAGTTTGAAGCAAACTTCTGCATTCCATTTAAAGTGCAATTAAGTGTGTGAGACGTAATTGAAAGTAATGAACAGTGCAAATCCGTGAGTGAATGTTCCGAAGTGAAGTAAACTGCAACAGATTTCCCCTGCTCAGGGAGAAGGGAGCAATGAACACTCTGTAGGGACCATGTTAATTGGAACACAGTCCATGCATGGAGCTCTCTTCTAACGAGCTGATTATTAGAATCAGGTGCGTTAGCAAAGAGAGACATATGCTGCGTCCGAAATCGCATTCTGCTTAAGTAGGTACTACATTTAAAACCAAACGTACTACCTGACCTTTAAAACAGTACGTTCTATATAGTATGAATGTGGGTAGTATGAATGGAGCTTGGACGTACTACATCCGCCATATAGATGTTGTCATGTGTCATGCGTCGTCACAACAGCGCAAAAATTTCAACTTTCAATAAGTCGACCGTTAGTTTAGATTGTTTTAAACAAGTGTAATTTAATCACAATAAACAAAGTTTTCTTCCTGAGGTGCTTACACTTAAAATGAGCCGCGTCTTTACTTTCCGCCATTTTTTTTAATATGACGCCTCCTCTCCCGGAGCCTCATGGGATAGAAAAGTAAGCGATTTCGGATGCAGCAATACAATATATACAGAACGGTAAAAAAAAACCATGCAAATAATAAATGACAACTGGTCATGCACTGCTGTTGAAAATTTGGGGTCTGTAAGATTTATTTATTTTTATTTATTAATACTTTTAATCTGCAAGGATGAATTAAATTGATTACAAGTGAGATTAGAATTAATCATTCAGCAAAACCTATATGCTGAAAAAAAAATTGATTTAATGTTTTGCGCAAAATTGATTAAAAAATATATTGCAAAATGATAGTGTTTCCATTCACCCATGTTATGCGACTAAACATCATTTATTCCTCTTGTGTTGCTTCTTGAAGGTAGTAGTACATTAAAGAGTGATCATGTGACTGATATGAACGCTAGATAACCTGTAAATGCATAAAAACTGTTTCCATTGCAGTTCCTGCTCTATTCTTTTTTTAATTGATGTTTCCATTGGACGTATTTTCAGTTCGCTATTTTAACGGTAATAAAAAATGTAGCGATATATGCAGCCTTGGTTACTATGAGAGACTTATTATTTTATTATAACAATTTTTTTTGTTACTTAACCCAAACTTTTGCACAAATCAAATGCTTCATTTTTTTTTGTTTCAAATCAGTTCATGGCTTGGTTGAAGCCAGCTAATTAGGCACAAGCCGACAAAGACGGGCTCGTCATCCTCAAAAACCAAGTAAAAAGCACTACCCAGACTATAAATACCAGTCACTGAAACAATTGCATTTCAGTAACAAAGTAGAAAGCACACTACTAATGTTGCAGGGTAACATTAATGTTTTATGGAATTTTTTGGTCTTTTAAAGCAAAACCACTTGTCTGTGAAGAATAAATAAATGCCAGACTCCTCTAAAAATAACCTATCTGTATTTATTACAACAACAGTCACAGTCAGGCATTTAATTTTAGTATAAGGGCATCAAAGGGCATGCTGGGAGTTGTCAGCCCTATTAACTGAAGTTATAAGTGCTGTTTTTCTCGTAAATGTGAAGTTTAGGGTCGCGCGTCATGCTTCTTCTCCAGTAAGTGGCGGGAATGATTGGAAATCAAGGGAATGCAAGGATATCAGATCAGTTCTCATTTTATTTTGAAGACCAGCATCTCCCTCAGTCTCAATCAAATCTCCCTTTTTTGGTTAAATTGGGCTGAAGGGAAAGTTGATCCCAACCCCCTCTCGTCCCTGCCGGGATTAAGGGGCCTGTGATCCAGGAAATACCTCTACTTGGCTCAAGTGAGATCTCCATGACAACTAGCCGAGGAACCTGCTGTTACAGGCTCTTCTCCGTCTCTCCTTCCGTCTCTTACGGATCCGCTCGCATTGTCAGGAAACACTGCGGAGGACAAAAGGGACGGATTAGTTTGTTTAACAATTAAGGTGACTTTAGGTTGGTGGGGGGTCTCTTTGAATGGGATAGCCGTATGTTCTGGCATCAGGGTTTTTTTGGGCTTTTGTTTTGTATGTGTTGAAACTCGGGCCTAATATGTGTAATGGTCCACCGGAGGTTAATCTTTAAATGGTTTCATTTTTTTCAACACAACTTCCCCCTCTTTTGTGAAGGAAGTATCGCATTT
This sequence comes from Enteromius trimaculatus, assembly GCA_032361065.1. Lineage (NCBI taxonomy): Eukaryota > Metazoa > Chordata > Actinopteri > Cypriniformes > Cyprinidae > Enteromius > Enteromius trimaculatus. Next base: position 13,608,123 of record JAUMHP010000059.1, read on the forward strand.
CTTGCTAGCATGCTTGTGTTTAAGAGTCAAAGGGTTTGAGTAGTGCGCAATATTGAATTTGTGGGTGAATCTCATCATAAACATGCCTCGACCACATTACAAACGAAAAAACGAAACAAGTAATTATTACATTTATCATTTATAATTCAATTTTGCTGCTGTATATTTAAAAAAAGATATGACTGTTCCATTTTTGGGCCATTTGACATAATTATTGTTCATTTCTGTTAAGATATTTGTTTGCATTGCAGTAATTTTCCAAATTTATAATAACTGTTTTCTGTTAATTTTAGGTTAAAATATGGCCATATGTGATCTTGACAGGTTTTGTGAGACTCACAATGTAGATGATTTTCCATATTTATGTTTTTTGTGTTCATCTTTTATTTTGTGGCCTCACAGTTTTTATTATTTCTTTTGTTGGTAGTGTTTCTGCCATATTTTTGTAGTTTCATTCATTCGTTATTAAGGCATCATTTCCATAGGCTTCTTTCCCCGTGATGCTTTGCTCATCCCTGTTTTGTTAGTCATGGCCCTTAACTTTAAGTTTTGAGGTACTTCTTCACTTTTCTTTGGACAAGAGTTATCGCCAGAAATTTTGATCCAGTATCCCCTTTGCCAAACCTTCGCTGGTCTTCTGTTCCACCACTAGTCCGAACAGAGGTGAAAATGGAGCTGTACACATTGTTCCCTGGGGAGCGTTTGGTGCTGCAATGCTTGGCTCAAGATGAGACCCCAGTCGTTGGCCTAGCGGTCATCTGGACTAAAGACAATGCTGCAGTGCTGAATGGAGACCACATGCGGGTGAACGGGGGCCGGCTGGAGATCGGGTCAGTGGAGCCGACAGACTCTGGGCTTTACTCCTGCACTGTCCAGAGCTTGTTCGGCAACCACTCTAGCTATTACATCGTTAACGTGGCAGGTATGTCTTGTAGGAGCTCAGAGAAGAGGTTTGTGTGTGTTGTGTTTTTCTAGATGAAGAAAGACAATTTCTGCACAAATGAATGGACAAAATCTTTTGTTCTGCTACTTTTCAAGGCAAACGATAAAGGAAAGAAGTGACAAAATGTCTTATTAACTACTATCGTAACTACAGAAATCTGTTTAGAGACCATGAAATCAGAGGCTTTTTAGTTGTCTGATGGCAACCAAACTAAAAAATAATGCAAACACTATATAATTTCCTTGACACAGACATTGTACATAATTTACTTTTTTTGTTTTTTTTTAATTATTTGTTCTCAAAAAGGATTTTCATTCATGTGTTACCTAAAATACATGCAATGTCTAAATTTTAAATTCCTATATTTTAAATTGTGTGCAGTTATTTAATGCAGATACTACATTGATGAATAAATAGTTTACAATGTAAATATTACTCTGTGCTTAATTGTCATGAAAATATTGTTGAAATGCTAAAAATCCTTCATGCTTAAAGCTTCATTTTTTATTTCCAAAATATGATAATTACTTCCTTTTAAAGTTTAAAATACGGTTAAAAAAATGACCCAGACATGATCTAAGCAACCACATAGCAACCCCCTGGCATCGTTTGCAGAGGCAAACACCACTTACTGTCTTCTGAGAATTTTAACAAACTAGTTTTAAGTTGCCTTGTGAGGCTGTTTTGTTGTTATAGATGAGCATCTGAGACACTGTGAGGCCGTTTCTCTGCTTTCAGCTGTGGAATGTGTCAGGCGTTGAGTGGTGAATTTGTTAGACAGCTCCCCAGAGTGTGTGTGTGTGTGTTTGCGTCTGTGTGACGGGAGCGTGGGCATGGCTCTGGAGCGGAGCCTGCGGTGACTCATGCGCTCTCGCTGTCCAGCGCTTTGTGAAGGGCGGATGTGTTACTTCATCCTGGTTCACTTTTCAGATCAAGCAAGCATACGAAATCATAAATAAAAGCATCGGAAGCCTCTCATTTCTCAACCTGCTGCTAATTTGCCTTAAGCACTTACTGGATATATTGACATTTAAATTGTGCATGATGAATCGTGGACTCGTGCTATATTCTGACCTTTATGGGCGGCTTTATGAATGTATTCTCTGACACATATACTGTCGACTTTGTCACAGGCCATTCAGTAGCATCTTCTGAGGATGAGGATGACGATGAGTCATCGTCAGAAGAGAACAAGCCGTCAAGTAGCCAGGAGCTCTTACGTAAGCATGCACTCTCTTTTTCGCAAAGGAAGTCAAATGATGAGTTGTGCACAGTTGTGTTGTTAATGCCATATTTCCTCTGTAGCGATGGCGCCTCATTGGGCCCAACCTGAAAAGATGGGAAAAAAGCTTCATGCCGTACCGGCCAGCAAAACGGTGAAATTCCGATGTCAGGCCGAGGGAAACCCAATGCCGAAATTGCGCTGGCTCAAGAATGGAAAAGAGTTCAGAAGAGACCAGCGCATCGGGGGCTACAAGGTACGTTTGCACCTGAGCAGACTTCAGCTCCTGACTGATATCACAAATTTTTCCACACGTTAATGGATTGCAGTGAGCCTTGTGCTTAGGTAGTTGTTTGTGTGTGTTGTGAAAAACTGTAAAAAATGCATTAAATTTATGTAGCACATGGATAATTGCGTGTGCATAATCATTC
>JAUMHP010000059.1:13626737-13637202 GCA_032361065.1 Enteromius trimaculatus
CAAACAGTTTCAACAGCTTACATTCTCTTTGCAAAAAAGTGTATTATTGCTTTTATTATTATTTTATATTTTGTGTGTACCACTGGTTTGGACATCATATTATGAAAGTAAACAACATAGGCCTGAAAATATCTATTTCTGCGAACTACCGATATACAGAAAAAAGAGCTGCATTAAAAATTCATTTTTTGTAGTTGTTTCACGGAAGAAAGGAGTGATTAAAGAACCTAATTTTCATTTGCCTTTACTATCACTTTAAGACTATGGACCACTCACGAGCGCTTAAGTCTTACCTGTTTGGGAAGTGGCTGGGCACCTGGACCACGTCTCCAATGGCCTCGGGGTTGGATCTGGCCACCTCGCAGATGTCAAGCTTCTTGTAGCATTCCTCCTGCACTTCAGAAATCATCTTCTGGAAGGTGGAACAGCGTTTGATGGTCTGGAAGACCTTGGAGGTGATACCATTGGCGATGCACTTGATGCTCTCTTTCACAAACGTCTTACCCTGTGGGAGAAAAAACAAACGGTAAATTTAAAAAAGCACAATTTTGATTCGCCAAGTAAGGGTTGAGGTTAATGGGTGTTTGTACCTCTGTATTAAAAATTGCAGCAGTGTGGAGGAAAGCGTTGCAGATCTCGTGCATGCCGTCAGTGTCGCAGGTCGAGTTCTCCAGACATGCGAAAGTGGCGCAGCCCACCTGCAGAGCTCCATTCAGACAGCGGGCGACATCAGCTGGAGCGAGAAGATAAATAGGTTTTTGGGAGGTACTTTTATTCAAAGGACTGTATTTTTAGATGGGCAATTCTACACTTGCTTGCTCAAAGATGAAGCTCTGGAATTGAATCTACAACTCTCAGTCTGTTAACCACTAAACATTTCTGAACATTTGCCCATGCACACTCCTAAAAGCAAAAGCAGACAATTCAACGCAGCAAACGGTACTTACTAGGGCTGTTGGCTGAGAATCGTGCTCGTCTTGGTTGTGCAGGTTCTTGATCTGTTCCAAACACAGATGCAACCAAAACGAGGAGTAAAACAAATCCGCTTTTCACGAGCATGTCTGCACTTAGAACCAAACCGAGGACTCGAAACTGGAGGCGTTTGCTGATTCTGTGGGTTTGTGTTTCAGGTTGATGACAGCCTCGGCTTTATACAGATCTTCGGCTTAGTTTGACGGCTCATAAATCCCCACCATCACCAATCAGAAAGCAGGATCTGAAAGCTCAAACTTTCCGTCTCTTCATAAATATTCATGGGCGGATAATGTGGACCCACCTGATAAGATGTTATCTCTAAACTTATTCCTAAAACTGTGTATTTTTGAAGTTGCACTGTTCCAAATGGGAATTTTTGCAGACGTTTTGGGTTTCCCTCAAAAATCTGGTGAAAAGTTTTAAAATATTTTTTTCCCCTTGCTGTTAAGGTCCGAAGAACCTTTTTCCAAAAAGAAAGAAAAGTTTCCGCCGACGTTAAAGGTTCTTCATGGAACCATTGTTTCTTTAACTTTTAAGAGTGTAGCAGTTCTTAACAAATATCATAAAAACAATCTCAAATTTCTTAAGTCTCTTAAAGATGTTTGGTTCACATTCTCATCTGGAGGATTCTGATTCTCGAACCCTAACCCTGTTCAGTAACAATATGGAAGATAAATGATATTCCCCTCAGGCAGGTCATTCTCAATGGCTTCTTTGTTGAAAACAACTACAGTGTGTTTGGTTTGGATTTCATGTGACTGATATTCATTTCTGCTCAGGGAGTTTTATTGACACCTTGCACAGGTAACTGTGCTAAAGGTACAGTAAAAACTGTTTTTGAAAATGCTGAAGTGTTTAATGAAAACAAATATATGTAGCTTGTCAGAACTAGTTGACTAAACATCCGTTCCCACCGTTTGCTTGGTCTAACAGAGAAGCATTTATCAGTGTCTAATCAGTGGATGTCACAAAGGAAGTGATGTGTTTTCCATGATGAATTTCATTAGTCTCAAGAAATTTCCTCCCCTAAAGGGTTAATTACCCTGATAATGATCAAAGCCCTCGCTGGTTTTGTAGAAGGGGGCTAGAGACATAGCTATTTTGGTTTTATTACCTTTGTTCACACAGATGACTTGAAGTAGGGCAGGAAAGTCACACCCATCTTTACTGAATAACATGAATGAGTAAGAATAAATACACACACACACCATAGGACTGTAATTTTCCAAAAACCCATTAACTCTCAGATTACATGGAAATGCTGATGCTTCATGAGACACTGGAGTTATATCTACCTGACTTTTAGTCAACTTTTATTTAGGGAAAAAGCTCAAATGTGCCGCAGGTGACATTTTTTTTTTTTTCTTACAATTTTGTTGCACAACATCAAGAAATTCAACGTGAGAATTCATCACTATTCAGTGCGGTATGCAAAAATGAGAAGAAGGTGGGCTCCAAAAGTCTGAGGTGATTTTGGAAATCTGGGACATTTTTCTCCGGTTAAAATAATAATAATTATTATTATTTTGAAAGTTAAAAGGAAACAAGCATACATTTGGAAATATAAATATCTAATAGAAAAATACATATGTAACAGCCAATAAGAAAGATATAAATGAATCGATTTGTTATACATAAAAATGTTTAGCTCTATAATGTCAGTAATCAAATAAAATTTAGTGACATTGAACATGTAAAGTGTTTTTTGTTGAAGCAATTTTAGCTCTGTTGGATATCCCCCCAAAAAACATAAATATTATTATTGTAATTATGTTTTAAGTGTTTACAGACCTAATGCATAGTAAAAACTGTATTATGAATGCACATTTCCAACCCAGTTCTTCACTCTGATTGATATGCTGATATTATTAATAATGACTGGTTTTCTATTAGGCTAATTGAAAAAATAGTATAGCCCAAAGCATTTCGGTCTTAAATTTTCAGACTTGACTTTATCTAAAAACACAAAGCTATAAGCACACATAATAACACGCAGACTTATCTTCAGTTTGTTGTTATTTCATAGGCTTCAGGACTTTGAAGTGAGTGTCAGATAAAAATGTACAAACAGAATTCAGGAGTCAGAAAGTGCTTTATTACTAAGTATGCTAACGGAGATGGGATCAGGTTGGTAGTTACGACTCTTGAGGTAGTTAAATGTTTCAAATACATTGATGTCTTTCCGACTTTTTCTTGTCAGCCACTCTTTCTCAACAGTGTGGTGTGAGTGCTGCGTCAGATGGCGCTGCCTACATGCGGAAGAGAAACCAAGGAACACCGGGAATGTCACGAATCAGAAACCTGCAGCCGTCGCGCTTTTCTGCTCACTCAGTCGGTGTATTTTACCCAAAGAAGCTCAAGAACAAGGTTTGGCCGGTAACATGGGTTAGCTAAGGTCTTGTTGCGGTAAAGTACGTAAAATAATTCTGTATCTTCCGCGTCTCCGCCGGGAAAATGAAGTGCATGCCCGGTTCGCTTCAGGTGCACGCCGCATCCAACGGGTATTTGATCACCATCATCTTCATATTTAAGATCACAAACGACTGCCAACCCGATGCATCCCTTCAGTTCACTTCGGTAAGGGTTGACGCGTTCATAAATGCATACGTGCTTGTAGGATACAGTAATTGCCCTCTTGAGCAGGACATTACGGACGTGAGGAGTATTACATAAGTTCAGAGAGAAGGCTGTGTCTCCCTGCAGGGGCTAGCTAGCGCTCTCCCTGGCGGTGACAGTTCGCTGTGCCACTTCCGGTGGCATCCCCAGATGCCACGGAATTCCACTGGCAGCTGCCACTAGTCGTTACTGGCAATGGCAGCTCGCGATGCCACTTCCGGTGGAGCTGCCACGGTTTTTCTCACTGTGTTTGCTCGGTAAAAAGCAAACTGTTTTCTGTTGCATGCAGTGTTTTTTTTAAAATGATGATGCAAAGTTCGCACAATTGTAATATCCTTATTATTAAATTTATAATAATTATTATTAGCCTATACATTTTTATGTAGGCTGTTTTTTTATGAGTCACGATCGTTTGTCGCTGTTTATTTTAAGTAAATAAAAGTTTTGATGATGCATTAAGCAGATGCGACCAGAACAGGGGCGTCGCCGGGAATTTTGTCGCATAAGAATTTTGCTAAATTGCAAAATCATGTTCATTGGGGGGTTACATTTAAATATCCTTACTGTTGTCGTTTCCAAATAGTTTTATTTTGCATTTTTACACTGTATGATATTCTGTTTTATCAAATCCAATAAATCTCATCAGTGTTTGTATGTATTTTATTTTACATTTATTCCAAAATAATAAGAAAAGACTAACTACAAAAATATTTTATTTGTCTCCTGTTATTTTTTACTTTACCAGCTGGTGTCGCTGTTAAATTACTTTCTACATACTATTGAATTTGACATCTTTTTAATGTCATATTTTGTAATACTTGCGTTTGTTTTAATATTTTTATCTATCGTTTTGTAATCCATTTGTATTTCTTTAAAACACCATATAACGATCGTGACTCTTAAAAATACATAAAATGTATAGTAACTTTGGATCATCTTTTTGGATCATCATCATAAAAAAAAACGGCACCACATGCGGCACGCAACAACATTCCGTTTTTTGCGAACAAACAGCATCTAGCGAGTTGCCTACCTAGACAGCATTCGTAGGCGTTTTTTTCCCAGCCCATTAGCGCAACGCTTCGCTTGAATACTTGACTCTGATTGGTAACAAAGCATTGGGTATAATTTATTTTTGGATAAATGTATTATTTATTATTTGTCATTAAAAAAATGTCTAGTAACTTTTAAGAGATGTTATTTTAAGAGTCCCAAGTTAGAGCAGAAAAAAATCTCCAAAATGTTTTTCAGCTGATATTCTTAGAGTAATAAGTAATAATAGCCCAATATTTAATTTTATTGCTACCTTTTGTAGCAGAAGCTTAAAGATTATTAGTGTTACTTTTTATTTTTCTCCTAACATATGCAAAAAAAAAAAACGTTTTTCCACATTCTTTGGTTGTCACCAAAGTCTTCGCTATTAATTTATACAAACAGTATTTATTTTTATTATTCAGAAAAAAGTAATATTTGTAATGTAATATTTTTTTGTAGTGGAAGGTTAAAAACGATCGTCAAATCAGATATATCCTATGCAAAAATAATATTTAAATGACTTTTGTTGCTACATGTGAGTGGACTAATTTTCGCCTAAAAAGTGGAAGCTTAAAGATACTTAAAACGGATGCCGATAGCCAACATATATTGGGAAGTTCGAATCCCCCTCATGGACCTTTCTATCCCGACCCCCTCTCTCTCATTCACTTACTATCAGATCTCCTATGGAGAAAAAAGTTTTATAAATTTTTCTGCTGTCAATAGCAGTTATTTTTATTTTTATTATAAATTCTGAGAGAGATTAAGAGATGGAGTCCTCAGTAAAAGCAGAAAGAAACTGCTTTGTGTTTGGTAGTAGTCTATGGAAAATAAACTTTTCTTTGCAGGGTAATACTAATATTTAAATTGTTTTGTTGTGACAATGAAAACATTTTTTTGTAGCGGAAGCTTACATTAAATGTATTTATTAAACATGGGGAAATAAGAAGTATGCATATAGATTTATCATTCACAGTATGCTTGAATGTGTACATTTAATTAAATTTGTAGTATTTTGAGTTGCATGACTTTATCAATTTCTTTTAGGTCCCAGTTTACAGATACTAACATGGACTATGAGAGGCCTAATGTCGAGACCATTAAATGTGTGGTGGTGGGAGACAATGCTGTGGGCAAAACACGTCTGATTTGTGCCCGTGCGTGTAACGCCACTCTTACACAGTACCAGCTCCTCGCCACGCATGTGCCCACTGTCTGGGCCATTGACCAGTATAGAGTCTGTCAAGAGGTCTGGGTTTTTATCTTTTCACTTATGACACATCAAAAGCATAAAAGTATTGTAACTCCATTCCAGTTCCAGTTTAAATTCAAATCTCGTGTGGTTTTGAAGGTTCTGGAACGCTCCAGAGATGTAGTGGATGATGTGAGCGTGTCTCTTCGATTATGGGACACCTTTGGAGACCATCACAAAGACCGCCGCTTCGCATATGGCAGGTGCGTTTGTAGACCACTTCTTACTTGTAAACGACTGTAGATGTTTTCTTGAATGCTTTATCTTTTGTTTGGACACTAGGTCGGACGTGGTGGTCTTGTGCTTCTCCATCGCCAACCCCAATTCTCTGTTTCACGTGAAGACCATGTGGTACCCGGAGATCAAGCACTTCTGCCCTCGTGCCCCGGTCATCCTGGTGGGTTGCCAGTTAGACCTGCGTTACGCTGACCTGGAGGCTGTTAACAGGGCAAGGAGACCTCTTGCCAGGTGAGCCATCTGTGATTTGAAGACCTATCGAAATGAGTGTAATTTATTTGATATAAACATTTAAAATGTATAGTCTTTATTTTCCTGGAAAACAGACCAAACTATTGCTGAACCTTGCATGCACATGTGGATGAATTATTATTATTTTATTTAATAAAATGTTAATAAAAAATCTAGAAACATATTTAAATAATTCAAATCTATACATAACTGTTTAAAAGTTTCAGGTCATTAAGATTTTTTCATTCTCTTACATTCACCAATACTTAATTATTTGATTAAAAATGTAGTAACAACAGGGATATTATGAAATATTCTTGAAAATTTACAGTAACTGTTTTTTATGTGAATATATATTTTAAATGATATTTATTCCTGTGAATAAAATGCTTAGCACCCTTTTACATTTTTTAAGTTGTGAAAAACATAATTGTTTGGGATTAACTGATGAATATAAGGTTACTTAACTTTTATTTGAAAATTGTTAATTATAAATGTCTTTCCTTTCATTTTGATTAAAAAAAAAAAAGAATTAAAACAACTGCATAATGCCTCTGTATTATAAATACCACCTGCTTCTCTAAATGCTAAATTTAAATATTTATTACCAATAATTGTGTATGGCTTCATGTTACAAAGATACATTTATACATAAAATTTTGATAAATTTTCATATATACATATGTACAGTGGGGCAAAAAAGTATTTAGTCAGCCACCAATTGTGCAAGTTCTCCCACTTAAAAAGATGAGAGAGGCCTTTACATAAAAAGATTTTGCAGTACATCCTTTTTGTTGACATTTCTCCATGAACTAACCTAACAGGCCCATCAAAGCGAACGAGATCCTTCCTCCTGAGAAGGGTCGTGAAGTGGCCAAGGAGTTGGGCGTGCCGTATTACGAGACCAGCGTGGTGGCTCAGTTTGGAGTGAAGGACGTGTTTGACAATGCCATCCGTGCAGCTCTCATCTCACGGCGCCACCTGCAGTTCTGGAAATCTCACTTGCGGGATGTCCAACGGCCTCTCCTGCAGGCGCCCTTCCTACCTCCCAAACCTCCTCCGCCCGTTATAGTCATCCCTCCGCCCCCTTCCACCTCCGAGGAGCACCCGGGCCGGCTGCTGGAGGAGCCTCTGTGCGCTGATGTGGTTCTGGTCCTCCAGGAGAACCAGCGAGTCTACGCTCATAAGGTCTACCTCGCCACGGCCTCCTCGAAATTCTATGACCTTTTCCTGCAGGATGTGAAGGCCGAGGCTGACTGTAAGCATCTGACTGGACGGGAGCCTCCCGCACGGGCAGCCAGCTTTGACATGTGTGAGAGCAGCGATGAAGAAAGCAGGGTCAACCTCAGGGCCTGCATCAGTGACGGGACCCTGATGGCCGCAGACTCCGATAAGGTCCTGGAGGGCGGACGTGGGGGGCGGCTGTTGTCGTCTTTGGGTCGGGCTTTCATCAGCATCAGGAGAGAAACAGTCCAGGACCCCGTCACGTTCATCTCCCGGCCGATGACGGTGGTGCACATGGACCCCTCGGTGCTGCTCGGGCCATTTCGCGTAGTCATGTGTTACCTTTACACGGGACAGCTGGACGAACACGAGAAGGACCTGATGCACATCGCTCACATCGCTGAGCTGCTGGAGGTGTTCGACTTGCGCATGATGGTTGCCAACATCCTCAACAACGAGGCCTTCATGAATCAGGAGATCACGAAGGCATTCCACGTGCGACGGACCAATCGGGTGAAGGAATGCCTGGCTAAAGGAACATTCTCAGGTCAAATTTCCTTTATCTTATATTTGACCTCATAAGCCCCATTTACACTAGTGGTTTTTCATTTTAAAATGGCTATTCAGATTAAAAACAATCCTTATCCACACTGGTGTTTCTACTGTGTTTCAGAAAGAGAATGTGGGCAGACACGCCGTTCTGTTTTTCTTTCTCCGTTTCAGTATCCGTTTTGCTCCTTTCACACTGAAATGCAACGTCAGAATTTATAATAGGGTCTGCAGCATTTTCCAAAGTCCTTTTCGACCTTGAAAAAGTAAACAATGGGTGGAACTGTAACAAAAGTAATGCGTTTTAAAACAAAAATGCACTGGTGTAAATGACGCCATTACAAAATTATAATGAAATTCCATTTTTCATTTCTAACCTTATTCTGTTTTATTTATTTTGTTTAAACGTATCTAGACTTTTAATGGTTGAATGACATTTTAAACATACATCTAATCAATTAAAAATCATGAAACTTAAAATTTAACAACATTTATTAAAATTGTAAAATTATTTGGCTTTTGTGAAACGTTTAATTGCTAAATGTTTTTCACAAATTAAATATTTTTAGTTCTTTACTCTTCTCTGCTTTAATATTTTGATTAAAGTTTAACAACAAAAGGGATGTCTAAGTAATTTAATTAATATAGTTTATTTTCAAAATTGCAATAAAAGGGGAATTTCTTTTCTTTTTTTTTCAGAAATTGTGGTGTTTTCTGGATTTATTATCTAATATACATTCATTATCAAAAAATGCTGGTAACCACATGAAGGTGTGAAACATTAAACATGTAATTAATATTTGCAAATGTAATCAAACATAAGTTTAACAATTCATAATTTTATGTTTGATGACTGAGATAGCAGATGTTTTAAACAAAACTGCGGTGCTCGATTACACAGCAACTTCAACATTAAATATGGCATTAATATTTACTGACACTTGCCCATATCTCAACATCATTGGGTATACAGCCCTACATTTGATTGATTTGTCCATTATTTGCCAAATTCAGTTACATACTGTGTAATACCGTAAATTACATTTTATGACTGAATGCCAAATTTCATTATCTGCCTCACAGAAGCATCTGTTTTTGCTGCAATAAACACTTCTTTCTTTATTCTCCAGATGTGGTGTTTAAACTGGATGATGGTACCGTTCAGGCCCATAAACCTCTGCTCATCTCCAGCTGTGATTGGATGGCAGCCATGTTTGGTGGGCCATTTGTTGAAAGCTGTACAAAAGAGGTACAACAATCATAAACATCAAAGAAAAATCACTTAATAAATTGTGTAATACCACTTGTTTTTTTGTCCTCTGCGAGGTTTGAAACAGCATTTCACTGATCCAGATGTTAATACGCTTCCGGCTTTGCTACTGTTCGGACGCTCTTGCTTACTGCGCCGCGCTTTGCTCTCTGTCTATATACTGTTGTCAGACTTTTCTAAGATTTTTCAGCAGATCAGCACAGTGCTCAAACAACACATTTTTGGCACAAACACTAAATTGAAACTTTCCGAAACTGGATTTTGCCTCCCATTGCCAGCAGTTTACATTCTGGAGACGGGAAAACACAGCTGCCTACTTCTCGTCATCAGACGAGAAAGAAAATGCCTCTTCAGGAATCTACTTGCTGCACAAACTGCCACAGACTTCTACAAAGGATTGTGGTTCTTGAAACAAAGTTACTTACTGGACTTCCAAAACAGGGGGAACACTCAGCAGACCATAGTCACGGACCCCCTCAGCATACAGCCGGTGAGTCCCATCAACCTAGTGATTCTCAACAGTTTATAAGTGTAGAGGAGCAAGCCAAAACTGATCGACACACTAATCAATGGCACAAACAAGGAGTGAGACCCAAAGGCACTCGAGACATCAGATTGTCACGAGAGCCTCCTCTACCCCAGATATTGCTATTACAAGGCTTACAAAAACTGGCATTTTACAACCTCCTATACAGCTTGAGAACAGATTTGAAGCACTAATGAATGTGGGTGAAGAATCACCAAATGTGATTGAACGTGGATTGTATGAGCCAGCAGCTAACATCACTAAAATCAGCCGTTCAAGGACAAACAGACAGTGGCATTCAGCTCAGAGCGCAGCCGAGCCCAGGACTCTGACAGTGGGAGACTCTATTATCAGAAATATCAGAAGCAGGACTACAACTACATGCTGCTCAAGCAACCGTCTCTGATGTGAACAGGGAACTTCGGAACATCCTAATGAAGCACAAGGCTGCAAATCGAATCATCATCCATGTGGGGAAGAATGATATTCGGAAAGAGCAGTCAGAATTACTGAAGAAGGATTTCAGTGAACTCATTGAAACACTTCAGAG
>JAUMHP010000059.1:13639278-13661040 GCA_032361065.1 Enteromius trimaculatus
TAGTTGGGTCCAGTTCTCCTCTGGCCGGACGCCCAGCACCTAATTTCCAGTTCAATTTTAAACACATGTTAGATTGTATAAGAACTTGTGTGTGTGTGTGCATCTGGATCCAGCGATCTGTCCACGGATTTACTGTAATTCTATGCTTCATAATTCATAGACAAGGACATGTGCAAATATAATTGTGTGCTTGATCTCTTTGCCTCACTACACTTTTGTTCTGTACTTCCTCTCAGCTCCTGCTTTGAGAACTCTTCACATCCCACACCGTGTAATTACTCTGCAGCCAACCACACACAAACACTATCACATACTGGTAATATTCCTTAGTAAACCCCAACAAACCTGCAAAACCAATAAATCAATTCCAAACAAAAACCAAAAATTCCCTTATATTATGCCAAAATAGCATTTGATGGCATAACTGCATGATTAAATGTCTTGCATGTTCTATCCTGCATGTGTACAAAATAGCTTTTATAGTATGTAATTAGCATACTGTTCCAAGCACGCAAATTATTGATATGAAGTACCTGATTGACAAAATGTGCCATATACAACAATGTACTCTGTGCAGAATATTTTATCCCACAATGCAATGAGTTCAACCTAACCTTCTACTTTCACTGTGACACAGACAAAACAACTGCTTCAGTGTTTTAAATTTCCCCTCAGACATCCACATTTATAATAATATAGAATTATATTAAATGGCAAATTACACATTTCATCTATAAGATGATACCTGGATGGCATTCTAGCAGTAGCTAAACATTTAAATTTTCATGTTAAATGACCTCGGTATCTGATGAACCACTGATGACTGAAGTGTTTTCAAAAGATTTCAATCAAGGTTGATTTAAGTGAAGTGTCTACCTCCTTAACTTAGATTTATAAAGTCTTACTTTACACCTTAAGTAGCTGTTGACATGTTCACCAGACCATTACCCTACTTCATCACTCCCTGATGCTTTAGTGATGTCCGATGCACACTGAAGATGGAGCTGACCTCTGATCACAGAGAGAGCAAGAATTGACTGATGGAGGGAGAGCAGACAATGAGCGCAGGATGCAGCAAGAAAAAGCTACTTCATTTTCTAGCTACTCATTTAGCTGACCCTGAACAGCAGACACCATCTTTCAATTTTCTACTGTCATAAAAGAGAGAGACTTGACAATGTTGAGAAACATTGTTGATTCATTTTATTCTTATGTAAATCACCCTAGGTAACACTTTATTTTACGGTGTCCTTGTTACACGTTACATGCACTTAATATTACAATTACAACAAATTATGCATAATTACATGCAAATAACTCTAAACCTTATCATATAGTAAGTAATGTATAACATAAAATTACACTCTAACATGGACACCTTAAAATAACCTCCAGCTTATATTATAGTCATCCTTGGCAGCACTATTTGTTCAAATGCAGCAAAAAATGTATTGCTTTGTATTATGGAATTAGGATATTTTTATTCTGTGTGCATGAAATACCTCAATTGACTAAATAAAACCCGAAAATGTGGCATGAAATACTATCTTACATTTCGAGTGTGACAAATGTTCACTTCTCGGGACATTAACTAATGGACTGGGGTGGTGTGGATTACTTGTGGATTATTTTATCAGCTGTTTGAACTCTCATTCTGACGGCACCCATTCACTGCAGAGCAAGTGATCTATAAAAAGTGATTTAATGATACATTTTTCCAAATCTGTTCTGACGAAGAACTCATCTACATCTTGGATGGCCTGAGGGTGAGTAACTTTTCACCAGTTGCTTGGGGTAAACTATTGCTGGGTGATAAAGCCAATGTGTGCCAAGCTGAAAAATATTTTTGATTAGTGTTTTTCTCTTATTATGCAAATCCAACATAAATGACTTATTCTGAGCAGCAAGGAGAGTAAAAAAAATAAAAAATAAAAATCACTTTTAATCCAGCAAATCTGATCAGGGTTCACAGGTGAGATTGTTAAAGAGCGATCTATGCATGAGCAAGGACAGCCCAAGACCTGAATTTAATTGCATTTTTATTATTGCGATTAAACAGACACCACCTAAGTCAACTCATTTCACCCCAATCCATCTCACTAAACCGATGTGTCGCAAAAGGGCAAAGGATGAGGATATATTAGAAAAACCATATGGCCAAACAACCCTGCAATTACACACCACTGATTCGTCCACATTCACTCTGCAGGAGAAAGCCATTAATAGAGCTGAACTCAATCTCAGACGCATGGCAGAATATCTATAGCCAACAGCGCTGACAGACGAGCACAAATTCAGACTCAAGACAACTAACTTTGTATATCTATCTATCTATCTATCTATCTATCTATATATATATATATATATATATATATATTAGATATTTCTGAATTTACTCTGCTATGTTATTTTATGTATTTTGTTGCAATTCTACATTGAACTGAAAGAAGGAGAAAACTTAAGTATGAAATAGGAAACGTTAAATATTCAGTTTCCTTCAGTACCCAGTCCGAGTAATATCTAGTCTCACCCGTGACGGTGGCTGTGCGCGTGCAGTTATAGAGTATCGCCAGCTCGCCGAACACTTTCCCCGGCTCAATGGTGCACAGCTTCTGCCCTCCTTTGGTAACCTCCACCAACCCCTCTGCACACAATACACACAAACAAACACAACAACCTTGAGTCTGAGAATGAGATGAATGTGTGTAGGAGAACCGTCAATACTTTTATTCAGCAAGGTGCATTAAACGGATGAAAAATAGCAAAAGATTTCTATTAGAAATAAATGTTATTTTGAACTTTCTATTCATAGAAACAAGGTCATGTTTTCCGCAACAATATCTTGCTTTCAACACAGATAATACGAAGAAACATTTCGTGAGCAGCAAATCAGTAGAAAGCTGAAAATTATAGCTTGGCATTATAGAAATAAATTATATTTTAACATAATTTCAAATAGAAAAGTTATTTTATATTGTAATAATATTTTTAAAATATTACTGTTTCTATTGTATATTTTATTAAATAAATGCAGCCTTGTTGAGCATAAGAGTTGTCTTTCAAAATGTCTTTCCAATTTAAAAAAAGAAGCTGCAAATATATTTCAACTCTCCTTTGTGCTCCAAAAAATATGTGTAAATAAAGGCAGAATATATTTTTTATGTGTGTGTCTGTCTGAACTATTTCTGCAATACAGCGAAAGTAGCACACATCATGTGAAGTGTTTTCTAGAGGATCGCTGTCACAAACACATGACGAACAGGCAGCACATCCACTTGACAGAGGTTAGCATAAAAACAAAACACTGTTGTTTGAGACACTTTCAGTTTTCTCGAAATAGCTTTAAAGTGGATTTTTTCATGCAGTGTGTAACACAGCTCTAAGTGGATGGAAACATCCTGCAAAGTTTTAAATGTGAAAGTGCAACATGTATAAAGTTACTGTCTCTCTAAGAAAGACTTTGAATCATCACTTTGAGTCATTTTTAAAACGAATCGGAAGCCATTTCATCAAAATAAAGCATTAGCATATTGCCCACCCACTTTTTCTTTTCAGGTTGGTCTGAATGAAAATGCAAATTTTTTCTTTGCCGCTAGGTGGCGCTTTTGAAGCATTAAAATAGCTGTACGCTGTACACAAAGCAGCACTGCACTCACAAAAGGAATGGAAATAACCAGTCGGACAAATCACCGTAGATTAGCCTCGTGCAAAGGAGGGGTTTGTGGAAATTAATCGTTGAGTGAGTCGATTGGGAGTTATTAAGCAAATAAAGTACAAATAAATGCATTCTTTAAGTCAATGAAAGTGTTTTGACCTTGCATGCCAACCTGTTGCTGAGTACTCTCAAAAACAAAATATGAACCCATATTAGGGGCATTTTTAGAAGCAGATGCTCCTCACCTTCCAGAACGTAGACGGTAGAGCCGTCGTCTCCCTCCTGGATGACGCAGCAGCCCTGTCCCAGTGTGGTGGGATACATGCAGTCCATGATGGTGAGGATCTGACTGGCCTCCAGGTGCTTCATGAAATCATTTTCCAAAAGAGCCTTCTGGATCAACTCTCGAGACCTGGGGTGGGATTGAATCGAAACATGTTGCTTTTCTAAATCACTGAAGCTTTACCTGATGCCCCCGGGCTGTAACTCACTCCTCGCTCTTGCTGTAGTTGGTGAGGGTGACGTGGGTGAGCTGATTCGGATCCAGCCCTGTTGGTTCGGCTGATATGGCCTGGCGTTTAGTGCGCAGGGGCTCATCTGGTAACGCTGCTCCAGCACCAATACAATAAAATGGAACAATAAATAATATGTCCGTATGGTTAATCCAGGCAGTTCTCCACTCACCTGGGAATTCTGTCGTCCCAGAGGGGTTGTGCGAGGCAGAGGCAGTGCGGAGACGGTCCAGCTCGCCCTGCAGCTGTCTGATGAGGTCATCTTTAGCGTCCAGCTCCAGCTCCAGCTCATCGATGAGGGCGTCACGTTGCCGTAGCTCCTCAATCTTCGTCTGCAGGGCAAACTGGAGGTCACGGAGGGTTCCCATCAGCCCGTCACCGCTGGAGGATTATGCATCTATAAAAGCATTAAAATTCAATAAAGAGATCTTTAAAACGCAGCAGAACAAGCACATTTACAGTGTTTAGGATATATGTTTCTGACATGTTATTGATCCTGGAAGCAAATGGAGCTGTTATGGCTGATAGGATGATGATGGCAGAGTAATGAATAAATGCTAATATATAATTTATATATAATAAATATAACGTAAAAATAATATTTCTGTTTATTATTTATAAATAAATTGAAATGATATATAATAAATAAAATACATAGCCAGTAAATACAGTGGAGTGGTCTTAAAAAAGTTTTTTTTTGTAATTTTTCACTTTAAATGTCAAGATTAAATTAAAAAACATTATTATTACAAATAGCCAGCAAAATACAGTTTGATTTTAAAATTTAAAAGTTTTTTCATTACATATGTTTATAGCAATAATTCAAGTGTGAAGCTGAATTTTAAAATTAGTATTATAATCATATATTATTAGATAGTGTAACTCATAAATGTCATAGTCTCATAGTTTATTTTCTGTTTTAACTAAAGACACTGAATCCAGATACCCACTGTAATAATAATTATTATATGTTAAATCATAAAGATATATGCAACAGTAAATAAAAAAAACAGTTAGAAAGATAAGCTTATTAACATGATTATTATTATGGTATTTGTAAACGTCACTTCACAGGTACGCTAAGCTGTTCATGAAACTCCTATCATCACAGCTTAAATGGAGAAAAGGAGAAATGATTAGAATTATGCCAATGTTTTTATTTTAAGATTTTTCATTTTCATAGAAAAAACGTATTCGGTTAAATTAAGTTAAAGCATGTAATAAAAGATCCGTTCCGTTGTGTCGGACTTACCTGTAATAAAGAAGCACAGAGAACTGAAGCGATCCAGAGCAGATGACCACAGAGAGACTCGGCTGTGTGTCAACACCTAGCTCTTCCCGCTCACGCTCACTAACTAGACTGCATTTCTGAGCTTGCGACCTCGTAACGAGTCTCGCTGTATAACATCTGAGATGGATGTATAAAGAAGATGCAGCAAGTGTGTTTGCAACTGTATGTTTGATTTATGTCAGATGATAATGTTAACTAGGTAAAATTAGACATTACTAATAATATAACTAGATTTTCGGTAAAAGTAAAACGAGTAGTGGCTGTGTACACGGACCCTCAATCATATAGCTTTTCCAGTAACGAGCTACTTATGTCAAAAGAAAAGAAAATATATCGAAAATAGCAGTGTAACGTGACAAAACGAGATTTTTGTTACGAGTTTGTGTTTTTTCTCATGTCTACTCTTGTATGAATCATTTAGAAGTCTGATTCATCTGGCTGAATCAATTCGATGATTTAATTAAATTAAAAATTTCTCGGCATTTACGAAATATAATCATAATACTAATTACAATAATGTAACACAATTACATTTAAGTTGTAAATCTCTTTTTATTACTTTTGCTTCTGTATATTTATAGGTTTTATTGTCCCAGACGATCTAACATATGAACATTAAATATAAAGAAAACAGTTTAATTGAAAGTAAAATTGTTCGGATGTAAAGTAAATCGAAGTTTGTCGAATGTTATTTTTACGTTTGAGTTTACGTTTTATAAAACACGACGAAAATGCTGCTTTCAATCTCAAGTCTAGCAAAACATGTCAACATGGCGGCTTGCATGAGTGAGAACGGTTCAGATAGAAAACTTGAGTTGTATCCTTTTACTGCTGTTCCTAAATGTCCATATAATTCATTACAGCACAGCTGAGCTCTGCTTTTGTATCGTAGGATTTATTACAACTTTTTCAGCTCTTACTTGCTTGCACTGCGGGATTTGCTCAGACCGACATGTGCAGCCAAGTAAAAATGAGTCAATGAAAGAGAAATAGAGACGCACGTTCGTCAAGTTCTTTTCTCCTTAACTTTAACAAAACCTTAGCTTACTAAAGGTCCCTTTCCCATCCGAGAGAGAGGCAACTATCGCCCTGCAGTCTCTATCTCCTGATCCTGAGCCCAGGAAAGGAGGAATCACTAAAAAACTGGACTTATCAGGACAAACACTGTCTGTGTGAGTTAAAGCACATGAATGATCACCTAAAAAGTCTAGCGTTTAAAATAGTTGTCCTAATTTAGATTTAGGTCGACACACTGGTCTAATTACCTGATTTCCCACCCCCAAATACCATCACATGTAATATTAATGTGCACGTGTGTCTTTTGTTGTAGAAATGCATGTAACATTTTTATAGTACACAATAAAACATCTGATTCGTGCTCGTGTCTTTATAGGAGATGGACTGCAGATGAAGCTCGTATTCTTCGTGTTTCTGTAAGCTCATTCTTGGACCATTTGTCTCTAGTGATGGAGACTATGGATGCATTTGGACCGCCTGTTTCACAATGACACTCTGAGAGACAAAAACAAGCATAGGAGGAGAAATGTGGATGCAGATGCTGTTTGCTATGTTATTAGGATGTCCAAGAAACACATCATCTGCCATGTGTTCAGTATGGACTACGAGTACTCAGATTTGCTTTCGATGTTTAAGAAGTGTAGCTCTTAAGTCAGTTGTTTTGTGTTGAGTTAATTGAATAGTTCACCCAAAAATGTTTGTTTGTTGAAACGTTTTTGGAGAAATGTAGCATTACATCACTTGCTCACATGAATGTCAGAATGAGAGTCCAAACGGCTGATAAAAACATCACAATTCACAAATAATCCACACCACTCCGGTCCATCAATTAACAGCTTGTGAAGCGAAAAGCTGTTTTTTGTTTTTAAAAGAAATATGTTAGGTGAATTTTGATGTAAAAGGACAAGGATGGATAATTAGATTATGATGTTTATAAGCTGTTTGGAGTCTCATTTTGACGGCACCCATTCACTGTAGAGGTCCCATAGGCGAGTAAGTGATGTAATGCTACATTTGTAAATTAAATCTTTACTCATCTTGAATGGCTTGAGGGAGAGTACTGTTTTAGGAAAATGTATAACGGACGCCAAAACACGCAAGATCCGGTGGTTTGTCATTTGAATAAAGATTTATTAATGGAGCATTGTTGATGAACAATACCGAGAGATGATTTAACAGTGTTCAAGGAAAGGTAATTGTTTTATAAAAGAGGGACAGGTGTGTTTCTATCGGCAGACATCACTAAGAGTTTTTGCGATCAAATTCATCTACAATACTTGTTGATAGAAATAAAGACCAAAAAAAAAAAAAAAAAAAATTACATGGATTCAAGGGTTGTTAGGACCCACTCTTCAATTTCAGCTTTCCTTCACATTTTGTGCCATTATTTGACTTACATCAAACCCATAATTTGGTCAATGAGATGAGCCCATTAGAAATGTCTACTAAATGAACACAGAAACATAAAAATAAACTGTAAACCAAGTAATTAAACAGCATGAGGTCAAGACAGAAATGATTAATCTTACATTCATACATTAAAACTGGGGAAATGCTTTTATTCGAAGCGAAAAGAATCATGTTGCATGGTTAAAATGATTGCACTTAATACTTTGTGAGCTCCCAGATCCCCAAAACGTTCATTTGACACCAGCAGCCTTCCTGTACACTGAAGACTGTACCGTGTAGGTGGGCGTCCTTAGGCACAAACTGAAAATTTCATTCTAGCCTTGACAGCTCTTCGATTCTGCTGAATATATTGATATTGTGACATGTTGGGCTGTTTATTCTGAGTGTGTGTGTAGTTTTTAGATAAAGAACTGAATATGTTTAGGATATTAAAGGATTTGGCAAAATAAAGGAATTTCAAGGAAGTGTGACTGCTTCTACATCCTAAAAAAAAAAGGGAAGTAAAAAGGCACAGACAGACATATAAGCAGGAGACGCATCTGAAAGACTATAATCGGCATGGATGAATGAATAAACAAAACGAGGCAAAAAGAAAAATCACTTGTAAATAATAGAAATGACTATCATGTTTCATCTCTTTCTCATAGAAATAATAATCCTTAAAGGTAGTTATATTAAATGTGATGCTGTAGCAGGGAGTTTCTTTAAATTCCTAACAGTTCTTTACATACAAGTTTGGAAAGGAAGTGTTTTCTTCTGAATGCTGGATGTTCTGCACATGGGGATCGGTCCGCCCCGCGCTGGCTGTCCTCTGCCTCTCTGGTCCCCTCGGTCACCAAACGTCCCATCTCAGCAGCTGCAGCCGTCGCCAGAGGACACGGGCCTGTCATCTCTCAGTTTGATCTGGTCTGGGAAGTCGTACGTCTCCACCTCAGACTCCTGTGAGATGGGTGGATGTTAGTATCAACGTGGAGGTGCTGTTATTGAACATGTTGAACAGTGCGTACCTGTTTGAGGGCGTTGCGAGCGATCGTTTGGAAAGCTTGGTCCACGTTGATGGCCTCTTTTGCGCTGGTCTCAAAGTACGGGATATTGCTTTTGCTCTGACACCACGCCTGGGCTCGTTTCGTTGTCACCTACAGAATTGGTCAATACAGTAAATTGATATTTTAGAATCAATATTGATAACTAAAAAATTTAATTAATGATTGAAATAAAATCTAAGATTTAAAAAAAAAAAAAAAAAAATCCAGATAGATGAAAGTTAACTTTATATACTAAAAAACAAACTAAAAAATATTTATAAAAAAAATATATACAAAATAACTAATTATATAGACGGTTAAAAAACAAAATTATGAAAACAAATTAAATGATGACAAAAGCAACAAAATGACTAAAATTCTACAATTAAAATGTATAAAACATTAAATATGAATATATTAATAATAATAAACTATAATAGTATCTCAATCATACTACCAATTTTAAACAAAAATACTATAATAATTTGTATTAAGAAGTATCTATAGATGACATAACTAACAGTTTAAGTGGAAAAAGTGATACATTTTTTTTTTTTAAATGACAAGCTATTTTAATTACTAAAATTCAAAATATTAATAAAACTATAAAAGTATTTTAATAACATTAATCAATACTATTTTCATTTTATTCCATTCAGTACCTCTAAAAGGAGTGTTTGCATGTACAACAATCATTATAAGACGACAACAGAAGACGCTTAAATGATGTGGGTTGTCCTCTGAGAATTTTTAGTCAAAATGAAATTCTAGACCAAATAAACAGACCTGTCTGTTCTCCAAGTCGATTTTGTTGCCAAGCACTACAAAGGGGAAGTTCTCGGGGTCTCGAGGGCTGGCTTGAATGAGGAACTCGTCCCTCCAGCTGTCCAGGGTTTTGAAGGTGTTTGGTGCGGTTACATCATACACCAGCACGCAGCAGTCCGCCCCGCGGTAAAAAGCCACACCCAAAGACTGGAAACGCTCCTGTCCTGCCGTGTCCCAGATCTGAAACGCCCATGACAATATTACATTGCTGCATCATTTGCATTTAAAGGGAGATATTATTAGAAATCAAAATTTCCTTGATCTTTAGAAACAAGAACAAAAAAGGGCTGTCAGGAGGGTAACACATCAAATAATAATAATACAAACAAATGTATTATATACAAAAATGTCCATCAGGTAAAAAAAAAAAGAAGTTAAAACTAAAAATAAACATTGCTCACAGCATAATACTAAATTATTTATAATTACTTTTTTAGTATAAATTATAACTGATATAACTGATTATAACAGTTTTTATTTAGAATATTTATTGCATTTTATTTATAATGTTTGAAGCTTAGGTAGTTTAGCTGTTTTATCAATTGTATTACTTTTTAATGTGTCTATATTGCTTTTATTTTATTTATTTATTTAATTACTTTTTAAATCTAGTATGCATCGAAACCTTGTCACCATTATTTTCTCTTTCCATAACACTGATCGCAGCTCTTCCTGTATGACTAACCGACTCATTAAAGACTTGTACCTGCATTGTCACCAGCCTGTCATCCACCATCACCTCCTTGGTAAGAAAGTCTGCACCGATGGTGGCTTTATACTGATTGCTGAACTTCTTATTGACGTATTGGTTCATCAGAGAAGTTTTCCCAACTCTGTAAGAAACAAATACAACAGTGATTATTGTACAATCTAAGATGCGAAAACCTTATTAAATAACACTGTCACGCATCATTGGATTAAAAGGTCATCACTTACCCAGAATCCCCGAGAATGATCACCTTCAGAAGCACCTTTTTACGAGAAGCCATCCTTGTGGACTAAACTGTGCCTAAAAAAACCCCGATATGATTACTTTAATGTGTAATTACGTTGTTTAGTGTGCAACCTCCGCTTATTTAACGTTATATGCAATGGCTGTGATTGGCAAACACACATAAACATGTTGAAAAGGGAAGGTTGCACGATGTCAAGTAATGTGGCAAAGTGTCAGATCTACCATACTGTATGCAATATAAAGCGTGTCATTAATGAAAACAGAATCCTTCACATTTATTGACAATAAATAGGTATTTGTTGCCAATGCAACGTTTAACGTCAGCATTAGCGTTCAATTCATGCTAACCAGCTGCAAATGTCGTGTCAGTTTTTAAAATGTCAGTGTTAAAGTTCAAAATACTTCTTTTTATTATTTAGATTAGAATAATACTCAAAAAAAAAAAACATCTAGTGTTTGAAAACGATCAGTTTAGCATATCGGTTTTGAGCTAAGGCTAGCGTTAGTTAAAGCTAGCACAAACATATAACGTTAACCGTAAATGTAACACATCTACACATGTTATCTTTATAAACAATCGCGTTTTATAAATTATATTAAAACGTTTAAATCTTCGATTATTATTATTCTAGAGCGTTTCAGTCATCATGTGTTTGAGTATTTTTTCACTTGTCACTTCTGCTGTATTAGCGAAGACGGCTAACGTTAGCATGTTAGCATGACAAAAACTCACTTTCTGAGGAGAAATCCCAGCGTCGGCTCAACGATCTTCTGCTGTCATACAACAAAAACAAGCCCACACGACACCTCCACGGTCTCTTATCGATTTGGGACGCACTCTTTCGGTCGTGTGGCGTGTTTTTGGATGGCTGTCACGGACAGTTCAGCACATCCGTGTGTAAAAACTAGCCGCAAGTACTCCCTCCCTTGACTCAACACCCGTCATGTTTATGTCTTTGAACATGAATACGAATGCAAACACAAATGCAAACGTGTGGTCTGTGGTATGTGAATGCGATATCCACTGGCATAAACCCATTTATTACATTGTCGGACAGGACTGTTTATTAAAATTTGGGGTATTAACAAAATATTATGTATATTTAAATACAGCAATGCATATAATGTGAAATTAAATATTAAATTAACTATGCAGTGCTGTTAATATCAGGATTATTCTTGCATATTGCAGTGTTATCTTTATAATTAGTTCATACTTAACTGATTTTTTTTATATTTGTTGTCATATTGTGTGTATTTATGCTTTCCAATGTATAAGCTACAGGACGCATTCAATTTACCTTGGGATGAATACCTATCTTATTTATCTATATTACATCTAATATACTAAAATTGTAACTTTTTTTAAAGAAATATTGGGATGCATTAAATTCAGAAGTGAGAGAAAATACATTTATAATGTTACAAAAGAGTTCCATTTGAAATATGTGCAGTTCTTTTGAACTTTATATTTGTCAAGAATTATGAACATTTCAAGG
Organism: Enteromius trimaculatus; assembly: GCA_032361065.1. Classification (NCBI taxonomy): domain Eukaryota; kingdom Metazoa; phylum Chordata; class Actinopteri; order Cypriniformes; family Cyprinidae; genus Enteromius; species Enteromius trimaculatus. The sequence continues at coordinate 13,651,468 of JAUMHP010000059.1, forward strand.
TTTGCACTCAAATTTGAAGCTGTTTTTAACACTGAGATGTTTTAAAACAGATTATATTTTTATTACAAATTAACAGTTCGAATAAATTGTAATACTGTTTCACAACATTATTGTTATTGCATTTAAAAACAAAAATAAAATAAATGCAAACTTGGTCAGCATAGGATACTTCTTTCAAAATATTTTAACATTTTTTGAACTGTAGTATGTATTGAAACCTAGTCATCGTGATTTTTTCTTTACAAAACTGTAAAATAAAACAAAATAAAAAAATACAAGGCTGATTTGTTAGGATAAAATCTATGATTTATCATATTAGAAGAAGTTGTACCATAAACTATATAAAACACAAAGCCAAAATCATGTAGTCCATTCATGTTTATATTATTCATGAATAATATTAACTTAAGAGCTTTCTTATAAGTAACATGACACCAACAGGACAAAGAATGATGAAAAAATCATTCAAAAGTGTTCAAAGGTTGAGTATCTCTAAAGGACAAGTAAACGATCGACTTTGAAACTCCTGCATGTGGAGTGATAAGATAAAAGCTCACAAGACATGTACTCACAGGCTGATTTTATGTACATATGATTATACAAGGCAGTAACATAATCTCACAGAAATAAGCATCAGGAACAACCAGCAGAGTTTGCTGTTAAAGAGGCTACTATTTTACATTAGCTACAGCTCAATCTCCAGACTTAGAAATCATCATCATCACAAATGTCCAGATAGACATCGAAAGCCTCGCGGTTGCAGTTTCCATCAGGGGTGAAGACGTACTTGTGGAATGTCCCATCAACACATATGGCTTTAACGAGAGACACGAGTGATGAGAAACTGACAAATCAACAATGGTTCACTCAAATGTCTTGAAATAAGGCCCACGTACCAATAACAGAGTTGACATTTTTGGAGGTGTTCTTCCCAAAGGCACAGATGCAAGCGCACTCAGCTGGCACCGTGAAATTAGCCAGAGACCACTGACTGTCCACATACTGCCCGATGACTGGACCCACCTTTCCTACTCGCGCCAAACTAGAGAAAACAAGACATGACACATAAAACCAAGTTACTCTAAAAAGACACCTAGAATGTAATGAATGCTGTAGTGAAATGATAATCCAGACTTTTTTAGTGGCATGATTAATCTTACGCAGAACGGCGGTTCAGTTTGGTGTCTTTCAGAGCAAATATGTGCACAGTTCCCTTGTCACTCGATGCACACAGAAAGGATGAGTCATGGCTGAAATTTATACTGTAAACAACAAACATGTCATATCATTAATTATTAAATTATGTAATTTAATTAAATCTATCATCAGAATAGGAGCTGTATGTTTTTCTTCTACAAAACAAAGTATTACACACTTATTTATATAATTTGTTTAACAATATAATTAGTTCTGTAGACCGGGGTTTCATAAATGTGGCTCATAAAAAGAAAATAATAATAATGACACCAAATGTAAATTTAAATTTCAAAATAATTGTAAAAATAAAAATAACATTGTATATAAAAATAAATATACATATACATACATATATGTATATATATATTCACATTTCTAAATACAAATAATCACATAAAACAGATAGAAAATATTATTAATATTTTAGTTTCTGTTATCAACCATAAGAGAACCATAAACATGCAAATGTGTACTTAAATTACATGTGGTTATTTAAAAAATATATGTCTAAGTATTGTTTTCATATGAATTTCTATGCAAAACTATTTTTGAATGATCAGACAGTGAGGTGAATTCAGTATCTATTTGAACTGTTCAGAAAGTATCCCAGCATACTTTGAAAGTAAGCACAGCTGAAATCTAAAATAAAGAAAAAGCTGAAATACGATACCAGTAAAGTGTAGCAGGGTCGGTTCCTCTCCGTAGCTCCACTAGCTTGTCTCGTGTTGTAGTGTCAAACAGACGGATCAGCGTGCCCTTTCTGGATGCAGATGCAACCACACTGCCAAGCTGGTTCAGCGCCAGACAGGCGATTTCACTCTGGTGGGCGTTAATAGTAAAAGGAGCAGATGATGTGCCAGGTTTGGTGTTGGAAAGGTCCTGTCAAAGATTCATTAACAATGTTAAATAATAACACTACATGGTGTACTGTTACTGCTGTTACTACATTAAAATACATAGTTTACAAAAAAAATATTTGATGAAAATTCTCTAACCCTCAGGCAAACCAAGATGGAGATGAGTGGTTTTTTAACAGATTTGGAAAAATGCAGCATAGCATCACTTACAATTTTATACTCTGCAGTGAATGGCTGCCATCAGAATGAGAGTCCACATTTTTACTGGAGAAAGCAATATTATGAACGGATAGAGGATATTTTAGATGGAAATGGTTTTAGGTTAAAACATCTTATGATAAACAGGCAGCTTTTCATGTCACATGTTAACTGATGGACTGGATTTGTGTGGATTTCTTGTGGATAATTGTGATGTTTTGACTCTCATTCTGACGGCACCCATTCACTGATGCTACAACTTGATAAATTCCCTCATAATAACTGTTCTCCAAAATCCAGCTCATGATTTGTCCAAAACTGTACTGATGACGAAACAAACCCATCTGTTACACATTTGTTATATATTCAGCTAATTTACATTTTTGGGCTGAAAAATCCTTTAATAACTGCCTGCGAGTTCAATTCTCTACTGTAATATTTTATAACAATTCTGCACACAAGTCTTACCACTAACTGCAGACTGCCACATTTGTGCCCGGGGAAAACCAACAACTGCTTTTCCAAACTAGGACACAGGTCACACAAACCTACAAACGCAAAAACACAGCGATACAAAAAAATACAAATAAAAAGTCAAGCCTCCTTCTGATGAACCTATAAGAAATTGCAAGCATGGCTCAAGGTACCTTTCGGGTTATCTCGAGTGTCAAACTCAAACAGCTTGACGGGATTGTCGGGAAAACTATACACGTAGATCCTGTTTTTCAGGATAATGATGATTCTTCATGTACAAAGATATGAGACATTATTAATATGAGCAGCATTTATGAAGCACCATTGTCTTACGTCAGAGTATCTTACTTGTCATGCCTCATGCGCACAGCCAGCACTGGTTTGGTAAATGTGAACTCAAGGACTAATTTGTCCTTAGGGTCTCGCACTTCCCGAGCATCATCCCAAATTAATACTGCCAGAGATAAAATGAACAGCTTATTTAAATTCTGCATTGAATTGGGCAGTTTAAAAGGACTTTATCTAAGTATATAAGTGCACTTCAGACTCCGAGGGTACCTGAGATTTCTGAAAATTTGGGGTTGACGCCGCCTCCCACCACAGCCAAGAGATTTGATCGATGAAGCATTGAACACAGAGCAATGCTGCCCACCTGCTCGTGATCTATAATCAGAATTAGAATGTCTTTATTGTCACTGTACATTATAAACATGTACGATGAGATTACGAGCATCTTCCTATTCAGTACAAACATGTAAGTATGTTTACAATACAATAACAATAAATATAGGTTACAGTGAGACTATACTAATTAACTATTGGTAACAACAAATAGTGCAGATAGGGGATGAGGGGGGTAGGATGAGATGGGGGTAAACACAGGTGGAATGATAAATATTTACAGTGGAATTGCACAGCAATTGTAAAAAGTTATTGCACATTGATCAAAATGTTTAAGGTGGAATTTTACATTCGGATCAAATCAACACAGGTAACTCTATAAATAAACTTTTTTTTAAAAGAAGAACACAGACATCTCTTACCTAAATGGCCCTTTTCCATTAAAGGTTCCACATTGTAAATACGAACACCTGTTTCCATGGCACAGCAGAAACAACCTAAATAAAATAGAAACAGCCAAAGCTAATGGATATAGTAAAAATATATATAAAAGTACATCATGTATAGTGACAACCAAGTATATTTTATTTATATTTATTTACTTTATATATATATATATTTTTTAAATATTGACTTATATGCCCTTTAATAGTGACTGAAAAGTATTTGTCCAACTATATTATATAATATTTGAGAATACTAGCGTTATATCCCACGTTAATCAGTTCAATAAAAAAAAAACTTTGCAATTACGATATTTTATCATAGACATATTATTAATTTTTTGGCCAATTTGCTGTTGTCGTCAGTCAATCATTAATTATTAGCAAATAATGATTAGTGGTGAAGAGTTGGCTAACTCTAAGAGACAATATTATATGCAATAAGGCACTATACGGGATAGTTCTCTAAAAATAGATAAACAATAAATAATCAGTCAATCGACCTGTCAGCATTAGTAATAATATAGCAGCATGTTTTTAAAGAAACAACCATTCTTATGACTCACTCTGGTCCTGGTTGAACTGAAGGCTGTTGACTCCTCTCTGTTGGGCCATGATGTCAGAGAAGAGTTCACTGCTGCTTTTCTGAGATCTTCAGGGGTTATATGGTCTAAATATGATCGTCCTGGATGAGCAGGAAACATATTAACATATTAATGCTGCCATTACAACAGTACGTTAAAACAACTTCCTTTAAGAATATAATCAGGTTGTCATAGCCTCTCACTCACCATTAAGGTATTTAAAACATCCACCGAGTTGCCCTGATGCTAAAGAAATAATTTAATGTGATTTTATAATGTTTATTTGTAATTTGGATAGCTCACATTAGGCAATAACCACACAGCTGCCAAGCGCTGTTGTTGTTATTGTCGCTGTTCTCTTCCTCGATGATAACACAGGACTGTGAACAGAGCACGACTCTCCCTGCTGGAGAGGAGGACGTCAGAAGTAGCGCACGGAGAAAGACTTTTTCAGAAATGGGTAAAAGACAATGAAATCGCCTGAGCAGTGGAACAGAATTTGTGCAAAATTAAATAGCATTAAATAGCATACATAGCATTAATTATTCTTTTCCACGTGTTACCTGTACGTTTTCCCGCGCTGGCCAAAATGGACCAATCACAGTCGATTGCGGTTACTGACTATTCTCATTTTAGAGTTAACCATAGCATTAGAAAGGTTTATCTGCAATGTTAGAATAATTTTTGTTTGTTGTTTTGTTTCGTTTTTTACATTTTTCTCTCACACCGTAGGACAGTAATATGTGAAAAGCACTACAAATGATTCATGTGTAATGATATTTTCTCTCCAACAGGTGGCAGCAAGTAACTAAAGACGGCCTCCTAATGAGAAACTTCCATCTCATCTGTGTGTTAAAATCACTACATTTAAGAAACAATGCTGCGGACAATATAGGGACACAAAAATACAAAGACAGTCAATCTCATGTGTACATATATTTATTTTTTCTCAGCTGCATAATTCAAACTGACTACAAACTGTAGCTTATCAACCAGGTCCCCTAGCTATCTGTTCACCAGCTAGACATGCAGCTTATGTAGTTAGCTTTTCTTGGTTGTGCCTGCTGCTGTATTTGGATTGTTTCACATTCTCATTAATATTAGGTCAGTAGCTTCACGTTGTCAAGCTGATGAATTCTTGCACAGAAAGGAAGACGTATTGAATTACAAAACAGGACGATGTATTAAGTATGCGAATGAGAGCACTGTAAGATATGACAGCCATTACATGCTGAATTTCAAGTTAAACAGAGGTTGACCTCAAGACAAGGGCTTTAGGTGGATGTCTTTGGAAAGTACGATCAGCAGGGGCATCGTAGTTGGGTGATATTGGGGGGGGGGGTGAAATTTAATTTTCCTTTAAATATAATTTTAAGATCACAATAAATGTTGTTAACAAATGCAAATGCTAATATTTTGGGTAAACGCATCAGTTGATTGATGTATTAAATGGTGTCGTAGGCAGTTGTGAACCTTGAGCTTACGTTGCCCATGGCCACTGCTTGTGCATAGGGCCCAGAATTTGGTGCTCCGCCCCTGACGTTTAGCATATGAACTTTTAACACTGGTGCTAGGATATTATATTGACACCCACCGATACACCTTCGTTTTACACATCTATTAATCCTATACTGTTGCCTTTAAAATACAAATATTCAATACCAGGCTATCTTAGGGTGTACTCACACTAGGCAGGCTGAACCGTGCCCGAGAGTGTTTGACCACCAAAGCGCGGTTCGTTTGACTAGTGTGAGTGCTCCGAACCATGCCTGCCCGCTTGGAAGAGGTGCACGGGTCACTTGGACTCGGCTGCGGTTCGCATGTAGTGTGAGCGCTAACCGTGCTGGAGTACGGAACAGGATGTGCGACGTCACGTTTTTGCGACGCTCCAAAACCAACATGGCGGGGAAAGGGTCGCTTCAGTTTACAGCAGAAATGCAATGTTTGTTTAACAATAGGCTGTGAGAGGGTGTGAACCACCGTGGACCAAATGACTCAAAATTACTATCCACAAAGTAAACAGAGCCATGGACTCCATCGCATTCAGCGAGAGCACCTCTCTTCCTGTTAATCCTGAAACCGTTGCAGCATAATGACGTAAGCGTGCTCCGGCATGAAGGCTGAAGCCCTATGTGAGAGCAGGCCAGAGAGGGTGGGGAGGGGGGACAATCGTACTCGGGCCCGGTTCGCGGCAAACATGCCTAGTGTGAGTACACCCTTAATAAAAAGCACATTTAAAACTTGAATAGAATTTAATGTCATTCACATGTGTTTCATATAGGCTTAATCCTTTCTGGGTTACAATCTGACACAAAAATATATGATAATTGATATTTAATAATTCTAGATGAGAAAAGGCTATAATTGATCCTCCACCTGCAGGATCCTTACAGGCGAATGAGGCTGGGACCACTTCTTTATACGTCACGTAATGACGCAGTGACATGTTTGAATTTAAGATCATCTGATTTACACATACCACTCAAATTAGAAAACATTATTATAAGCTTACCCTTATGAATCACGCTAAAGTAAGGCGATAGTTTTGAACACTGTCTTGTTATGCACTTGCTCAAATATTGATTTTGCATGATTTTAACAACAACAACAAACAAAAAAAAAAACAAAAAAAAACGGACGGTAGTTTTAACAATTAAATGACGTTCAAACTGAATTTGAGAGGGATGAAATCAACAGGAGGCGCTGTAAAGATACACGTTGTCGTCCTTTAATAATTAAACGAACAACTTCCTCGCAGTTACGTTTAATTTGCACAAACAATCTGTCCATATTTTAATTAGCGGTCTGGTACATTTGTGCTGAGTAAGCACTTGAGTTGAGAGAGAAGTTCACGGGATACAACTCGAGAGCTTTTACCAGCATCTGGCCTTTACAAACTCTCCCGAAACACAGACGGTTTATTCTGCACTGCAACAAATAATGATCAGATTTATTTCCATTACGCTTCTCTGTCTGCTTTGATTGTCGTTTGTCCTGTCTAGACTGATTTCTGGATGAATCCCAGGATGGAATAGACAAACAGAGATCTTGCCAGAAGCAGCTATTGCACTGATAATGCTAATGCGCTTCTGTAGAGAGTCTGAAGGGACAAGAGGAAATCTGGCCAGCCATAAAGTCTCAGATTAAACTGAAATCTCAGTCATTTCCCCCTTGTGTTTACATAAAACATTGAAAACTGAGATTTAATTGCAACAATAGACTTGTTTCTTTTACCAACTGCTGAGAGCAAACACTAAACTGACTTTAACGCAATTATTCCCATCAGAAAACATTAATATGAGTAGTGTAGAAAGTCACAGTACACTGAAAATATTATGCATGTACATTTATCAGGTATGCATGTATTTGAAATATTTAACTTTTACAAAATGAGAGTGATGATTTAGGTTTGTAGTGATGTGATGATGGCTATGTTCAAATACTAATATCTATACTATATGTATTTAGTAATATCTATAGTAAACTATGCAGATATGCTGGTTGTATCCCTTGATTCACCAAACTAGTCCAGATTTCCATTTTCAGAATACGACAAATAAACTTGTTTTGAGTCATTATTTCTTTGAGTGGAAAAACTTCAGACACCGTCTGTCACACAAAAATTAAACTGCATTATGGTTATCAAAACCATAATGCAGATGGTTTCTGGAAATTCAAGGTAGAACAAGAGAAAAATGATCATGTCATCACATTATGGGCAGCAGCTGTTTTGCATTCAGAGTTCAGGCAGCAGGAAAACCTGCCACACAAATTGTAAACAAGTTAATTAAAACAAATGAAGCAGTGCACAGTTTGAAATAAAAGGAGGTTTATAACAGAACAATGGTCCATGAATATGTGCGTCATCAAACGTTACACTCGGTTTGAAAGAAGCTCCCTCAGATTGCTTGACTCCACGGGGTTTTGCTTGTACAAATTTTAGTTTAAAGAGACAGGCCCGAAGCAATTATCTACAGTGATCATGAAAAGAACACTGTGGTCAGTGTCCTCCAGTGTTGTTATCAAAAAGAGTCTGGAAAGCTTGTGTGGGAATAACCATAAATAGAAATAATGGTGAATTATGCAGTGCCAGACTCTTACTAGTTCACAAAATCCCTTCTGAAGACCCATGTGAAAAAAGACTAACATACCCATGTGTGGAAACTTATTTCCACCAGAATGAAAAAATAAAACAGGTAATTGTGACTTCATCTCGTAGTTCTGACATTTCATGCAATTCTGAATTTATACTTGACAATTAAAAAAAAAACAAGCTTGTCACAATTACCTTTATTTTTCACATCAAATAGATATGGACTAACATCTCTGCTTTTGATTTCTTGGGGTCTTTAATACACCCAAATGTAAAGTTTTATCTGTTTAATAAACAAAAAATAATAAAAAGTCAAAATTGTGGAAAAAAATTGCAAACTTTTTTAATCTATGAAATATAAACTTGCATTTGTGAGAAATAAGTCAGAATTGTGAATTGTGTCATTTTTAGCTTGTTTTTTTGACTGCGACATGAACTTGCAATTTTACATCCCATAACTCTTTTTTTCTTTCTCAGAATTATGATTTTATACCATTCTCATTTGTTTCAATTAATTCAAAATCTGTGATAAAAAAGACACACCAAACATCTCCGATTTTGATTTCACACTGAAATGTTAGGTTTTCTTATAAACACATTCTGAAAATCAATTGTATCCTATTGAAATGACAGTAATTACTGCAGGCAGGACGGGAAATGCAATGCTAATCAGTTTGGTGGGCATGGATCCAGCCCTGAGGGGCGCCGCGGCTCGCTCGCTCCGCTGAGATGAGAATAATGTTTAGTATAATGCTGTTTGCATGCGTGCCTGGGAAAAAAAAAAAAAAATTGTTGCTTGTTAATAATTTGATTCCAGGAAAAGTAAGCCTTCACCAAAAAATAACACTCACAAATTATTAATTTACTTGTGAGTGTAAAGCACATTTCAGCATGAATATTGATAATGTGCTATAGTGATGGTTGTATTTGCAATAAACTCATAATTAGTAACATAAAAGGCCTGAAGGATTTTGAAAACCATGCAAAACGAGAGATTGTTTGTCAGTTGTCCTAAACAGAGAACACAGCTTGTATGAGTATGGGTTTAGAGTTGATAGAACAGCAACATTTCTTGATTTGTTAAGAAATAAGAGAGAAGATGACAC
>JAUMHP010000059.1:13665724-13677970 GCA_032361065.1 Enteromius trimaculatus
ATAAAAGTGTAACGGGGAGAGGTGTGTAGGGAGTGTTACATATTAAGTTCGTCATGAACATGCGTTGCTGTCAATCAGCCTACTATCTGCCCTCAGCATTAACTTTGAGCACCCGCCCCATTAAACGTCTCTGCACGGCCCTGATCTGTAACATGTTGGAGAGTACATTTTCTCTGTTTTAACATTCACAGTTGCAGCTGCTGACCACCACCATTTAGCTGTTTATTAGAAATTTAATATTTAATCTCATCTAATGGCCTTTTCAGTAAGATCATGAAATATAAAACAACATATGATGTAGTTTGGTGGCCTGTCAAGACAGCAAATCCTTCTGTGCCTTTTATTTTTCGTATTGATTTCATTGACATGGCTGCTAACCTCTAACCCACTTAGACTTGAGTACCTTTCTTAGATTTACTAAAATAGATTAATTTATGATTAGCGCTTAGATTATTCCACGCTAGGTGCTAAAAGCCTTTGTGATGAAAAACTTGCCAAAATGGCAATATCTCACTAGGTCGCGAGGAAGACTTGCTGTGAAACAATAATTGCTTAATATTATGCGGGTCACGGTCTAACTGAGATGTTTAATATGGAGCAGATTACCGGTTCGGGACAGGTGTTAACCTTAGCGGGATGTCTCTGGCGTGAAAGGAGGCAGAGTTGAGACCCCAGCAGCGTGCCGTCTGAATTCATGAATAAAATGCAGCAAACATCAAGGCTGTGTGGCCTGATGCTTTTGAGGGAGTCAAACAGCAGTTCGCAAACTGCTTTTGGCTACACAGTGAATTCACAATGTTGACACAGGCAGATATGACATTGACAGATGTCACAACAATTTTACACAAAGGATTAGCCTGCAATGTTGAGAAGTAACTTACTGTACTTATGCTGCTGAATCAGTTCATTTATTCTGTTCATGTAAATAAATGAATCACCAATTCGGTCCTCTTAATAATTAGTTAAATGCTTATTTTTTCATTTTAAACAATTAATTAATAAAATAAATAGTTAAATGCTTCTGTTAAATCACTTTTTTGACATTTTAACAGAGTGTCTATTTGCGAACTGGCAGTGGTTATTTAAACTAGCTCCGCCCCCCAACGTGTTATCGGGCTAGTCATTGTTACAAAAGATGTTCATCTGACATCATCTCCAGTGGTGCAGATGGTAAAACGTATAGCTTATTTTTGATGCGATTGACTGGTCATGATGGCTGACTGGTAAAGCATTAACATCCGACAGCAGAGAATTCAAAAGACATGATTAAATACTCTTGAAACAATAGGGAAATTGGGGACACCTGTGACACACACGGCTGGGAAGAAATCAAACACTAATTACACAGACAGGAAACTCTAAATAAGGGCAAGACACGTGAACACTGAATCCGAAACCAAAACAGAATGACAAGACATCAGACAGGCCAAGACTGACCCCGACTGGCAACGACGGATCTGGACCTTTGCGCGGCCACTGTGGATCGTGACCCTCGGACGGCCACGGTGGATCTGGATCCTTAGGAGGCCACAGCAGATCTGGAGCCTCGGGCAGCCACGGTTCCATTCCCTTCCCCACCCCTCCCCATCATAACCCAAAAAATTATTGGGGAGGTCTCCCGTCTGTATTGGGCCTGGGTCATGTGGTGTTTTCGGGGAGGAGCAGTCTGGGGACTTCTCAGGCCTGGATTGGGTGTTGGTACTGGACAACGGCACTCCTGGCCGTGATTGGACACCAGACACCGATTCTGGGCTGGGAATACGATTGGCAACCACGGGGATTTAGAACGACACTCCTGGCCGTAACTCGGACACCGAACCTGACAATGGTTCCCCTGATCGTGATTCGGGGTTGGGACCCGATAGCTGCGGATTGGGAGCTGCAGGAAGTTCAAACGGTACTCTTGGCCATGACTCGGACACTGGAACAGACAATGGCTCTATTGGCCCTGATTCGGGGCTGTGACCTGATAACTATGGACTGGAATCAGCGGCGATCAGGATCAGCATTCCTGGCCGAAACTCTGGGACCGGACTCAGGCATTGTGGACTGGAATCCGCGGGAATCTGGATCGGCTCTCCTGGCCCAAACTCTGGAACCGATCTTGAAAACGGCAGACTGGCATCCCCAGGAAACTGGATCAGCACTCCTGGCCGAAATTCCGGAACCGAACTTGGAAATTGCGGACTGGAATCTGCGGGACTGTGGAACGGCGCTCCTGGCCGAAAGTGTGGAATGGGATCCGCGGAGATGTGTGGGGTCTGCAGTTCGACTTCAGTGAGACTTTCAGGCAGCGCGGGAGGCGAGTGGCGGCAGAACAGCATATTGCGGCACTCTCTCCTCCTGGGCCCAAACCCAACCCAGGCAGGAGTATAACACTACCTCCCAGCTCAGCCCCGTGATGTCCGCTGCTATTTTCAATTAGTGTAGATCAGTGGTTCCCAACCCAAGTACTCGGAAGCAAGGCTGTTAATTGTCTTTATTGAATAAACTGGTAAAGTATTGAATAAACAGAAAATATACATAACGGATCAGCAAACTAGACATTTTTTATTATATTAACAATATTTGCCTGCCTTAAAACAACTAACTTCAACATACAGTAGTCTGCTTTGACAATAACTAGTGCAGAATCTTCTTGAAAAGCTTGACTGCAGTTGGACTGAAGTACTTCAAAGTAGCTTTTCCAACACTGTCAACCTGAGATGAACTTTCAGCTCATGCAGAGAACGGCTGGTAAACGAGTGCTATGGAAACAAGAGACTCATGCAGCTGGTCTCAGTGTGACCTACATCGTCTCTCTTTAACTATGCAGGGATTCTGTTTATAAGCACAACGTGGACACCAGAACTCAAACGTTCACATGAATCTGTACAAAGAGTGACTGCTGGCAGCAAATCCAGCTTACAGACACAAAGACGGGAAAAGCAGATAAAAATGAAACACAGGATGACAAAGAGATGGATATGGATATAAAGGGGAGATTAAAGTTTTCTATTATACCTTTCCAAGACAGCAGGAAAGACTTTGGCTGTAGTTTCAGAGGAAATCACAACATGTTATTGTCTGAAGCTTAACAACTTAAAAGAATGGTTTCTAATAATAGCCCTGTCATAATTCACTCAGTACAAATCACTTTGATTTTCTACAATTTGCAAATGTTACCTGAACTGAACTACTTTTAACTAAAAGTATTAAAATGTATTAGAAAGAAACATTTCATTACATTGAAATAAGTATGAAATAAAATAAAAAATATTAATCAAATGCAAAATTGAAAAATAAATAAACAACCAGTTTACAGTAAGTACTAAAATTAGAAAGGAAAATAAGAAAAGCAACAAAAAATATAAGAAAAATCTGAAAATCCCAAAATACTAAACCAAAGTTAAATCAAAAATGAAAAAGAAAAATTTTGAAATAAAACCTTATAATCCTACTAATTTGTATTATATATATATATATATATATATATATATATATAATGAAATGAGGATGAATAACCAATGACACAATTTTGATCCTGAGTGAACTGTTCCTTTAAGAGAGTCATTATGATGTCATTACCACGAGAACAGTGATATATGCCACATGCTAAGATCTCCACACACTTCAGAAAAACCTCAGAATTGTTTTAGCAGTTCATGGCTTCATTTGTCACCGTTCATGAAGCAATTTGGGAACTGGCTGATGCCTAGTGAGGTGTAAACTGCTATTATCTCTCTCAAATTAACTCTTATTTCCAAGACAGGGTCACAAATCACTCCACACTTTCTGTGACTGGTGGTTTTGTGTATGAGCTGAAACATTTCACCTGATCGGATGGCGGCGCACTGCGTTTTAAAAAGCCAATCTCTTCTGTAACCTGTTACCTATCTACATACAGCACCTCTGACATATGAATTCATCATTCAGAGATTTTCCTCTTCCCCAAGCTATTCCTCTCCCACTTCCAACATACGTCCATTCCTCATCTTCTTCTCAATTCCTCCTCCAGCATGTAATCTGTTCTTGACTGATTCCTTCCATTTCTTTTGCATTAGCGACAGTCTCTTCCCGGGATCATTATCTTTGACAAAAACACGACCCCTTAAAATAACAGTCTACCTGACAATGCTTATAATGACAAGGCACTTATACCAGCTGCTTAGCAACCTACTACAAGATTAAAAGAAATATCTCAGACAAAATCACATTATACAATTATTTTATAGCATACCTTCCTACTTACCATTTTATCAGCATCTTAAAACCATTTCACTGGATACGCAGAGAATTGAACTGCATCAGCGGGTGGTATTGATGAACCCCATAGGTTCCAGGTCTCCAAAGAAGCCTTCACTGATTGACCGTCGGAGGTCTATGAGTGATTGAGCTCAATTACAGTATGTTCTTTTCTCTGAAGACCATCTCTGCTATACCTTTGGAGAGAAGAACAAAGACCGCGTGTGAACTGGAGAGCCAATTAACAGACTCCTGGCAACCTGATTGTCTGTACTCAGATGTGAATGATCCCTGGTGTTACAAACACCACCTCTATCTTCAGCTCAAACAGCTGATTGTAACAACTGCTGGTAAGTGAAGAACCTTTATGGTTGTGAGATGAGCAATGAAGAAAAGATGGAAAATTAATGGAAAAAGTGCAATAGCATTGTGGCACTACAGGCAAATAGGTAGATGAACACAGAAAATGGTTGATTTTAAGTACACTTAATTTAATACAATAAAGTAAATGATTTAAGAGTAAAAAAAAAAAAGTAATTAAGAAAGAAACATCCAGGATGCCAGATAAACGCTAAAAAGGATGATTATAGATATTCTAAATCCAAAACTAAGAAATAAAATAAAAGTTGAACTATATATTTAAATAAATAATCTAAAATGTAAAAAATGTAAAAAACTGTTTTTTTAAAAAGATTATTTTACAAAAAGAATGGTCGCATTCCTTACAAATCATGCTGTGTCTCTGTCATGAACTGCAGTGCATCTCTCTCTTTAAATATTGTGCAAGTACATACTATCTGTCTCCCCCACGTCAAATGCTTAGTACATGATATTCGTGCATGTTCAGTCCTCAAAAAGAGGCAGACTTTGGCTCTTGGGGTGGTTGGAGGGGTTTCAAGATTGATGGCAAACCCCGCAAAGGATCCATCTGCTTATCTCAGTCCCACAAATATTCCCATGATGGCTAATTACCCATCGTACACTGCAGCGTGCCACACCACTACTACCAGCGGGGACCAGTGCAGATGTGTCAGTGGGAGGAGAACTGCATGGCTTTTCAGATCTCAGCGCTCACAGTATACAGTCCTCTGTGCTTTAAAGATCTGCCTTCAAACACATCTCACAGGAACCCGATGGAATTCAAAGAGAACTTATTATCCAGGTTAACATTCTCTCCAATTTGTATGTACTTCTCTGGTGGTGTAAAGCGGGGCTAGTTGTCACACTAAATGCAGTGTATGTTTATAATTATTGAATTAATTCTTAAACAGTATTTTTGTCGGGTGTCCAGTACAAATATCTAATCTTTCTTAAAACATGATACATTTACTTGAGAAGCCAAGTCTAATCCTCTGCACTGAATGGGTACCAGCATAATGGTAGCCGATAAAGGCATCACAATTACCCACAAGCCGATGACCCAAACAACTGCAGTACATCAGTTAATGTCTTGAGAAGTGAATGTCCTCTATCCACAACATTGCTTTTTCCAGTAAAAAATAATTATTTTCTGAATCAGGACAGAAATATGAACAGATCAGCCAACGTTTACAAGCCAAAACAGCTCTAAACAAATATGTTGGTGGATTTTGATTTGAGGAGGAAACCTTGATGATAGATATTGACTGGAGGGGTCTGGTTTACTTGTGGATTATTGTGATGTGACGGCACCCATTCACTGCTGATTAAATGATGATTGAATTACATTACTCTTCAAATGTTCAGTAAGAGTAAGAATTAGATGTTTTCTTTATTTCTTTAGTTCTTTATTTACTTGACCAAAATACACAAAGAAGGGAGGAAGTAAGAAAGAATAACATGTAGTATGCATAGGCGAAGGCGATCTACGTTCCTACTCTCACCTATGGTCATGAGATCCCGGATACAGGTGGCCCGAAATGAGTTTCCTCCACAGGGTGGCTGGGCACTCCTTTTAGAGAAAGGGTGAGGAGTTCGGTCACTCGGGAGGAGCTCAGAGTAGATCCGCTGCTCCTCCACATCAACAGAGGCCAGCTGAAGTGGCTCGGGCATCTGTTCCAGATGCCTGCTGGACACCTCACTGGATACCGCATGTCCCACTGCAAGGACGCCCAGGGACGATCTAGGACCTGCTGGAAGGGCTATGTCTCTCGGCTGGCCTGGGAACGCCTCAGTGTTCCCCCGGAAGAGCTGGAGGAAGTGTATGTGGAGAGGGAGGTCTGGGCGTCCCTGCTTAGACTGCTGCCCCCGCAACCCGGTCCCGGAAAAGTGGAAGAAGACGGATGGATGGATGGATGGATGGTGCATAAAGCAATACATCTAATATAATTAACTCTCTAGTTAGTCAATAGCGAGGCCTAAGGGTACATTTAGTGTCATGCAAGGCAGGCTTTTATGTTTTTAATGGGTTGCTTTTAAGCTGAATGTGCTCATGTGGTTTCATTGCTTTAACTACAGGTCTGTTTTCACATGATGTAAAGGTAAATTTCTCTAAATCTGTTCTGATGAAGAAACAAACAAATCTATGTCTTGAATGAACTGAGAGTGAGATTTTTTTTTAACTATTATTTTTTCTTAAAAAAAAGAGAAAATATCTATGAATGTGATAAGAAAATCCTGTATTTCATTTTAATAACTTGGAATTAAATTTTTTTACTCCACTGATAGACATTTAAAAACATTATTATGTGCTGTAATATGAAACACAAACGTATTTTTTAAAAGTTGAGGTCAATAGTTTGAAAGCACTATCTTTCAGAAAACATTTGTAATGAAAAAAAAACCCTAAAATATTAAGTAAGAAATCTTTTCTTTTTTAAAGTCTTGGCTAAAAACAGCAGACATCTCCAACAGTGCTAATATTAATCACATCACACCGGGTGAGTATCACAGAGGGAACCTGTCAGAAAAATATAAAAAGTTAAACTTTTTTTTATATCTATTAATAAAACAACAATAATGTAAATAGCAACAAACAAAAATCAACATATTAATATATAATTTCATTCATATCATATGCATTCTCCATGAATGAATACTTTGTAAACTGGGACACACTGTCTCTTTCCAGACACGTCAGACAAACCTTGACCTCTAGAGCTAGACAAGCACCGCATCAGAAATTACCACAATAAATCAAACAGCATTCAATTTATGCTGGTCATTTCAGCAGGGGCTGTACTGCAAATATGACTATTACAAATAATATAATATAAAACAATAAAAATTCAATATATGACAGCAATTACAGTAAAACATATAAAGTATTTAACTTGATTTATGAACATTTATTACAGTTTTTATACTAAGTATTTGTTATATATAAGAGGTATATATTTACAAAATTGCCAAAACATAACATAAAATAATAAATACATCAAAGTATTTTTTAAATTAAGGTAAACAATTCATTTAAATATCATTCTAATTATGACTGCTTATATTTATAACTTGATTATTATTAATAATAATATTTCTTCTTTATTTAACTATTTTTTTAAAGACACATACAGCTACAAACCAATTTAATGTAAAGTAATTATCCTATCTCCCTTAAGGATGTTGTTATCAATCTTAGGGCACATTTTAATTCCAAAGAAAAATGAAATTGGGACAGAGAAATCAGTGCTTTCTCTGGGGATTATTAAATCTAATTCATGCTACAGGCTCTACACTCCAGACACTATCTACTGTACCCTGCCCAACTTTCCTTGAGACTTAATCTGGAACATTTTGTTCTCATAATTTAGCTGACACTTGCATTATACAAGAAGACGCATAAAGAAATAAAATATTCCTAGACTCTAAGTTGCCATGATGAGGTCTTAATACTCAGTCAATATATTTCTAACACACTGAAGGCATTTTAGATGCAAATTTATCATTTGCAATTCAGTTTTAACAGCAAAATAAAAGAATTGTACAGCTCACACAAACATTTCCATAAGATATGCTCAAAGGATTGAACATTCGGTCCCTTTCAATAAAAGCTGTGCGGAAGAAAATAAAACAGATATTCTAGCAGCCCAATTAAATTTGTCTGTGAGTTCAATATTTTATGAGGCGCTTCCCTCCGTCAATACAGCGTGAGTTCAGCATCATTCGGCCAGTGAACCGCTGCTTCATGCATTGGCAATCCAATAAAGCATATATAAACCAGCATGATTGAACACAGCCAGGCCAAACAGCACAAGACTACAGCGAAGAAAGAACGGAAATATCATCCTCCACTATGCTCAACAATATTGTGCATCAGCCAGTCAGTGGTGTCAATGGTTTTTTTACATTTTAAAAACATACATCATGACAACACCAAGATTGTGACAGTCAGTGGAGATGGTCTTTGGGCTCAGATGGTGTAGCGATGGTTAAATGACACATGCTGCTAACCAGACAAACCTTGACCTCTACTACTTCTATCTACTACATACAGCATGTGAGAGTTATAAAGTGTCTGGTTGTAAACAGCCGGGCTAAAGTTGGGAAGAAAGTTTTTGCAATTCCCCAAGCTTCTGTGAACAAGAAGATAAAAGTTTGCTTATCTTGTTTCCACAGTGCATTTGCAGGTTATGCAACCACTTCTTCTTTTTTCTTTCTTTTTTTAAAAATTATTAAGCCTGAAGATGTTTGATGGACTTGTTTTTTAAGAGAATGTCTTCTCCCAAAGGTGCCCTTAGACTACACTGGCAATTAAAAGAATATTAAATTTAGGAGGTTTTCAGTCTAAACAGCATTCTAACATACTGAGCTGGAGTGATGGTTCACATTGGACATAAAATAACACCTCTTAACAACAGTGCAGTAATTTGTAATTAGCATTTATTTAACAGCAGCTGCTGCTGGGAGCACGAGTCTTCTCAAATCTATAAAATTATCTTTAAATATAACAGATTACTGGAGTACAGTAGCCTATTTTACAAGGCTATGTACACAAGCCTATGTCATGTTTAATTGAATTTAGGATACTTGCCATTTCTTCGCATTTATTTGTGAAATGTAAAATTATATGAGTGAAAATTATTTCATTTTTTAAATGTGATTATCTCGTCAAAAAAAAAAGCTGCATGTTTAAAATAAATCAATCCATCCACGTGACAAGTAGTATCATTTTCAAAATAATTTGACCTGTAATAAGGAGAATGGCTTCTGTTTTACCCTAAACGTCCGCTCCGGGAGTCTGTTAAGCAGGTACGAAATTCTGCAAAAAATGTCTGATTGCTTAACGGCACTGTCAACCCACCCACGTACAAGCCGTCCACAGCAATTATGACAGTGGCGTAGTAAATTCGACTAACTTTACTGTAGGGGGCTCTAAAGTCACAAAAATACCTACATAAAACTACATACAGTTGTTCAAAGACGGTTTCATCGGGCGCATCCACCTGGACCGAAGTTAACTTCCGGTCTGTGTTTGTTTATCGGTCTGGTTAGTGCAGCAGCTAATGATGAAAAATGAAGTTGGTGTAGGTTATTGTGCAGTGGGATCCCATACATTTATTTATTTGTGACGACTTGCCAAAATATCAAAACTGGCTAATTTTCCAAAATACTTTGTAGAATAAACATGAGCACGTAATACACATTTAAAAATCGAACTGAGGCGTTGGTGTTGTTATATTATCTTTTCATTTGTTATCATTTAGACGATACACCATTCAGCTTCTTGCTTCGGAGCTGATCGCTCGTGGAACAAACAGAGGAAAAGAAAACTTCCAGGAGACACTTGGACGGTGCATCCTGCAGGAGAAGCGGAGTCCTGATCGCCTCAGTTGCAGTCGCCTACTGGTGTGCAGCGGTCCTCCCTTTGGCAGTCCTCAGGTGAGCCGAGCCCCCTAGGGGTGAGAGCCCACTCCACCCGGAGTGTCGCCTCCTCTCAGGGATTGGTCCACGGCGCCTCTCTTCCAGACATATGCAAAGCTGCTGGTTGGGCGACACCCAACACTTTTGCGCGGTTTTATAACCTCTGCATAGATCCAATGGCCCCCCGTGTATTGGGAAATCTGAGAGGACTGTAAGGGTGTCGGCTTGCTGTGACATTCCTCCGGGATCCGACCGCTTCCAGTGTTTCCAGAAGGTTCGTTGGCATTCTTCACCCTCCTTGGCCTTGGCATTTTGTTCCGTGGTTTCTTATTGCCGTGTTTCCTTGATTTGGTCCATTTCCCATTTCTAGCCACCCAGATCTGGGTGCTCCGTCCCCACCTTGCATATCCAGGCCCCCTGCTGGGCACACTTCTGGCCCCGAGGACATTTGGATGGTCATGATGGACAGCCTCCAATAGGTCCCGCTCACACAGCCTGACCTTTTGGCTGAGTGGCCCTTTCATGGCACAGGCCGGGTTGTGGCGCTTTCCATAGGGAACCCATGACGTCAGTCATTGATGTAACATCAAAGTGACTGCCTGAAAGGGAACGTCTTGGTTATGTATGTAACCCAGATGTTACGTCCCTCCTGCCACGAACCTGTGGCCTGCGCTGAGGGGGGCGGTTACAATCGGCTCCACAGCAAGAACCTGAATGGTGAGGCGCGCAGCCATCCCCGATTGCCTTGTTTTCTAAGATCAGAGCGGATTGGCCTCCCTAAGCCTTTGAATTATCATCATTTGAGGGCTTTTCTCACTCTCATTTTTCTCATTCTCAATGAAATCATCTCCATATCATTAATTAATCAGCATGTAATTAATTTGGTTAAAATGTTCAATAAACCATGCTCATGTTTGTGTGTGCGTCAGATCTTTTATCTGAAGAGCGCAGATGCAGGTTCTCAGCAGGGTCGTGCGGGTTCGGTCTGCATGTCAGACCTTTCTCTCTCTCTCTTTCTCTCTCTGTCTGTCTCTCATCCATCTATCCAGCACTAATAGCCCCTGCTTGTGTGCACACTGAACCGGAGCTCTGCGCCTGCCCTGCTAAAGAAAACCATGCATTATGGAGCATGAACCACAAAATCAGGTCACGGCCCACTGCCCAGGGGTGCTGTCAAAAATGCAATATGAGATATTCTAATGTAGATGTGAGATATTTTCTGAAGCCTTCTGCTAAACCAGCTGCATTAAAAGAGCAGGAGCTTCATCAGGATTCTCTCATAGTTTCACATATGGGACATGAAATGATTGAATTGAGGTATTGTGGGTAAACACACTGGACAATGGAACACGGAACACTTTGTCGTGTACAAGTGGTGATTGTTCATTTGCTTTGGATACGTGCGTTCACTTCAAATTCAAAAACATTTTAAAGCACACAATAGACTGAAAAAACGAATAACAAAAGTGAAGTGGCAATTTGCTGGTCCTCGGCCCCCTGAAGAGTTTTAGTCATGCAAAAACAGTGCTATCAGTAAATTAAACTAGGTTATGATTTCACCCATGCGTACAAAATACAGACATGCAAATATGTTTTCCTGCATCTTCCCTCTGACAAAAAAACCCTTTATTTCCATGATGGCACTGCGAAGCTGCATGAAAATGTATTTTTTTGCCCAAAATGTATTAATAAGGAACACAATTAGCATATTTTAAATAAGAATCCTTGTTGACTTAACCAAACAGAGTTATCCTGACAGCTGTTTTCAAAACACATCTGCATAGTGTGCACTGAATGCCAAAATAAGTGTTTGCTCAATTAGCCAATCCTCAGAGAAACAACAAGTCCGGGCCCTTTATTTCTCTGACAATCTGCCTGTTCCTTATTCATACAGCTCAAGCAGCGAGTCCCAACACACAACACTCATTAGGACTCCTGAATCCTCTCGAAAATCCCTCGCTCACTTATTAGCGATAGCTGCTGATTTACGTATAAACATCAGTATGTTCTGAATCATTTCAATAACAAGCTAAATGTATTACTACTCCCTAGATTTCCAACAGTATTGGATCATAATAACAGTAGGTGCTACATTGCTTTCCAGTGATGGGCAGTAGCGTCGCTACAAGTAGTGACGCTACTAGCTTAACTACATTTCTCAGTAGCTTGTTGGTAGCGTCGCTACTTTCACAATCAAATAGCTTTTCAGTAGCGAAGCTATTTTATTGATCAAGTAGCGCGGTA
>JAUMHP010000059.1:13708951-13723229 GCA_032361065.1 Enteromius trimaculatus
TTACTGGAGTAATGTTTTATAGGTTGGATCTGTACTTTTACTCAAGTACTTGATTTGTGTACTTCGACCACCTCTGCATGATCATACGATTCATTGGTCTTTTGGATATTATTAGACTAATCTGACGAGTCACACACTTAACTGTGGAACATGTTAGCTAGAGTTACTCTCAGATGGGTTCGTCACTTTTTGAGGTCCCCCTGAAACATTACCGTTGTGGTTCGTGTGTTTGCAGCGCCTTCGTGTGTTGTCAAATTGATGATGATGTTTTTTAAGTTAGAGCCGTTTTTTTCTGTTTGCATGTGTTATTTTTAAATTGCATCGCGTTGAGCTCTCTCGGCCACCATAAAATATAATATTTATAAATTAACTTTTTATTTATGAGTAAATTAACTTTTTAAATATATATTTTTTTAAAGAAAGTCAGTGGTGCGTTAATATATTGTAACGCTTCTAGTGTGTGAGGAATGAGTAGAGATTCAGATTCTTCAAATATTAGTTATTTAATACTCACAAAAGTATTAAGAAACTAGGTCAGATGGAGCACATGGGGAAGAACAACAAACAAACAGGGTCAGAGTCAGGGCGTGACACATATACACTTTTTTGTTAAAAAAAAAAACGAAAAAAAAAAAAACCGCAAGAAGTGCCCTTTATTTCACTTGAGCCCCTGCCCCTCAAAATGTCTGTGCACGTCCCTGCTTGAGAGCCCTGTATGAGCAGGTAGGTCTAAAGAATGAAGCTGCTCTGCAAGCCCAGCCCTGGACGCCCGTAATAGGGGCTCCTAAAAAGTATGATTCAATTATGAGACCCAAGCCACCAGGCTGGGGTGCTGAGGACTGGGGACAGCCCAACAATACATTAACCTGTTCATTAGCGTTTGCTAGCGAAACCAGCAGACCGAATAATTCGTATATTTGTTTCTTAAATCTGTGTACAAATACACCTCACCTCAGCACATTTGGCAGCATCTGCTTCTACCGCTTTAAAAACAGCAAGGGACACTTGAGATTGCAGAGAGAAGCATCGTTTCACACAATTAAGATGCGACTGGACGGATGAAAACAGCAGATTTTGCCACAGATGCAATGAAGGGACTCAAAGGGTATTGGAGATAAAGATAGATGTGTGTTCAGTCCTCAGGTGAGTTTAGGTTTGCATGAGCATTAATAAACTGCATGAAGGCGTTTCAATGTTGCACTAAGAACCACAGAACATCAGCATATCTCTTGAGGTTGATGTAGAATTTGATAAAGAATGGTTAGTCATAAGAGCTGCAATCAAAGTAGCAAACAAGGTATATTTCACAGTTGTCGTGTAGATGCAGGCAGGTGAAGACAGGACAGGCAGTTTTACTGATGCTTATTTAATAAAGATAACTCACAAGATACAGGAACAAACACACAAACTCAAAGTAACGATAATAATCCAACAAAAGACAAGACAAACTGATTGGGCTTTTAAACAGGAGAACATTAGGGAGAAATCAGGACAGGTGAGGAGCACAGGTGGGAGGGGTAACTAATTAGCTAAACAAGGACAGGAACAAGACCAAATAAGGAAACGTAGGAAGAGTGAAAACGAAACCAAAACTAAACAGTGACAGACAGTGTTACAGTATAGAAATATGGTCTCAAAGACTTCAATGCCTCTGTATAGATGGGTATTGATATTAGAAGATCAAATAAAGTACAAAACTTCACAGAAACATGGTTTCACAGTCTAAGACAGGGGAACTTTTTACACCACAGGTTACATTTTGAGAATACTCTCACAGAACAGCTGTTATATATAGAGAGAGAGAAAGAGAGAGAGAGAAAGGGTCTCACCTCAGTCATTATTAATGCTGTACATGTAGCAATGTATTTTGTTCATTTATATAATAAATAAAACAGAAAACTAGTATGAAATAAAAAGGAATAGAGAAAGCTAGACAGAGTTAGAGGGTCAAATGATGATTGAAGAGTTATGTTTTTAGCCGATTTGTGATGCTCGGATTGAGTAATTTTGGGATGTCACAATGAGTACATAACTGCTATGAATATTTAAAAAACAATCCTTAGCAACTAGTACATCAGCTGCAAAAAATGACTCAAATGATAATTCAAATGTATCTTTATTTTCACAAATATATTAGATTCAGTTATCTGCACTCACACAGTCACCAATATCATTTAAAAGCTAAATTAAAGTGCACAACACAAAAATAATAAAAAAGTCTTTTCAAGAGGCATTAATAAGTGCACAATTAGTGCACAAAACATCATTCTACTTCTACAGACGTCTATTGCTTTCAATCAGTAAAGCATGTTATTCATTGGTTAAAATCTGAAAACCAGAAAAAACGCCAGTCAAACAGAGGGTTTTGGATTCAGCTAGCTAAAGCCATACACTTATGGATCTGCTTTATTTTCTCTCTAAGTGTAAAAAGCTCTGGCACTTTCTCAAAGAGGTGAAGCTTTCTGAAATCTTCACATATCCAGCTCAGTGATCTCACAATGCAGAGGTGTCTCTGTCTTTAATTGCACACTGGTAAGGTCCCAAGGAGAAATAAGTTCAATTTCACTTCAATATTTTTTTCTTTAGAATCCTAAAGGTCTTTTTTTTTTAGCTTTGCAGCATTGTTTTGACATGACAAGACATTCAAAGATAAGAATCATTATACCTTTTACACAGAATCTTTTTGAAGGCTTTACGGAAGTCCCTGTTAAAGATGGTGTAGATGAGCGGGTTCAGGGCGCTGTTGCAGTAGCCGATCCAGAAGAAGAATTTAAAAAGCGGCTCTGGTATTTTACAAGCATCTGGACAAATGGCCTGCAAGCTGTAGCTGAAGAAGAACGGGAACCAGCAGACGACAAAGACCCCAATAACAACCGCCAGGACGAAGGTGAACCGTTTCTCACGAACGATCATGGCTTTCCTCCTGATGTTGGGAGTTCCTGCTGGTTTGATGTTGGAAGAGGCCAGCAGGCTGCCCTTTGATGTTACGAAGATGTTTTGGTACGTTTGGGATGCTGAGGATGTCCGGTGGCTGAGATCCATGACATTGGAGGTCATCCTGTTGGCATCATGTCTCCCAACTATCTCAACATCAGAGCCGGAGCTCGAACTGTCCTCGTTGTCCTTGCACCTCCTTGAGCGTTTCTTTCGCTGCCGACTTTCTACTGGTGGTTGAGGCTGGTTTATGGCGTCAGATCTGGACGGAGCCAGATTGGGGACATTCGCAGGGTCAACACTGTCCTGGTTTTTCCCGTTCTGCAGCTCTCGTCCTGGAGGCACACCACCTTTCATTGGCTCTTCTAGTGGACTTCTAGTGTGCTTCTTGGCAATCTGATAGATGCGAACGTACACCAGGATCATGATGAGGCACGGGGCGAAGAACGACCCGATGGAGGAGTACAGGATGTACCAGACGTCCTCGTTGAGTTTGCACTGTGGGCCACCTCCATCCTTGGCCAGCTGGGTCTTATTCATGGAGACGAGTGGAGGGAAAGAGATGATGGCAGAGATGAGCCACACCACCAGTATGGCACCCTTGATCTTGCGAGGGGTGCGTTGGGTCGCATACTGCACCGGCTGGGAGATGGACAGATAGCGGTCCAGGCTGATGGCGCACAGGTGTATGATGGAAGATGTGCAGAAGAGCACATCCAGCGCTAAAATAATCTCGCACCAAAATGACTCAAAGTACCAGTAGCCCATCAGCTCATTGGCCAAAGAGAACGGGATGATTAATGTGGCCACCAGGATGTCTGCCGCAGCCAAAGACACCAGGAAGAGGTTCTGAGGTCCTCGTAAAGAGCGGCATGTCAGGACAGCGATGATCACCAGGATGTTCCCAAAGATAGTGAAGAGCATGATGAGCGTCATTGCGGTGGCAAACACAGCCGTGACTTCAGGTGAATAAGAAAAATTGGAACTACATGCTTTAACCTCAGAACTAAGATTTTTTCCTGCTCCCCATCTACACGCCACATCTGGAGGCTGTATTACAGTCATATTGAAGTTCCAGGCTAGACAGAGAAGTGCAAAGAATCTTTGATATAAAATTAAATCCTAACGTAATCCTTCCAAAGACATTCTTTCTTTTAGAAAATCATTGAAAGTGAAATGACCACAATGAGTCTTCACATCAAAGAATGACATCCTTTAGGTGTTTCTTCTAGCAAACTTCAAGAAGAAGAAAAAAAACCCCACTGCAAATTAAGATATTGCACTTGCATTTGAAAAGGAGGTCCTGCAGTCCGTCTGTTTTTCAAGTAAATTATTCAAAATCAATCAGCAAGTAAAACGCAACAAAACCGGTCACTTAATAAAAGAACGTGTTAATAATTTTCCACAGTATTACATAAACTTATGTTTTAGATAGTATACTAAGTTACCCAAATCACACAAAAGACTGCTTAATAATATATACACATGTGCTTCAATCTTGATATACAAAAAAATTAAAAAAGATAAGCGCACTTGCAGAGGAACAAACACGCGCATAAAGATTCGCGAGGACACTAGCGCATAAAAACAGTTTTCATTACTGTAAAATAAAGGAAAGGTAGTTTGCAGAATATAAAAATTAAAAAAATGACCCAAACGTAGCTCCGTGGGACTGTGTGTGTAGCAGCTCTGCGTAAAAAGGTTCACCGTCTCCAAACTCGCGCCAAGTCAAAACTACAGTTCTTCAAATACGAAACGTTGTAAAACAAACAATCTTTGCATGATCTCCACGAAGATTAATACAAATCCACGAAGGAATGCTCCAGTTAGGGTTAGACTAATGATTGCTTTCGGTATTCTACTAAACAACAAACTTCCTCAACGGAATAAAACGAAACCGTTCGAATACTTAAGTCCTCTTATTCGTTTCTCCGTTTATTATTTCTTAAACCATTTCTTCTTCTATAAGTTTGCGCATCATTCACCAGAGTGAACTGACTCGAGTTCACTGCGCGCGCCTGGCTGTGTCTCCCGCCAGACGTCACGCAGATATCCTCTTCTCGTGGTGTCACGTCAGAGAATCACTTCTTATAAGGGTTACCAGCCAGTCAAATTTATAAACCTTTTTTTTTTTTAGTGTACAGTTCTTAGTGGCTCAAACATAAGCCACGTCTAAAAAAAAACGTTACAACTCGCATGAAAAAATACTTAAGCAATTAAAGTGGATTTCTGCAAGAGGAGGAAAACAAAACCGCGTTATGTGTGAAATTGTACTAGTTATTTGTACGATACTATGCTGCCTGCTCTTCTTTAGTTTTTTATTTTTATTTTATTTGTATACATTTAAAAAGGTACTTCTAGTAGGCTATACTTCAGGTTCCAATAATGGAGTACCAACTCTGTGCAACTTGTAACGCAAAACGGTCTGGCGAATAAAACTAAATCTTACATCCATACTATTATTTAAAAAGGACACTATTCACGTTAATAGAGCATAAAATTGACTAGAATCACTAAACAATAAGACTACTGTTACAAAATACAATAAAACGATTACAGATGAACTGAAACAAGCTCTTCAAACAAGGAAAGCGAAATTAACAAGCGTGCTGGAAAAACTCAAATTCACTCCAAAAGGAAAACACTACACTGAAACTGACCTTCATCAATTGTACAGTATGTACATTTGTGCCTCATACTTTTATTTGGCAACACTCCATTAACGTCATCCACCTAAAAATGCACAGTGACTACCACCTACTGGACAAAACACAAAAATGACAATAAAAACAAGACCCGGGGACAAATGCGTTTGGAACCTTTTATTTGTCCTCCTAGATTCCAAACTCTTCGGTCATCAACTAGTAACCATTCAAGATTTTGCTTGTTCCTTATCGTCTGAAACGAAGAAAACAGATTCACAGAGGAAGAGCAGCTGCGTCTCTCAATGTCAAAGTCAAAGAACAATGGCAAGGCAAAGATAAAATCAATAAATGTGCATCAGGTGTTTTTGAACTACTGCTATTGATTCAGTTTACTTCCTCTCCTCAGCCGTCAGAACTCTAGTGTGTCAGCTCAATTCTTGACCTATACAGAGCTTTCCATTTTTACTGGCTGAGGTTTTCTCATGTTTAGTCATCTGTTTTTTACATTCCTAGGCATATGGTAGTGTTATTTTAGCATTATTAACATCATATTAGACACCATCATAGATTAACATTTTTTAATTTACATTTGAAATGTTTTTATCAGCTGTTTGGACTCTCGTTCTGACGGCACCCATTCCCCGCAGAGGATCCACTCGTAAGCAAGCGATGTAATGCTAAATATCTCCTAATCTTCATCATCATCTTGGACAGGTAAGTTCATTTTCATCTGCTTTTTATTTTTGGGTGAACTATTGGTTTAAGTTTATATTCTGCATCAGTTAACCTTTAACTTAACGTCAGCAAATCTATTTGATGTTTTTAACTGGAGTTAACTAATATCCCTGATTTGATAAATGTGTACGTATGACTTACCACAGTGGTACAGTTTCCTGATCCTTTGCACATCCAGATCAGACAAGTGACTCCTCTGGCCGATCGTTACACCGCTCTCTTTGGGCTCGATTGTGGGCTTTCCATTGCGAGAGAAATAAGCGCTGCAAAACAGAAGTTGCTACCATCATGCTTAATGAAAAGCTCGGCCAGCCTAAAACACATCATACACCCAGAGAGCCATGCAATCTATCCTGGGATACATTTCAAATGCAACTCTTACATTCCATAATGCATGATGGATCCTGGGTCATACTTTATACCGAGGGTGTTTCCCTTTTTCTTCACAAAATTGTCCTCTTTTCCTGTAAGGTGAAAACATGATACTTTGAGGCCTCTGAATTATCAGCATGATCAAAACTTTGCTGAAAACCTGTTGCACTCAATCTACAATCAAGCTTTTGAGAGTGTTTTTTTGTTCATTTGCTAATCATCATGGCATTTTTCTGACTATTACAGTACTTCACATGTCAGGTTAAAAGAAACCTAAACTAAACTTTTATTTATTTTAAGTAGTAAAATAAAGTTGCAAGTGTGCATCATTAGGAACCGAGACTAAACTGAAATGATGTATTGTTACAAGTGTTTGTATAGCCTACTCTAAATTATGATAGGAATTCTGTTAGCAATTAATGCATGTATACTTTACCAGAGACAATGTTTTCATCAAGTACAGTGACATAATCACCACGATCATATCGGGTATGCTCATGATGAAAGCCGAGGGAATGAATAATCTCATGGCAGATGTTCCCAGCAGTACATTTTGGCCCAATCATAATAGACTGCTCACCCCCCACACATCCAACATAAGATGCACACCTTTAGAAGACCACAAACTAGATTAGAGATGCTGACACGAAGTATAAAAGACAGTCTGAAGTATTCTAGAAAAGTGTGCTGACAAAGACATCAAATTAAAGTCCCTACAAGTGAGCTTTCTAAAATCTGCGACTCACCCTTTTCCATCCTCAAAGTGCAAATAGTCAGTTTCATTAGCATGCACATGGAATCTGACACACGTCTTTGCAGAAATCATATTTAAGGCGTTAAGAATGTCTTTAGTCCTGTTCCCTGTAGACCGCAACCATATACAGAAACAAACATTACTCCTGAATATTAATCTTCACCTGATATTACTTATGCATACAGATGTAATCGCTTAAATTGTAACTACAGCACACTAAGGTATTATAAATCTCCATCAAACACCAACAAACATGCAACTCACCAAGAGTCAAATCAATTTCATAAGGCACTGACAAACTTCCATCAACCTCAGGCCACAGCTGACTCACTGCGTTCCTGTCAGACTAGAGAAACAACGGCAACTGTTTTTGTATTACAAGCATTCTGAAATGTTGCTTAAATATGCAAATAAGTCACTATACGGTTCATTTTGACATACAATAGAATATAATATAGACAGTGTTTTGATGCAAGTTCTACTTAAAGGGATAGTTTATGGAAATTAGTCAATGTTACCAATATTTTTCAAAACATCTGCTTTCATGCTCAACAGAAGAAAGAAACTCCTACAGGTTTGGGAGACCCTTGGGGGTAAGCTAATAATGAGAGTTTCTTTGAACTCTCTTTAAGTGGAGATTTTTGGCTCAGCTCAAAAGAGAAAAGCTCATTTTGAGAAGCTCATTAAAGATGCATACTGTAATTGAAATCTACAGACACAAACAGACAAAGGGTAATAAAATCAACACTTATTTTAGAGTTGAGTGCTCTGAAATACATATTATGGAAGTAAAACAGACAAAAACTAACAAGTGCATGAAAGGAAGTAAACAATCGTATTTAATTATTGTCTTAAATGACAACTAGCTCAAGTCTCAACAGTGAATATAAAACAATATTTGGGCTTACTGGCAGTAAGATATCCCCCTCCTGTACAGCGTAGTCTGCCTCAAAATCTGTTAAAGACATTGATAAAGACATTAAATCAGGGCTATAGGCGCTGATGGGTCCTGCTGTTGCAGAGATGTCTTACCAAGCTGTGTTTCACTTGCATGTATCACATGACGTGGTGCACTCGTCACTGAGTTAATATACCCTGTGGATGAAAGACATCATGTTGTGTAACTTAGGTATAGTTTGTTTAAAAAAAAAAAAAAAAAAAAAAAAAGCAGCACATTTTTCCTTCAGTGCCCTTAGGTGTACCCAAAGAAATTTTCCCACGCTTAAACACAAAACAATATGCTATATCCACGAATGTAAACTCAGAATATAATTCATTTCTGACTTACCTTCAAAAACCCATGCAACCAGTAAAAAGAACCACAGCATTTTAAACAGCTGCTAACTTGTGGAAACAGGGAGAGTATTATATAAAACGTCTAGTCAGACTTGTCCTTTCAAACACGTAATGCATTTACTAATTATTAGCCACCCGAGGCTCTTGATTGACAATTCCGTCTTTGAAATTCAACGAGAGAGGCCGTTTACAACAGCGGTAGGAACCAAAAACCCTCATGACGTAGTTTCGTTCCGGACGGTTTTATTGGTGGGGCGCATAAAACACGCGTGAAGTGTTTGGTTGTTATGTTGACAGCTGATAGCGGAATAAAGTCGTTTGTGGTGAGTTTGTAAAATAAATGTGTGTATATATATATGTATATATAGTTACAAGCGATAGATTTCTACCAACCAGTTATGTTAAAGCTAAATCTGCCAGATGTTCGTCCATTTTTTAAATAACAGGTTTATTTTTTGCAAAAATCTTTTGATGATGATTATTCGTGCCATCTTTGAAGAAAAACATAATCTGAGTTAATATACTAAATCAGAAATATACACGTATGCCTTTAAAATATAGTTTGTTGCAAATAACCATAGTTTCAACATAGTTTTGACTGATTGTCAGTTTAAAGATATGGAAGAGTCAGGCTATTTCTTTAGGCTATTTTCATACTTTTTATCTTCATACCAACGTGCGGAATGTAAGATGTTGATTTAAAGACCTTCTTTCCATATGCTATTAGATATTTTTATGTTAAGACTTATTTGATGTATTTTTAATATATTTGTTAGTATATAGACTCTGGTATTGACAAACTGTTGTTACAGTTGTTTATATAGTAAATATGTTACTCGTCTGACCATGAACTTATTCTCTAATTGTAAGAGAGCTCAAAATGACAAGGTGGGCCCGAGCGAATAACGTCCATAAAACCAAAGCAGCAGACGCTACACCATGGAAGCAGCTGAAGGCGGGTGGAACTGCTGGAGAAGCAGGAACAAGTGCCGGTGGTCGACAAATCCATCAGGGACCAGGCATAAAGAAACACAACCCAAAAAAGAAGAAACGAGAGCATGACAGTGACGACGTGAACGGGTTTATGGAGTATTTAAAGCAGAGCGGTCAGACGCCCGCAGACCAGGATCTGAGAGAAGTGTCAACTGCACTGAAGAAAGACGCAAGACGAGAGAACAGACGGATAAAAAGACAAAACACCAAAAAGAACAATATGGTGAGGGGCGGGATGCATGTAAAATGATTAATATGGGAGCTTTTTTTCCCCACTATCGAATAAAAACAGTAACTGATAAAATTAGTTTCTTTGTCTCATCGCAGTTCTGAGTTTATATCTCTTTTTTTCCCTTGTAGTCTTAACATTATTCTTTCTCATAATTCTGAGAAAACTGTGATTTTTTTTTTTTTTTTTTTAATTTTTTTATATATACTGGTAAATCGGAAATTGTGAGAGATAAAGAACTGCGAGATGTGCAGTTCTAAACGCAGAATTGCTAGATATAAACTCTGTTATGAGACATAAATGCAGATTAGAAGTCACAATTATAAGAAAACACTCGACAAACACCAATATAGACATAAAGGTCTGTTTGAGTCCCAGCAAACACCCCACCCCCAAAAAACCAAAATGTTGTGAGATATAAATTAAGAATCGAATTAGCAGAAATTAATAGATCATCAAAATGCCTCACTTATGTTCTCATATTTTGTATCTAGATCTGCTTCAACTGCCGGAAGCCTGGTCACGGTCTCGCTGACTGCCCAGAGGCGGATAACGATGAAGAGATGGGTCGTGGGATCTGTTATCGCTGTGGTTCTACTGAACATGAGATCCAGAGGTGTCGTGCCAAAGTGGATCCTGCCATGGGTACGAGTTGAATAAGACGTTTGGATGCTATGCTAAAAAAAAAAAAATCAAACCTGCTATGGCTTATGTAATTAACGCAGCTCTATTCTAGGTAATTACCCATATGCCAAGTGTTTTATCTGCGGTCAGACTGGACATCTGTCCAAAGCCTGTCCTGATAACCCAAAGGGACTGTATGCTGCAGGTCAGTGGGTTACTTGTTTAAGCACTGAATATCTTTGAATTTCAACACTCATGTCGTGGAGTTCTGTTCTCGTAGGCGGTTGCTGTCGGGTTTGTGGTTCAGTGGAACACTTTCAGAAAGATTGTCCTGAACACCAGAACTCAAGTGAGTCGCTCAGACCTAATGTAAACACATCCGCCGAAAATTTGTCCCTTTATTTTATTTCACATCATAAAGAAAAAAAGTTAACTGAAATCTCTTTTTGTCAGCTAATTCCATCACCCTCAGCCGGCTGTCCAATAGAATCAGCGCTGACCACGAGGACGTCCCTGTGCCTGTGAAGAAAGCACAAGCCAAAAAAGACAAAGTGGTGGTGTTCTAATCCAGAGTGGATTGAGGAGAAATATACGAATGGACTGTTTAACTGATCATTGCAATTTAGATATGACTGTTCCTGTTTTGAGACCATTTACTTGCTATTAAAGGTTCTCATGATGAAGTTGTGCGAGACTTATGATCGTCACGTGTCAAAAAGTCATTTTAGTGTTATCAGTAAACAGGATAATAAGGATTCTGCATTTAATACAGGACTATGGCTGCACAATTGTAATCCATATAACATATTGGAATAGTAATTAATTTTAATCACATCAAACTACAACTGCATGTCATTTCCTTCATATTCCATTATCCAACACAGTCTGATAACTGTAGGCTATTCATTAATTATTTGATTGTTGTGAAGTTTTAACCTCACTGTAAATGCGGAACCTGACAATTTTCACAATCATTTGGCAATTGCAGACATTACTGCAGTCCCCGAGGTTGTGTATACATAAAATGTTTTTATGGAATAAAACAATGTTATGGGTTCTATTATTTCTGAGATGCATGGAAGGATTTATTTTTGCCAGGACGTCCATAAACTATATTACAGTAAATGATGTTACAGTAACAATAGTTATTTATGATTGGCACTGAATAACTGTTTTGTAGTTTGGGTGAGTTGTGTGTCTTCATCTCAGGGTTACAGTATGCATTTCACAGACAAAACCTCTGCTGGTTTGCTCAGTTAGTCAGCCTATGTTGAAATCATGCAAGGGTAAATGTGGAAGGAATTGCTGAATCATAGACCAGTAGTTCTTTTTTTGTAGAAATACACTTTGTTAATTTACATTTATTCACATGACGCTTACTTAAAAACAAAAAAAAGAAATTATCTAAAAAGAAATGAATTTGCTAAAATATTTGGAGAATTCAATGAACTGCTTTACATGAATGAATTCTATGCGGTGAATGGGTGCCATCCGAATGAGTCCAAAAAGCTGATAAAAGCATCACAACAATCCACATGTGATCCTTTTAGTATTTTTATTCAGAGAAATGCATACAAATAGGAATTTGTAGGCTAAGCTTCATAATTATGTCTTATGTATAATGAGGAACAATGTCCTGTTTTCTTTTGTCTGTCTAATGCCACCTGACTTTAAGTTCCTGCAAAATCATCTACGGAGCTTGTTAACAACCCGGGGCGAGAGGAATGAGACACAATCAGTATCAAGTAAACAAAGATAACATAATAATCTACTTAAACACTCTGACCTAATGCATTATTCATACATTATTCATATTCTCTGAGCTTAAGCGATCAGTTGTATAAACAAAACTATTGGAGATTAAGTTAATTATTAATTAATTAGTTATGTAGTGCACAAAAACACAAACAGTATACAAAACGAAACATAATACACAACGGGGCAGTTTCCCGAACAGGGTTTAAGACTAATCCTAGATTAAAGTAAATGTTAAGAGCTGTCTAAGCTGGAAAAAGCTAGCACTGAGATATCTTAAAATACATTATTGTCATTGTTTGGTCTTAAAATGCTCACAGATAATGCATTTTTGTAAGACATGTTTCCTAAAATTCTTAAATGTCCTAAATTAGCAAAGGTCTAGTCCTGGCTTAATCTAATTCCTAACCGGGAAACCAGCCCAACGTGTTTTGGAAAACTACCATAAACCCAAATGAAGTCTCAATGGATGCTCTTATAAAGCTGGGTTTAAGTATCAACTTTGTCTCAGATGTTTCTGATTAAAAGCTACTGGAGAAATGGAAAAAAGGAAAGGAACAGTTCCTTCTCTGCGTACACTATTCTGTGTCAGTGGCACCACAGGGTTACATTGTTATTGTTCAAATCAAAGCATAAATAATCAGTAGAAGATGTATCCATGCGGCACAGTATACAGACTATACAGCATATATACACATAAATATTTGTATTAACTAATTATATTTTAATTTAATAGCATGCTAATTTCTGTAGGCGGTTGTGTTTAACCGCTGTGCTCATGTCTCAAAGCATTGCATGCCCAGTGGCC
Organism: Enteromius trimaculatus; assembly: GCA_032361065.1. Lineage (NCBI taxonomy): Eukaryota > Metazoa > Chordata > Actinopteri > Cypriniformes > Cyprinidae > Enteromius > Enteromius trimaculatus. The sequence goes on from JAUMHP010000059.1 coordinate 13,722,097, forward strand.
TGTTCCATAAAAGTTTACCAAATAAGCCAGGTTTATTTCAGTTAGTCCAACTTATTTTGTAACAAATCTACTGACAATAAGTCAGACTAACTTAAATAAGCCTGGCTTTTTCTCTAATTTTGGTTTATGGAACAGGCCCCAGGTCACTGGCCACATCAAGTAAAACCAAGTAAAAACAATGGTTTTGTGTTGATTGGTCCCTTATAGACATTTGAATTGTTGTGAAGACAGGCAAGCCTTACTCACAGTATCTTAAAGTTGAGACACTTGGTATCATTAGAAAACACTTTCAGTTTCGCTGATATACATCACTTAAGAAATTCTTATCACATTCTCTGAACCAGACTCTCAAAGCAGAAAACTTCCACCCAACCACAAACAACTCAGTTCATGAGAAAGTGGGGTTAAGTTTCTCATATCAGTGACAGCGTCATTTGAACTTCCTGTTCTGTATCTCTGGTTTATTTCCTTTGCGATACAATAGCCATTTCATGCCAAACACCAGCAGCTCATTTAGATATTATTCATGTGTAAATTAACTCAGTATGTTTACATAAAAGGACAGGACAGGCCTTTTTTTTACTGAACTTCCAAGTCATTACTAATGTAACCTAGGTTTTCTATCAGATGGTCTCTTCTGTTGCATTATGGATGCTTTCGGGTAATGGATTCAATAGTGCTGTGTTATGAGCAGGGCTCTCAAGTTTTGAAGACTCAAAAAAAAAAAAAAAAAAATTATATATATATACACTCACAATTTATTTTATATTTTTTAGATGTGACTTTTGTATTGTTTGTTTAGTAATTATAGAAGTGAATTGATGTGAGACAAATATATATGAATAAATATATGAAAACATGGCTAATGCATTAGAAAAGTGAGTCCTTTATATTTTCAATTTCAACCCCCAAGCTGATTAATTTTCAAAACTGATAAACAAAAGATTAACGTAATATAGCCTATTCAATCTAGCCTACTGCATTACAAGTTGTGGTTCAGTCTTTCCCTGTACAGCTTTGACCAACTATTGCTTTATTTTGGCTGTGCTTTTAATGTTGTTACGGGAAAGGATGAAGCTGATGGTTCTTGTCACATGACCACATGTGCTTGCGCCAATCTGAAAAGCTGAAAT
>JAUMHP010000059.1:13731213-13750735 GCA_032361065.1 Enteromius trimaculatus
ACATGGACATCTTGGATGACATGGGGGTGAGTAAATTATCAGCAAAAGTTTTTTCAAAAGTGAACTTCTCCTTTAATGTGACCAATTAATTGGAAATTAATGATCTGTAGTTATTTCCAATTGATCATACTAAAAGTAACATGTATGCACAAAACTGCCTAAATGTACTGATGTTTGAAACATTCATCACTTTAGGGTCACTTATAGCATAATTATTCCATTTTGATTCTGAGGTACCTGATTACTTCTGTCCCAAGGCACGGAAATTGGTCCCTCATCTCTAGAGTACAGAATGTGTTTTCTACAAAGAAATATTTGGTAAGATGTTAACCAGTAAGTGATCTAAATGTAAAGTTTTCACTTTTACTGACTGCCTATAGAAAAATGACCTGGCCATGCGAATTCTCTTCCTGACAATAGCACCAATAAACCGTCTTTCTCCATCCTGAACAAAGAAAATGATACAATTTATAAGCCTTTAAGTGAGCTATTGTATAATAATTATTCTAGTGTTGTTGAATATTTAAATAACTCACAAGCGTTGTGTAGGTAACCTCAGGAAACGTCTGTTTCTCACCGTCACATCCTGGGATGTAATAAATCATGGAGGCGCTGTTGATGTGTCTTGGTGTCCCCTCATTCCACTCCTCACAGTTATACGCCTCCACCCGAACACCAACCTCCACACTGATGCACAGAATAAGACTACCATTCCTCAGTTTATTAGATTTTAGTAATAGCCTATTTGAAACCAAAATGTAGCTTATTTAAAGTGCCCCTATTATGGATTTTTGATGACCTTATTAATCAAAATAAAATGACCTTATTATTCCTGCAGTGTGTAATACAGATCTAGTGAATGAAAACATGCTGCAAAGATGAAAAGTGAAGTGCACTGTGTATAAAGTTACTGTCTCTTACAAGAAAGAGTTGACCCTGAATAACTTTGTTTTTAAAATGAATCCCAACATTAGGATATTGCCCAGGCACTTGTTAAATTCATTCTTTTGGAGCTTTAAAATAGCGGTTTGATCGGTAATTCAGCTGTACATAAAGCAGCACTGCGCTCACAAACACTGTTTATCAGTCGTTACAGGGATGATGAAATGAAAATGAAACCAATCAGAGCATTCACCGCAGATTAGCGTCACGCAAAGGAGGGATATGGAACAATTAATCGTTAAACCAATTGTTTGCAAATTGTTGAGCAAATAAGGTCAAAAGAAATGCAAATTATAAAACAATGAAAGTGATCTTGCATGCATTTCAATCTTTTGTGGATGATATGAAATTTTCATTACTAATAGGGGCACTTCTTCATAAATCTGCCTTGTTTTAATGTGAGTGATGCTCGACTATGACATATTACTAAAATATGTTGTTTTTAACAGTCCTGGCAATTATTTGTTTTAAGAGAAGATTGTTGCATCGATAGCAACCAGGTTTCCTGTATGTAGCTACTGTACCTGGTCTGAAAGACATTATTGACCATCGCTTTAAACACCAGCCTGTCACCGACAATAGACGGACCTCGGAATCGAAACATGTCCACAGCTCCGAGACAAGGATAGTAGCCACATAAACGACTGGGAAAACACAAATCCACACACAAGATGAAAGGCAGATTTAAATTTACAGATTATGGAAATATTAAAAAAAATTTTAAAAATAAATAATTTCAACTAGAGACAAACTTTCAAGGCTAGATAAATCTTGATGACGGCTTGAGAAAGTTTGTAAGGTCAAGAACGGTAGATAGAACAATAGAACAACAGATAGACAGACAGATATGATAGAATGACAGACAGAATGATAGAACGATGGATCCGATCCGGTACCTGGCTGCTACTGTAGCCACGTTCTCCATCCAGGCCATGATCTGTCCTCCAAATGTGTTTCCATGGTGATTGGCGTGTGGCGGCAGCACCAGCTCGATGCTCTCGACCCGCGTGAGCTCGGTCGACACCACAGGTGTGACGGGCTTCCTGCTACACAGTCCTGAAATGTCAACAAATCCTGTTCAGCACGCACTGACTCATGACTGGAAATTCTGATCTCACTCCCGGGTTGTGGTTGTTGTGGCTCTTGTTGGGTCTCGTGTCTGTCCTCTGGCTGACTCTATCATGGGATTCTTTCCACAGGAGACACTCTGTGTGTTTGGGCAGTGATCGTTGCACCATTTGTTCTTTTAGAATTTATTGCCATTGAACAACCAATGAAGTTATTAGAAGTACACATCTCCTGAAGTACACTGAGGTGTGTCATAATAGCTTGCAGATCCATCTCGCAACCTTGTAAGAAGACACAATACACTAATTTAATGACAGTGTTGAAGTAAAAAAAAACGCTAACCCTTGTCTTGAAGGTTGTAATAGTCCTTCATGAGGTTCTCGAAGGCCTCTTCATTGTAGAGACGGAGTCGTCGTCTCTCCGAAGCCAGTGAATATTCCAGCACCTCCTCTACAGAGCCCTGAATGTCCAACGGTTTCAGAGACACCTGCAGAAATGGACATTTAGGAAAAATGATATTTCTATATACATAAAGTCTAAGCATATAAAGCATATATCATATGCCGCTACTCTCTGAGAGTCACTGTAGATGTCACATTAAAATTGTGCACCTGCATCATTACTCAAGTCCTCAATGTCATGTGATCCTTCAGAAATCAATTTAACATGCTGCTTTGCTCAAGAAACATTTCTTATAACCAGTGATGAAAACAGTCATGCTTAATATTTTTGTTGGAACCATGTTACATTTTTCCAAACTTCTTGGCATCTATTTGAAATACAAACCTTTAGTGATATTGGAACGGTTTCCCGGATAGGAATTAGATTAAGCCAGGACTAGACTCATTTAGGACATTTAAGAATTTTTAGAGACATGTCTTACAAAAATGCATTATCTGTGAGCATTTTAAGACCAAACAATGTATTTTAAGACATCTCAGTGCAAGCCTTTTCCAGTTTAGACAGCTCTTAACATTTCTTTTAATCTAGGACTAGTCTTAAACCCTGTTCGGGACACTGCCCCCTAATATATATTGTCTTTAATGTTATTTTTTTTATTAATTTCATGCAGCCTTGCTCTTACTGACCAAAGACTTAAGATCAAAACTTAGATTTGGCTTAATGGGATAATTTACTCCAAATGTTTCCTCACCTTTTGTGTTCCTGTTGGTTTGGCAACAAACGTGGAGAAGGCCACGCAAACCCTCTTGGTCACCCCACTGAGCACCTCCTGTACTGTCACATAGATGCCTACCTGATAAACACAGTGGCCTGATCAGACACATGAATGCATTATAGTTCTTCCGTTAATATTTAATACTCTTGTATTACCTCCATGCTTGTGTTGAAAGCCCTGTTCACTCTGGCTTTGATATTGATAACCTGCCCAACCCTGAAATAAAGAGAGATATTATATGATACGACAACAGATCAACTTATCACACAACATGAGAAGCACTTGATCCAGCATTTGCTAAAAACGACCTTAGACCTGTCGCTAAAATCTGATTGATGCGAAGACTGCTGTTTCAGGATCAGGAAGGATGACCTCCTTCGATAAGTCATGTTAAAAAAACCAGTTCACCCAGATATGAAAATTTCATATAAATGTACTCCCTCTAAAGCCCTTAAAGAGAGAGATGAGTTTGTTGCAAAAATGCATTAATTGCTCACCAATGGATATATTTTAATTTGCATGATGTAGGACACATTCTAGTACCTTACAGTCTCTTCGAACTGGATATCATCCATGGAAGCCGTAACACACGCCAGTCCTGCATGTCTTTCAGCTTAAAGGAAGAAAGGAAAAGAGATTTATAACATGAACCAGTTAAATGAACCCTCAAAGATGGGCACACACTTATTGTTCAAAATTGCTTGTGACCGTTATTTATATTTCATGTGTCTAACTGGAGCAGAAACAGGAAGGAGATGGAGCGTCGACAATAAGAGAGGACACGTGTAAATCATTGATGTCTGCTTTCCTCAAGCCTCTTTTCTTCAGTGACGGAAAAAAATATAGATTTACACAATTTTTGTGGGTAAAAGGTGGACGGATGCTAGTTACCTTACTCGTTCATAGTCTAAAGGTGACTGCTTATCTCAGCCTGCTCTGATGGGTTGATAACACACTCGGTTGTTTTGGAAATATAACATTTTTACTGCTTTAGCAGGTCAGTCGAGGTGTTGCTCGCTTTTGCAATTCATTAAAGATCACTGTCTCACTGGAAAGACTTAATCCAGGATTTACAGTAAGGGACATTTAAGCAATATTTTGTTTACTACTTGTGACATATTTTTATGTTTAGTATGTCTAGGGCGGAATGACGCATCATATTAAAATAAATATTTGCTGAATTAGTTGTTATTGAAAGGGGATGATCATTACTAGGACTGCCTTAACTGGGACACTTTTTTCATTTTTAATTATTATAATTATTGTTACTACTGATTCCAGAAGCTGAATTTTGTGGCACTCACAAGAATTTAATGGTAAAGCCCCTCTGAAGCAATATGAATTGTTTAAAGCACTATACAAATAAACGTGACTTAAAATACTAAATAAAATATTTATGACTATAAATTCAATTAGTGTTATTAATTGAGATAAATATGTAAAATTAAATTATATATATATATATATATATATATTCTAATCATTTAATAAACTATTGTAATATTTAATATAATAATCATAAGTATTTTTTGTGAGTTAAAATATTTAAATAATGATCAGAAAAACAAAATAATCCCTCAATTACACTATATACTATCATTTAATTATTTTTTTTTAATTTAACTGATGTCATAATAGCAACAAACCAACCGGCCTACAAGTTGTGATGAATTATGAAGATTAAATATTAAATTAATTAAAACACTTTCAACAACATGCCACTGCTGGTTATCTAGGTCTGAAAGGGGCTTTGTACCCTAATAATTCAAATAAAAATAGTATTTAGTATACAAATCTACATGAATTACTGTATCTGAAAAATACACCAAATATATATATTAAAAGTCATTGTTTTACTGAAAACAATTTAAAACAGATTATAAGTCATGATTTAACCATTCAATAAATGTGTTAAGACAATCAAAAAAGCTGGTTACCAACCCTGAATTCCATCCCACATCTGCATCTACAGCACAGTGTCCCCCTCACCTGCCAGACAGGCGGTGGTGTCCATCCACTTCAGCAGCTGTCCTGCTCCCAGCTCTCCCTGGTGGTTTGCATGGCAGGGCAGGATGGACTGGCACATCTGCACCTCCACCGGGCCGGACCCTTTCTTTCGTCCCCTCTCGCAGGATCCGTCCGTATCTAACGTTCCTCTTGACCAGTTCTGATCCATGAGGCCTTGTTCATAGACGTAGAGTGTTGAACTAAAGCTAGGTCAGCTCGTTTCTCTCTTATGAAGGCCGATGCCAGGTGACCTCAACTCTGGCCAACTTTGACGTTCTGTGTGACCATGTGATGTGTGCCAAAGAACCGAACTGAATACTTCTGCAAGCTGCAGGACACTGTGTAGGCTACACACACACACACACCTGTGCAGCAGTTGCTGTTACGACACATGTATTGTGATGTAATCGCCATGTGCGTATTATTAACTTGTTTTATGCCAGAGAGTCATAAAGCTGCTGAGTGTCGTCGGGTCACGGATGTAATATCATGTAAGATGGGAGAATTGAGGAGCTATTTGTAGTACCTTTACCTGAAAATGTACCCTAAAAAACTTGGTCCGAATGTTATGTTGTGGACCTACTATTTAGAGTTAAGGTCTTTTTACACCAACTTCCCATGGCGCCAGAAACCCCCAGGTACCAATTCTGATTGGCTGTCAGTGTTAATGTTCACCAAAAGGGAAAACTGCTTGAAATCTGATATGTGCAAATACGTTTCCAACTACATTCATAGCCTATGCAGTTTGGAGTCCTTAAAAGAGAGCATTTAATACTGCACAGTATAAACACGACCACTAAGACATTATCGCTTTTGGTACAAGTGGGCTATTGAGCTATTTCTAAAACCTTACGGTTCTAGTTATTGGAGTGAACAGACCTGAACTGATCTACCATTGTGGGCATGACCAGAAACCATTATGCAATAAATAATACACAATTAAATTTGACCAAACTACTGAAATAAAAAAATAAAATAAAATAAAGCAATAATCATACTACCTATTTTTTTTCAGTTAAAGAAAGTCAACACACAAGGTGGTGAGAGACAGTAAAACATTAACATATTTAACAAAAATAGTTGTCTTTTCACCCACAGACTCTTACTTTAGGGTAGTTAAGATAGTTAAGCTAGTAAAGGGGTCGCCATACAAACAGGAGGCTGCTTGGTTCCCGCTATAATATCAGTGACTTCAGTGTAAATTCAGTTAAAGCTGGCTAATCTAGACTTTAACCATTTTCACATAAATATTATAAAGTTAAAGCTACAATTTGCACATTTCTCTATTGTAAACAGAAAAAACTAGCTTAGCACAAAAAAACCCCCACACATAAAAAAACAAGTGAAATAATTTGACAGTCTGTTAAACAGCAATGAGAAGCTTTATATCAGTATAGGATATCCAAAACTTCTCTGTGTATTTACAAAAGTCAACACAAGGTAGAAAATAAACACTTCACAAAATCAAAAATCAAACATCGAATAAGTCAAACGAAGATGTTGTACACTCATGACGGGGTCTCTCGTAGTTAGGAAAAAATCTGGGGCGAAAGTTATTACAAATAAACACGAAAACACCTCAGTTATTGTACAGTATTGTTTTAAATAATTCACAGAGACACAGATAAATCAGATCCCCAAGCTATAAAAAAATTCACATATATATATTTAAGAAATTTCGCAATAATAATATTATTAATATTAACTTGAAAAAAACAAAAAAAAAATCAAAGCAAATCACAGTTTCTCCGGGTGACACAACAACGGCTGTATAAATAAGTTGATTATTAGAATGACAGATGTACGGAATCATAATTCCCATCCATGTGCCCTTCCTCTGAATGGACCAGTTTCCTTTTTCAAAAAAAATCGTCCTTACTTCCTGTATTCACATGCAAAGATTTTCACAAAGAAAACGTCGTAATATAAGAGCAGTAAACGTTGTATCTGTGTATGTCACATGATTAGGAGTATTTTCAAAACATGACAGAAATATTCTTCGGTAACTGAAGCTAGTGCCATGATCTCGGTTCAGTTTCGGAGGACGTTCCTCTCGCGTCCCCCAGTTAAGATTTTTTTTTTTTTAAGTGTACGTATGGAATGGCTGTTCTTCGTAGGCATCAACCTGAAAAATAAATCTCCTGTATATACAAACAAAACTTCCAAGGTGTTGATCAGATTGGAGCACAGACGTGAGAAGGCCGAATGCAGAGGGAAATGATAAATTACAGACGTCAGTTGGAATTACAAACACATTTCCGTTAACGACAACTTAACTCGGTGCAATAAAATCCGAATCGGCGTTGACACAAAGACTCAATTACAGCGCGTCCTCGCTGGGAAGTTGATTTTTAGCATTGCAATTCTGCCATTTTACGAACTCGACCCCCCTCTGTGTTTCCTGCGATAAATCCGTTTACGTAAATCTGTCAATTTACATCATATTTCAAGAAAATATGATTTTGTTTTCGTTAAAAACAGTTCAAGTCCATTATCTCTCTTTCTAGGATCAATATATGTCCTTTCATACACACATGCACATGTAACTTTGAATGTACACCCACATATATACACGAAGATATACGTAAATATAGACAGGCTGTTGATTCGTCGTTCTCAGCCCAACATGGTTCAGCGTTGTCTCTCGGTGTGACACGGCCGAGTAGGTGAAAGAATGACATTTGAAGAAAAAAGGAAACGAAGGAAGGAGAGAGAAAGGAGAGGCTTGGACCCATATTCTTCAGAGAGCAGAAGAGGGCGGCTACAGCGCGCTTGCACAAGTTCCATGTCATGTGGTGGAATCCACCTGGATTTCCAAATGAGGTCTTCACACACTCATGGTCATGTTTGGAGAATACTGCAAGGACACAGAGTTAGAGAAGAGAGGGTTTTTAAGAGCTCTAATAGGAATAGTTCACACTGAAATGAAAATCTGCTGAAATTTGACTCATCCTGAGAACGTGAAAATAAGCATTACATCACTTGCTCACCAATGGATGCTCTGCAGTGAATGGGTGCCGTCAAAATGAGAGTCCAAACAGCTGATAAAAAAAAGATCCCAATAATCCACGAGTAATCTCCAGTCCATCAATTAATAGTGAAAAGTTGAGGTTTGTAATAAACAGGCATCTTTAATGTCAAACCACTGCTTCTGGCCAAAGCCTATAATCCATAATAACACTTCATTCTTTGAAAAAGTCAATCTACTGTTGTCCTCTCACATCAAAATCCATCACCCGCCCTTCCTCTGAATGGACCAGTTTCCTTTTTCCAAAAAATCATCCACAAAGATATCTGTTTAGAACTATTATCATTAATAAATGGTGCTTGATCTGTGCATATTTCTCTTCTGATTCACAGGATTGACTTTTATTACTGTGTAAAGTTATTATGGATATGGACTCAGTTAAAAAATGCCATAATAATTAGTTTTTTTTCTGTACAAACATGCAGTGTTTTGCTTTATAATATGTTTGTTGACGGACTGGAGTTTACTTGTGAATTATCGTGATGTTTTTATCAGCTCATCCTGACGGCACCCATTAACTACAGTGGATCCAGTGATGGACTACTGCATTTCTTCAAATTTGTTTTCCGATCAAGAAACAAACTCTTTCACATCTCGGATGACCTGAGGCCGAGTAAACTCTTAGCACAAATGCACTAGCACACAGGAAATGACATACACTCTCATTCTGGAAAGGGTTGAGGAAATTTCCGCCCATTTCTCCGTCATCTCTAGGAGTTCCAGGCTGGTTGCTCATGCTTAGGTTACCGGGAGAGTTCTGTACAGATAGATAGTGTGAATGTTCAGCTTAATAAGGTTTGTGGATGACCTAACTTGCGTATGAAGTTCAAGGTTGTTATTTTATCACATTTTATGATTATAATAAAAGTTGCAGCAGACAAAAATCCCTGTTTATTCAGTAATGAATTTGATTAAAATATTAACAGTCCTAATTAAATTCTTACCTTGGGCATACTGTCCATGTCAGCTGACCCTAAAGAGATACAAATACAGATTTTGGATTTTAAATGATACTGTAGATGTATAGTTGCAAAAACAGCACTTTTAAAATGCATGGTTAATCTTCAATGACCACAAGGTGGCATAATCATGCAAGGCAAAAAAAGTGACAACAAATCAGGAAATCTAGCATGAAAGCTGTGATTTCACATTGAATTATGACATGCTTTGATACTCTCCAAGCAAAGTAAGTGGACAGCACTCAAAGATGTCTAAGAGTACGTTCTAAAGTGCTTGTTTGTATTAGAGAAGCTCTTACCTAATGATCCATTCATGTGATGAGGCTCCATTCCTGCCATGCCGCCCATCGGACCATCTCCACCCGGACCAATAGGGAACTGTCAAACACACACACAAGCTCATATAATGTTATTATAAAAACTACAGAGAAAGTTTTCAGTCAGTACAGAATGAACAAATGCAACTCAATATGAACTGAGATGAGATGCATGTGTGTAATTATTTAAACTCCTCAGGCTCTCTTACATTTTGCCTGTTTCCTCCGGGTGGGACTGTGTTTATCATGGTGTATATATTTTCTCCAGAGTTTGTCGAGTCTGCAGAGGAAGAGCCAAACTAATAATTTAAAAATAATTTAAATAATTAAAAATATACATAAATAAATCAAACACACAAAAAAGCGTAAAATATAAATACAAAAAAAATGCTATGATTATAATAAAATATATAAAATATTTTGAAATAATAGTATTGGTATAATTTTAAAATATATACTATTTAAATAAATATATATAAATTAAACATTTTAAATGTAATATATTTTTTTATATACATTAATAAAATAATTATATGCATGTACATATACATATTTTATTGCTTTATTTTAACAAAATGATTAAATAAAAAAATCTATTGTTGAAGGTATTATATATATAAATAAAGAAATACATTAAATAAATTATATCATATACTGTATATACTATGTGTGTGTGAAAAATATTTTTATGTTCTATATAATTTGATTGTATTTCCCCTCAATATATCTATCCATTCCCCTCTCGATATATCTTTCCTATGCATGAACAACTCTCTTCTGCAGTTCTAACCTGCAGGGCTAGGCATGATGGGAGTCCCTGGGGGCCCTCCTCCTCCGGGTGGACCCTGAGAAAGAGAAAAGACAAATATTGTTCTGAATCTCGCATTAAACAGATTAATTAGTTATATTTGCATGCACTTACGACATGTACAGGTGTAAATGTGAAGACAGTCCCGTGTGTGTGTGTGTGTGTTGTTCATGACAGTGGCCTGAGGGCCTTGCTGTGGTCAGCACTGTGCATATCTGCTTCATCCTCCCTCTTCCCAAATCTAATTATCTCTCCTCCTCTCTGCTGACTCGGCTCTGCTTTCCCGAGCAGCTCATCTTGTCTGGCTGCTTTCAGTAAGCTACCACAGCTTCCCTTCCACAAATCATCTCAGCCGGGAGTTACTGACAGCGGTTTAACAGAAGATCTTGTGTAAATGTCTTAAAATGACATGTTTAATCACACTGGGTATCTCAAATGTGCTTCAATGTATCTGGCAATGTCTAGTTGTGTGAAGGATTTTCACTTGATTTTTCACCAGATTTTTTGATGTCTTTCTACAAGATATGACCTTCATTTAAGCAAATATACATATTCAGTACATTACATAGTATACTACATATCCAGTGCAAATGTCAAAACATTCTTAAATCAATACATTTTGCAAATGTAAAAAACAAAAAAGGGGTGAACAGAAAACATTATTTTTTTCTGACCTCACTGGCAGATTAATTTTTTTTAAGCAAAAATGTACCTACTTTTTATATATTAAAAAAAAATAATAATAATGCTTAATTTTGCATCTCATAAATGCATCTGAAAACACTATTGTAGTCTTTCTACTTCAAAATTATATCATAACAATCATCAATTATTAGAATGATGTCTGAAGGTTTGAAGTAACTGAAGACTGAAGTAATAATACAGCTTAGCGTCACAGAAATAAATTACATTTTACAATATGTTACAATAGAAAACAGCTAATTTACATTGCAAAAATATTTCACAATTATTTTTGATTAAATAAATGCAGCCTTGGTGAGCAGGAGAGACTTCTTTTAATAACATAAAAATGTAATATTAGTATTTAAATATTTTCTAATAATTACTAGTAACATCAATTATTAGCTTCCACGAGTGAGGACACAGAACTATCTGCGATCTGAAGCACGTCTAACAGCTGGACGTAAATGGAGAGGGTCACGGCACTTACCACATAACTCCCTGGAGACGCCGAGGAGTACGGGATCTTAAATGCCACGTGGATCCCATCAGACAGAAAAAACAGAGAGAATGTCAACAAATCAGATGCTCTTCAAGTGCAAACATTTACCTACAGCTGTAGTGGCTTACATTTTACAACGACTGATTGGAGAAATGACTCACCGAGTTGGAATTTGGTGGATTTGGCCATGGTCTTGCTCCAGGACCCCTGTAATAGAGCGAGATATGTTGTACTCATTGACTATTGTACTCATTGCTAAGTAAGAAACAATATATTATTAGGCAAGTACTTCTTGGTGTAATAGGAAGTACGTACATATTCATCCCAGGCATCCCAGGACCCCCAAGAGCATTGAGTGGTGGTCTCATGCCTCCTCCATATGCCTGGAAAGATAAACTTTATAAATGTGGTGAAGTGTCTTTGCAGTTTAGATGAGAGAAGCAAACACGCGGATGTAATGCTCATACCTGTGGCCCAAGAGGTACCATTCCTCTGGGTGGAGTCATTCTCTGCATAGCCCCGCCCATATTTGGATGACCTGTCCAATTAAATGATCAGATGCAAATTAGTGATAAACGCATTAGCTGAATCTCATGAAAGTGGTCAAAAAAAAAATGGAAAAAAATTATCTCCGAATGAAATAAATGTTTCCAAATTTTAAATGTTTAAATAATAATGCATATTTAACCTGTATATAAAAAATAGATATGTTTTATTTTCTTCTTATGGTGACTGAATTATCTGATTATTACAATTAAGAAAGGTAAAAAAAACCAAAAAAAAAATTCCTGCTGCAATCAGTATTTTACATGTTTTAGTATAATTGTCAAGAGTGGCCTCTAGTGGAGCTTGAGGGCACTCGCATCACTTCACCTGCCCCTGGACTCCTCTATTATGGACTCTTTTTCCCACCATGCATTGCACACCCACACCTGCTCACATTATGTAATCATTACCCACAGCTGTTGTTTCAACCCTCACACTCACTGGCACATTCTCCCATGGACAATCGCTAAGTGCTTGTTTTGTGTTATTTTGACTCTGACCTGTTTACTGACCCTGTGATTGTTTGCTGCCTGCCTTGACCTTTGCTTTTGTATCTTGACCACGACTCTGTTTGCCTGTCTTTTTGACCCTGCCTGCTGACCACTGAATAAAACTTTGCACATTGATCCGAACGCTTCCGTAGCAGTCATTACAATAATAATGTGTATGTTAAGAGGTAATATATAAGGACTCTTTTATTATAATTTTGTTCTTAAGGTGAGTCTGATAAAACCTGTCACAAAATGTTTAAAATAACAGCAGGTTGCTAAATACATATTCAAATATATTTTATGTTAAACTTTGTTAAGTTGAATCTCATGAAAACTGTTAATTATATTTATATATTTTTGTCATATATAGATATAATTTTTTAAGACAGATTTTATGAATGCTGTCAATTTAGATTTTAATTCCAATATATTTTGATCTAATACTAATAATGTAATATACATAATAAATAAAAAAATATATATTTAATGTAAAACAATATACTAAATATAAATGACAATTTGTTTTATTAAGGATCATAATATTTTCATGACAATTAACCATCAACCAACTGCTCTCATTACTATAACATAAAACAGCATACTTAAACAGCATGGAAATATTTCATTTATGATGGTTAAAAAATAAAACAATAATTTGTTAACAATAAATAACTCAATTACCATAATGAGTTTTTTCTACATTACGATAATGAGAAGTCCGGGAGAAAAGCGAAAAGAGCTTAATTGTTATGAAAATAATGTCATCATGGACGACATGGCACTAAAATAGGCTTCAATATGTTTATGTCAAATATAATTTCTTTTAGTTCTGATTCAGGTGTTAAATACAACACACACATTACTTTGTGAGATTCACATTGTGAGCAGACCTTGTTGTCTTGATGGGTCCATACCACTGGGTAATAACGGCTGGTTTCCAGGGACTCCACCTAACGCCTGAACCAGTGAGATACAGTACAAATTAACATACACTTGTCAACATCTTCCGAGCAGGAGTAGATAAGGCCCATTAGGTGCCCTTGGGTTATGACATTAGATCAGGGCCCAAAATATCACATTCATGCAGTCTGACTGGAAATAAAATGTGTAGCCTTAAGCGACAGGAATAAGAAAAATATATATATTATTTGAGGGGAATATTAGTCTTGGCTGAAAAGTCTTAGCATGACTCACAGCAAGTCAATTAGACTGAAATAAAACATTCAAAGCTCCATTATGACTTTGTATTTCTATATTGAGATGGCACTGTGTATTATAACTAAACTGAAATGGAAAAGCACCTGGTTGGGTATTCTGAGAGGAGGTCTGGGGCCGCCAGGATAACGTGATGACATGAAAGGCTAGAAAAAAGAAGAGATATCACATGAAATCAGCAGCTTCCTACTATAACATTCCTCTATATTGGCTCGCTAAAGCACCAGCTTAGATAGCCAGCAGTGACCGTACTGAACTGGGTCTTTTTTAAGATCAGTACACAGTGAACTAGCTTTACTTCAGCTCTGGGGGCATTTACTTAAAGCTTGAGCAAATCAATAGCACCGACAAAGTCTCAAGAGAACAGAAAACAATTATTTCCAAGCAGCCAACCGAACGAGACCATTTCCACCTCCACATCTGAGGTAAGATTAAGAAAAAAAAACACCCCAAATGACAAGGTAAACATACAGAACAACAGTTTGGGTCTGTAAGATTTTTTAATGGTTTTTTTTTTATTTATTTAAAATAACCGTTTTTTATACTGAATATATCTTAACATGCAATTTATCTCTATGATGCAAAGCTGGAATTCTTGCAGTCTTCAGTGTTACATGATCCTTTAGAAATTATTGCAATGTACTGATTTGCTGCTCAATAAATATTTTTAACAATTGTGCTACTTAATATTTTTTGTGGAAACGATGATGCATGTTTTTCAGGTTTCAGATTAAAAAGTAGTTAATATATATTAATTTAAGTAATTAATATATATATATGCATATTAACATTTTATGCATATATTTATGTAGTGATGCATCTCTAAGAGTTAAAAGGTGTCTATTGATCAGTTCACGAGGCTTTGGTGGTCACGTCTCATTTCAGACATCAAAGCTCAGACGAGTGGCCAATCTGTTTTTGGGCCAGCATCTATCGATAATTAAGGGCAATAAGAGGTTCATTCAGAGTCAGTCATTATGATGTGAAAATTGGACGTCTTCACTGGGTTTTCATGAAAATGCAGCTCTTTGTTCATCAAAGGGAAGGCAAACATAGAGAGAGAGGTGTTCCTGTGCCCTGAACACAACGCAAACGCTGTGCATTTTCAGCCACATTTCTATACGTGTGCATCTCTATGAAATACAGCCTGAATTACAGAAGTCCAAACAAAAGGTGGAGGGGCTTCAGAAGCAGACACTCTGCAGATTTAATTCACTGCACGAGGAACATTTCAACAAACACAAAAGTAAGAGAAAGTTCAGATTCAGAGTGCGGATCTTTATGAGTCGTGATCATCTAAGCAAGTAACCATAGCAACAGCAGGCTGCTTGAGTACTTTCCGATAAGATTCACATTAGCCAATACATTGATAAAATATAAATACTGACAATATCTATTAATTTACCAGATTTAAAGTTGACATGCATTTAGGGATCTCTTTCTATCAGAGTCACCTGTGGTTGCTGAAAATGTTTACATCATTTTGATTCGTATTGATTCACTAATGAATCATTTAGTTTGACTAAATTGGTTCAAAAGAACAGTTCGCTGTCAGTTACACAAGATCAAAATCTAGAAAAATTGCATAGTGTAGCTCGCACATACTATACCCGCCACACAGATTTCAGTGGAACACTGTTTTACATGACTTCTATAAATAAACAAGTAAATCAAAATGTGTGCACAAACGTAAATGTTTATTTATATTCAAACACACACCGACATGGTGTGACGCAGGCAGGGCAGACAACGGCGTCAGAAGCAAACAGAGACATAAACGATAATCCAGGCAAAGGTCAGGGCAGGCAGCAAACAAACACCAAACAGCGTAAACAGTCCAACATCAAGCAACCGGAAAAGCAAAGACGGGAAATACGCTCAGAAATGATAGCTGGAACCAATCAAGACTTTGCGATTGGCTGTCTGGTGAAGCTGGCTTTTATGCTAGTGCTAATGAGTGTGTGTGGGCGTGGTGATGAACAGCAGGTGTGCGTGATTAGCTGGTGGTGCAGTGGCTGCTGGGTAATGTAGTCCGGGTGATGGTCTGAAAGTTAGTGGTGATGTTGTTGGTAAAGCTTCCTGAAAAACTCTGGGCAAGTGTACCTCGGAACAGAAGCTGTTTTACCAAAAGCCGTAATACCAAATATTAATTTGATCCAGTTAATAGAAGTTTATTGATAAATTAAATCTATTTATGGGATTATTTTTGAAAGCATCCTCATTTTACAGCAATTTTACACAAGTGTCTAAAACTTTGAACAGTAGGGTAGCTTTCCAGGTAGGTTTTTTGAAGCATCTTGTTTTTTTTGCATATATTTATATATATTTAAACTGACAGTATAGCAGTATAGTCACTCTTGAAGAATTTGAGAACAGACGTTTGAGATCTCTGACTGCCGAAATCTGGATCACGATGTACCTAGACTAGAAAAGAGCGTTACATGTCTGTCTCTGGCGGGAGCCGGATCACAGTAAGAGTATGTGAGAAGTACTACATGCGCTCAGGGATTGGGCCCAGTTGCTCAGCGCTGTCTGACATGCTCACCGCGGCCCTGCACACCTCAGTCACTGATTAATTATGGACCGAGGTGAGAGGCCTGCATTTGTCCTCTTTAATAATAGATGAGCGAGGTCTGTGGACTTCACCGACGTGAACAGAAAGGTCTCTTTACAGGTAGAAGAAGTACATTCTCAGCCCATGTTTACTACTAGCCTCAGGTTACAAGCCATGCTGATCAAGAACCAAAACCCTCAAAGTACTGTAAATATACACCGCCTCTGACCACAAACACAATTCAGTCTGCGATGTTTCATGAATACCTGCCCAGGTCTAATATCTAAAAGCCAGAATAAAACAGAACAGGTCATTCATCTAATCTAATATCTGTCCACTGCATAATTCATGGCTTAAGCTTTCTAAAAATAACACACCGGCACAATCATTCATCTCTCTAACAGGTTTTGGCAAAAAAAAAAAAAAAGCACAAAGAAGGTGATCCGGCTTAAGGTTGGAATTTTGAGCGTGTCTGTACGTGACTGTAGACTGGTCTATTTTTACAACTTATTAATGAAATAAAGTGAACATGCATCAGAGAATAATATCAAGGATGTGTTGACATTCTATAGAAATTTGGGCAGATAACTAGTCAATAAACGACAACTTATATAATAAATCAACAAGTCTGTATGTTGTTTTAAAACATTATTTCAATCTAAAAGTGCACATGGGTCAAGACATTAAAACTTACTCTATACAGTATATAATACAATATAATATAAAATAACCTCATGTCCTTAACATTATACTATTATAATGTATAATAATATATATGTAATGCATCATATACTATAATTATATATCAATATATTGATGCACTCTTAAAAATAATAATTTTAATAATAATAAGCTACATCCGCTGGACTCTTAATAAACACCCATAAAGCCCTGAAATGATCCCTCTATGGGTAGATTATGTATTAACACACTTCGGGCTGATGTTAAAGGTACATCGGGCATACTTCTGCCTCAGTGTCAAGCTTCTAGGCCCAGCATATGCACTAAAAGTTCTTCTGTCTGCAAGTCTGGCACATCATTGCTTAGCTCCTGCAAAAACTCATGGATAAAGACTGAGAAGTCCAGAGCGAGCTGAAGCATCCCTAGGGTAAATCATCTCCATTAGTCTGGTGGAAGAGCAGTATCTCACACTCAGAGTAGAGTAATACCCAGCATGCTTCGCTCTGACTCTAATCAGCAGGACGTGGATCTCTAAGGCCTCCAGCCCTGCTGCTGTACCATCTTTCTCTGTTATCAAGTTACATCAAATTACGTGCATGAAATATTAAGTGCTGGACACTCTCCTGTGCCGCTCCGTAGAAGGCAAAGAGACAAATCACTGATATCCAAAGAGTGCAATGTGATGCAAAAACGCATTTAGACACTTAATAGGACAGCTCAAATTCTGTCATTATTTACTCACCCTCATGTTGTACCAAGCCCATATGAGTTTCTTTCTTCTGTTCAAAAACAAAACAAAACCCACTGTATTTTTTTCTATCTTGGGTTCAGAAAAAGAAAGTTGTGTGCAGAAGATAGAAAATCATACAGGTTTGCAATAACATGAAGGTGATCAAGCAAAATTGGTGTGTAACCAAACAGTTGACGGTACCCATTGACTTCCATAGAATTGTTTTCACTATGATGGAAGTCAATGGCTACCGACAACTTTTGGTTTAACCACATTCTTCAAAATATCTTCAAAAAAAGTTTGGAAAAAGTTTGGAAAAGCATGAGGGTGAATAAATTATGGCATAGCTCATTTATGAGCTTTTATTTATTGAATGTGTATAATTGTATAGCTTTTATTTATTAAAATAGCTCAAGCACATTTAAGAAAAATAGCAAAAACAAAAAAGTAGTTTGAAAAGATAAAACATCAAATATGAAAACATAGAAAAAACCCACGGAAAATCACCAATACACCAGCTGATTAAAATACAGTAAATAAAAATGAAAAGACAAGTGAAGTTAGTAAAAGTGACAGTGTTATGTGTCTCTCGAGCCTTTGGGGGGCACTGTTACACTAAACTTCCCTGTTTGATCAGACAAAGACTGTTGCAGAGGCTGAATCACTACGACAAAGACAAAACAACAGAAAAACTTACTTGAAATGCTCAGCACCAGCTCAGTGCTTTCTACGTTTCTCCTTTTTTCCATCATTAAAACCCCAGCAACGCCGCAGCGCTAACATCATGTCTCATCACAGATGTTCTGTTTGTATATACATATTAATATGTATACATTTCAGCATTAACATACACATTCTGATTGCGTTTGCTGATTAAACAAGGATTAAACAGATGGCTCTTTAAAGTCTCAATACTTTACGCCGAAAGCCAAGAATAAAGTTTATGAATTGGATGATATAATGAGTGTTTCTGACACCAAATGATTTCCAGCACAGGCAGATGTGCTGCAGTCGGCGGTGAGCCGCAGAACACCTGACTGACAAACCATCTGCCTGAATTACTAAAACTTCCACCCACCTCTACAGACATCTGAGGAGCAGATCTCATATACTGTATATGCATTTCAACAGCCTGCCTTCACTTTACAAGCCCGATGGATCTGTGGATTTCTTCATACTGAGCTTAAAGATTAAAGGCTTGTCCTCGTCTGACCACATGGCACAGGAGGGGCGCGTTTGTTACAACCCATCGGTGCTCGGGAAGCTACTTTCAAACTACAAAATACTCAATACTGCCCTCAGATTCTTATTCAAACATAATTACTTGCTCTGTCCTTGAAAACGGATAATCCAATGATCACAAACCAATCAATTTATGATGAACAAAAGTTGTTTCTCTCAGATATGAATACAAAAATAGTGATGTCAAGTCATATCATGGTGAACTACAGTTAAGCTGTACACACACACATACAAACATATATAACCCAAAGATATACATTAGTGCTGTCAAATGATTAATCAAGATCAATCATATACAAAATCAAAGTTTTGTTTACATATAATATATGCTTGTGCACTGTGTAAGAATTTTGTATGTTAAATATGTTCATATATAACATCAATTAAGTAAATCTAAATATATACATTTAAGTGTACGAGAGTGTACGACGGAGCTTTAGTGCCACCAAAAAAATAAAATAAAATCTAAAACCATGAGAATAAAGTCGTAATGTTACGAGATTAAAGTCGAAACTACGAGAATAAAGTCGAAACTACGAGAATAAAGTCGTAATGTTACGAGATTAAAGTCGAA
>JAUMHP010000059.1:13754655-13772710 GCA_032361065.1 Enteromius trimaculatus
AATAATACATCAACAATAATACCTTATAATTTAATTTCTTATTATTTATTTTTAACAACAAATAAAAAAAATATATATTAATGTATAATAAAAAAATATCTTTTAGATTCTGAGACTGGTCACTCTTTTGCTATTTGCTATTCAGCATTAATATGAGGTTTCATAATTAATGTATACAAATAATGGTACAAGAACGAAGTACAAATTATGCAAAAGAATTAAGCAGTAATTCTATTTCATGTCAACTACTCAAATAAAATAAAACTTATATAATATAATATACAGCCTATGCTTCTGTTCACAAATACCATCCCACCCAGACTAGTTTTACTTAATGTATACTATTAATCTGTGTGAATAAAGTATGCAATTTTGCAGTAAAATTACAAATTTCTTTTATATCCAAGACAATTCCCACAATGCAATGTCATCTACTTGACAATGCATTAGTAGAAAATCTAGAATATGCAGTAAGCAGGCAGCTATTATTTTTTCTGTTAAAGCTTCATATGTATCTCAAATAAGTCTGTTAAGATCACAGCTCTCCCTGGCTATGCAGTAAATGCATGTGTGTGTACCTGAAAGAAGCCTGGAGGAACGGGGCCGACCGGCATACCCTCTCCTGGGGGCATGTTTCCAAGGACAGGACTCGGAGCTGCTGCTGCACTCTGCAACCACAAACACACAATATTCCAATTAAACACACACACATGCAGCCATCGGCGCTTCCCCAAACACTGCGCCCTGATGGTCATTCACCACTCAAGGACAAACACATACACCCATAAACAAACAGTCCCTGGAAGCCAAAATCTACATCTCTTAGACAGACACATGGATACTGTCAACAGCTGCTAACCACCGGAAGAACTGGCTTTCTGTCTGAAAACACACTCAGCTGCCTAGAAGACACAAGGAAGCAGGCAGGGATGGTAGAGGTCAGATGGCAGGCCAAACACACATGAAATAAGACAGGATTACTCTGTCTGAGGATGCAGAGAGCCACGGGCGGCCGCGAGACCCATGCTGGGGGCTAATGAGCAGGCTGTTTAGGTTCCTGTGCTAGACTCAGTAAAGCACACACTAAGTGCTAGATGAGATTGGGTCAGTCTGCAGACGTAGATTGATAACTGGTCATCACGTTGACCTTAGGTCTTAAGGCTGTACACAGGTAGCATTGCAATTCATTCAGTCTATTTCTTTATATTTATTTAAATAGACAAACAGACAGACAGACAGACAGACAGACAGAAAAAAAAAATTTCAATATTTGTATATTATGTATTTAAATATGTAAATATAAATCATATATAATTATTATAAAATTGTATACATATTATTTTATCAGTATTATTTATAAATTATAATTAATTAATAATTCAAATCATAATAATATAAATAACTCGCGTGTATGTGGGGGTCCAATTGCTATATATTAATTAAATATCATTACAAAAGTATTATTTGGCCACTTTTTCAAAATATTATAATATTTATTTTTAGTCAAAACCCTTAACTTTATTAAAGTTTATATATATTATACTTTATATGTATATATATATATAATATTGCATACTTGCATAACATAAATAAATGTGATAAACATTGTGTGTTAAAACACTGATGAACAGCAGCACTGTAGTAAATATTTTGCTTCAAAACATGAACATGCAAAATGTGGCATAAAAAGTAGTCATGCTACATCACTTCTCACTGGAAAAAGTACTGGCAAAGCTGCATTGTTTTGCAAACACCCAAGCCTAAAAAATGCAGTTAAGTCAGTCGCATCTCTGCTTTTAGTATCAGTTAACACTGTACACGATAAGTCTGCGTGTTCAGTAATGACCAAAATCTTTGTTTTGACATCTGACAACAGCTCTGCAATGTTTTATCTAACACGAGGGGGCTTGTAAGTGTCACGGCTCTGGGCCGAATTGGCACACACCAGCACGACCACAGCGTCAAGACCAACTGTGCTGCAACGACTAGAGACTGTGTGTGCGTGTGTGTGGAGCATTACTGACATGCAGAGACACACTTAGACACAACAGTCTGATTACCCTCAGCACACAGGGAAATGAGCAGAGGAAATGAACTCACATCCGCCCAGTAATAACAAAGAAGTTGCTGGCAAATTGAAGGTGGAGATATACGAATAGGAAGGAGCATCTTCTAATGCTAGACGGCTACATGATGAAAATAGCTACAGCACTTTCAACAACAGTTCACCTAGATCAACAAGATGTAATAAAAATCACAACCAAGCGAGAGTGCCACAAACGTCCACGCTGTTTTATTGACGCAGAAGCCATCTTTTGTGTTGGTAAATAAGATCCCGCAGCGAGGGGCTGAATATTGTTTTCCTACAGTCTCATCTTCTGATAGCAGCGGCACAATAATGAGCCTAATGCCCTCTGTGCTGAGCAAGCACTCTATCAAAACTAGCAACAAAGATAAACTAACGTCCCTCGGCTCTTCACGGGTCCACAGTCAGTCATAAAACCCTCGCCGCCGAGGGCACGGCAATAAAATCTGGCCTCTGATTAGAGTAACTTTCATTTAGCGCGCGTTCCATTCAGGGGAAACCAAAATGGCACTAATGTAATAAGAAAAGATGTCTGACTGTCTTAAAAACGAGCTGATAAAAGTGTTAACGGTGACCCGCCACAGCTAATGTGTTTAAGTTTCTGGCTGACGGCTGTTTTTAATACAAGTGAATATTGAATGCTGTGTTCAAGTCGTGCCGAAAATGACTTGAAAATCACTTTGATTTAGAGATTCACAGACTCGCTCGTGCACAATTAAATGGATTGTCCACCCAAAAATACACTTATCCTTCAGTCATATTAATTACAGTTTTGCAGAATGAACTAAATAGGAAGACAATGTCAGAAGACACTATGTATATATATATATAGATTACTCATACATGTATTCATTAAATTGCAATAATATTAAATATTTAATACTATTTTATTTTTGCATTTTTTGTAAAATCTGAAACATTATTTCTAATAATAAAATAAATAAAAATAATACATATACTTAAATATATAATTATATTACATATTTATGATATATGTATATAATTTAATAATATTTTTTGTATTTTTATTAAGTTACTTAATCGGAGTAGTTAGTAAAGTAAAACATTATTTAAAGCATATAAATATATATTAGAGTGAATTAATTACAATAAATAAAAAAATACCAAAATATACTAGTATAAATACATTTTTAGATAAACTACACTTACATTTATTCAATAAATTGCAATAATATTAAATACTTAATACTACTTTATTGTTCTTGTAAAATACAAAATCTTATTTATAATTAAAAATAATAATGAAAATAATATATATATATATATATATATATATATATACACATATACTATTGATTATTATTAAATGAATATTACTTTAATTTATTTAAATTTCATTTAATAAAATTTTTTCTGTATTTTGGTATATAAAGTTATTTAATCAGATTTAATACTTTTTCAAGTAACTATCAAAGTAACGCAATACTTTTAAATTTACAATAAAATATCTGAGTTACTTTGTTTTCCTATTTCTCACTTCCTTTGACTTTTGGTTTAAAAATGCCTTAGATCTGGCAGAAACATAACTTTTAGGGTTTTCTGTTATTAAAATAAAAATAAAGCTGAGCCCAAGTGACAAAAAGTAACACAAAAGTAACACAATGCATGTTACTTTCCCCAACAATGTGTTTTTGGGTGAACTATTCCTTTAAGACAAAACAAACAAACATTCCATTTACCGTCTGAAAATGTAACTTTTAAAAATCTTTGCAAAAAAAACAAACAAACACAAAAACAATACAGCCAAAGCAAACAA
Source organism: Enteromius trimaculatus (assembly GCA_032361065.1). Lineage (NCBI taxonomy): Eukaryota > Metazoa > Chordata > Actinopteri > Cypriniformes > Cyprinidae > Enteromius > Enteromius trimaculatus. The sequence continues at coordinate 13,758,519 of JAUMHP010000059.1, forward strand.
ACGAAGTAAACAACAATAAACAAGCACTTAGACGTAGCTTGGGTGCAAATAATACTCGCCCCACCTATTGTAAACCTACCACCTTTTGGCAAAGGTATTTGTATTATGAATTATTGAGTGGTTACTTTTCAGGGACTACAGTTACCGTTTGGCTCAGTGACACCTTGGGTTTAATTCAGCCGTTTCCTAAGTCTTCAGTTAAGTGTAATGGGCCTGTAAGCTTTACATTCTCGCAAAAGTGTAGAGTGTAATAACGCCATTCTTGGAATTGTGAGGAAACTGATAAAATGCACATCCTGCTGGGAGTTTATTTAAGAGAAGACAGAAAAGGATTAAAACAGCGTGGCTTGATGCATATTCGGCACGCCGGGTATAGCTTAACATCTATTTAAGCACAGGTTTAGCTTTAAAACCTGTCAACAGCAGCACAGATCTCATTGGTGAACGCCGTTTGGCAGAGCACTTATGGGTCCCGCAATTGTCTGAGCTTCTAGTACTGCGTTTGTTCGAGCTAGTCCCCCATACACCAGACCCTTGCCATCAATTGGCAGCTCTGTCCTCCTGTGTCCAGTCTATGAATGTTAATTAAAGGACTTCTGACAATTAACAACTCAACAGTCTGCCACGGGAGTCCCTCCACCTGTGCTGTCCACTTGATTCTTGGTGGTTACGGAGTGTGTTCCCGATTAGCACTGATTAATGAAATCAATTACCTGCGACAGGGAGTGAGAATGAGTGACTGGAGAGTGCTGGACTGCTGACGGACCTCCACTATCAATATCACAGGCTCTCATAACTCATTGGTGTGCGCTTATTTGCACTGAATACTGACCATTTTGTCACCATTGTCAACAGTGCATAAGCTTCCCTTATGTAGTGATGTCATTTACAACATGAGCGCACTGTCATAACGGGTCAGTAGGAAACTCTTTGACTTCCTAACCTTGGCCTACAAATTAAAAAAATAATAAAAGAAGCAAATTAGTTTACTTTTAATATTTTTTAAATGGACTTTAAAACATAGGTTATTGATAGCAATAATAATAATAAAATGATTTATTTTTATTATGAAACAGTTTAACAACAACAGCAATCATTTTAAATAATATTGATAAAATAAATTAATTAGAATAAATGTATTTTCAAATAATTTAATAATAATAATTACTACTACTATTATTATTAATTTATCATCGCCATCGTCAACAAGTTATTTACACATTTTGTTCTGGAAATAGTGGTATTGTTATAGTACCATAATATTTTTTGTGTGATTTTAATCATTAAAAATGTAACAAATTATCCACTAAACTACAGAATAATAGCATTATTTATTATTACAATAAATAATTTAATACTACTAATAATAATATTACTTCATGTTATAATAATCTATTATAATAATATATTATTTTTATTACAACAATTATGATGGATATACAGTATTATTTATTATACATGGTCACAGTGTATATTGTGTTTAAAGAAGAAGATGGTTGCTAACAGTTTTACAATACAACTAACCAGAAAGCTTTGCAAAAGCATTATTGTGCCATCACAGATTCTAATTTCGCTAAAAGGTCAGTATGAGAAAATGCAATGTGTATATTAAACTCCTTTTTAATGCGTTGTTGGAAGCACTAAAACACTTCCTTTTTTTGTCAGGAGAGACGCAATGATGCAACAAAGCTCACTAAATACAACTCTCAAACTTACAAGCAGAATCTTCCCAAGAGGACTTGAAGGCAGCAATAGATCAGTAAAACCGAATGTCTTCTACTTACAAATACCTTCTTACAGACGGTGTGTTACAAGAGAAGATCGATTCCGTATGCTGCTTTAATGAAGCTTTATCCAGCCTTGATATACAGTACAAACAACAGGCTGTCAGTGTTTCAAACAAGCAGTCACAACAGAACAAATCCACCCTCTGAGTGCAAAAAAGCTAATGGGTTTCAACATTTGTGATTCTTCAGCATTGTTTTGATGCACAATAGCAGCATTATCAGTGCCTGAGTACGACATTTAGATATGTTAAACAAAAAACGCTTGACTGGGATGGGTTTTAGTTATGTTTACAATATCCACAAACAAATGCTCCAACTTTTAGTTGCTGTCAACATTCTGAGAAACATTCCTTAAAGCTGGGACAAGAATATGACCTACTGTATGTTTGTCAAAAACGTTGTAGATTCAATGAAGACTGCAACCAAATCACGCAAAAACATTTCAAATGAAGCTACACAACAAGATAAAAATGAAGCTAAATATGTATAAATATAACGGCAAAAATAAATATAAAAAAGCAATATTGAGCAATAGGTGCTAGATTAATCTGACATAATAGTGGTGACAGCAATAATTTGTCTCAATAAATATAAATGTTGCATTTATAAAAAAAAGTGTAAATATTACATTTTTTAATGATTCTTTTTTTTAAATAAATTAATTAAAAAAACTGAGCTAGAAGACTGAATTAATTTCTGTGCTAAAAATAGCTAAATACATGTTTATAATTATAATTAATATTTTAGGAAAAAATGTGCATAGCTAAATAAATATTTATAAAAAATACATATATTTGAAAAACAAAAAAACATCAAAACAAATAAAAAGAGAAAATATTTAATATTTCATTATTTTAATAAAATGTGCAAGGACTCTACTAAAAATAGCTAAATAAATATGTATTTAAATTTAAATAATATTTAATGTAAATAATTTAAGCTAAATCTAATCAGTGAACTCTAACTAAATAATAATAATTAGTAAAAAAATTTAATAAAACAAAGTGAGCAAGGACAGTGACTCTTTTATTGACTAGTTCATTAAAAAAGAACCATTAGAACAACTTGATTCACTGAAATGAATCTCTGCAAGAATTCGCATTTATTAGCCACGGATTCATATATATATATATTTGAAAAAACTGTAGCATTTTGTCACCCTGTGCTTTTTTGCTACTATTTGCTTGAGAAATGAGCTGTGGTCTCGCTACTGAAAAATGTAGTTGGTAGCACCTATTTTTAGTTTTAGTCACTCCATAAAGCTGTTAAGGCAAGCTATGTTTTGTGTAAACTGCAATATAGTGTGTTGAAAAAGCAAAACAACAAATGTTACGGAGACCGTCAAATTGTGGAGCTTCAAGCTAATCCAGCCAAGAAATTTGGATATAAAGTAATTAATTAAAAACACTTTTTTCCCCTCATTACTGTTCCCATTTAGTAGTTTGGGAACATTGGACGCAGCCTGCCATGAACATCCATCTGTTAGCGCATAAAACGGCCAACCACAATATATTAGCAGCTGAATCGCTTGTAGTGACTAACGTGAAGAAAGCACACAAATACCTCCCGTAATACACCTGGGGTCGGTTAAAGACATGTGGAGCTTTGGGGTCCACTCTGCAATCCTCAAATCAAGCCTCTTAAACGGGATAGCACACAGTATGGGGTCCTGGGATGGGATGAGGGGGTTAATGGTTACCCCACTGTACTTCCCCAGGAGGTAAATCCGCTACAGGGACCGGTAATAAGCATCTCGCTCTGGCGGCCAGCGTCGGTGCCAGCTCTGCTGTACAAGTGGACAAACATTTGGACTGGGAATTTCTCCTGGGAAGCCGAAAACACTGCTGGACTGAAGTCTGTTCCGTCTTTGTTTTGGCAGGAGTGCTCGACGCACATTTGTCAACGCTCTGCGATGCCTTTGCAGTGACGATTAGCGGCTCAGATCGGAATAAAGATGCGATTACTCCTCCTGCTGTTCTGTGTTGACATTGTATCTGCTCTGAGATTCATTCAGCTGAATGTATACAGTTCACCTGAGCTCATATTCACATACAGAGTGAGAGAGATTAAAAAAAAAAAAACTTTTAATCACAAAAACACAGTACTTTGTGATGCACAATTATTTATTCAGGGCTTGATAATGTCACTTGGCTTATTGGTCTAGCATCTATTTTTTATTACTTGAGTGTGAGTAAATGATAAAATGTTAACTTTACCGGTAAAATGATCTGACTGGCTCACATAGTTTTTTGTTTTTTAATTCAAAGAATGAATATTTTCAGTAGCATTGGTAAAAATGGATTGAAAATTACAACATGTTGTCATGAATACCTGCACATTTCTTTTTGCAAAAGAATTTACAATTTTATTTATTTGTCTTTATAATAATTGTTTGATTTTCGACAACTGCAAATCATTGTTGCAAAACATTATATATTTATACAGTGAGGTCAACAAGTATTTGATCACCCTGTGATTTTGCAAGTTCTCTTACTTAGAAATCATGGAGGGGTCTACAATTTTCTGCATAGATGCATTTCCACTGTGAGAGACAGAATCTCAAAAGAAAAATCCAGAAATCACATTGTATGATTTTTTAACTATTCATTCGGGAATTACTGGGTCAAATAAGTATTTGATCACTTGAGTTAAAATTGTTTTAATATTTGGTACAGAATTTTGCCTTTGTTAACAATTACAGAGGTCAAACGGTTGAGTGCTGTCAAACATCATTTTGTTTACATAATTATGGATTATTTCGGATGCGATTAATCATTTGACAGCACTAAATATATATATACAATTTATGTATGTTTTTATTTTTTTAATAATATTCATTGTCAATTTTTGCTGAAATTATTTCAAAATTTATGTAAACATATCTAATCACATTCTTCACAAATCTTCCTTTAAAACACATTAAATAACACAATATGAAAACTCACAAACTTAAAGTTAGAAACATAAAATTATGCATACATATACAGTAATAAGAGTAATAATAAAAACATTTTAATTGCTTGTATTAGTGCCAGTAAAAATGTTGGCAAGGCAAGTAGAAATCTTCAGGGAAAAACAGCCTTACTGTTAAATCCCTGATATGACCAACCGTGTTTACATAAAAACACAAATACCGTATTCATCAGCTTTAGTGGAGGCGTTGTTAATCATTTATCTGAAGAGGTTAGCCATTCATAACAGAGATCATTAAATGATACGGTAGACAAAACGGCCTGTTCATTTCTAAAGGTCAGAGAGAAGGTGAAGAATGGTGTTAAACCAAAAATTGTGCATAATTAAATAAATATGTAGTAAAATACAGCCTCAGTACAGAATCTAAAGGTGGGGTAAACACCCGTACTATTTGGACCATTATACTGAATGTCAACAGCCATAAGTCAATTGTTATCAAATACCCAACCAACAACAGGAAACCTTTAGGAATGAGAAACAAGGCTAAATATACCCACTTCCTGCACCAGAGACACATTTGCAGCCATTTTCAGCTGAAAACAGTCAAAGTCAAACATAAGTTTATAGATTCATTTTTGATTTGGCCTGTTGCTAAGTGGTTGCTAGGGTGTTCTAGACCTCAGATATGATTTGTTTGTCCTTTTTTATTAGGCTAGCTTGAAATTGATTGACAGGAAATGATAATAGTGCTTTAAATATAATTATGCACTTAATTATGCACTACAAACGACCAATAATGATTATAACTCCCATTAAAATCATATATTTCCCAACAAAACTAAAAAAATGTTATGAATCACTCATCGTAAGCATACTTCCTATCGATGGTGCGCTAATTTGTGTCAGACGATATAGGAATCGGTGATGTCATGGTGTTTCAGGGAAGTGAAGGCTAAGACAGAGCTGCATACTCAATGGCACAAGCCCAAGCTGCTAACAATCACATCAGGTCCTCATTTCAAAGCCCAGATGAAAAAAAAAAGGTTGCCTAGGAAACGGCTCCAGTGCACTGCACCTCCCTGGAGGTCCACCAACGCTAGACGAGGAATGAGATCCAAGCGCTCGCCCGGAATAAACCGCACTGTGTCGAAACTCCTCCATCCGACTAGAGCAATTACAGCCGACTATTACAGTATCGTCTGCACACTGACATGTCACACGCGTGACCACAACAAAGCCATCGTGTGGTTTCTGACGACACGAGCCGCTCGCCGTGGCTTCCATCCCAACGGGCAACGGTTAATAAACGGAAAACTCTGAGAATCCACACAAGGATAACAAATTAGGCACCTTTGATATCTCAATGGTTTCTCCGAAATTAAACGGGGTACAATCGGAAACTCGCAGATGTTTTCTTGAGGACCAAGATCTCAATAACTCCTAACCCTAAGATGTATCTGTGCTCTCAATATAATCTCCCATATTTGTTTTCAGAAATGCAATGAGAAGCCCTGCTTCACAGATGGTTCTCCTTAGAAAGAACCCTTAATAATTTAACATTTGCATCCTTCGGAGCTCCATAAGCATTGTAACTCTCAGGGCAATCAAATCTGAGAACCAACATAAACAGGTAGCGATATCTATTTAATACCTAAACTGTTGTTCATAGATGAAGCAGAGTAAATTGAGACTCTGACGGTTCTTAGATGTTTCTCCTGAAAGAAAAAGACAGGTTTTGTAAGTGATGTGGCTGTCATCACAATTACTTCGTGGCTGTGAGGGGGTTGTGAAAGGGTGAACTTTGAGAATCAACTAAGGAAATCAAAATCACAAATTAGATGTCTTTAAAATCTGGCCTGGAAAAGCCTTTAATAATTTAACATTTATTTGTTTTAGAGTTTCTTAAGCTTTGTGGCTTTCGATACAATACCCCTGGAAGATAGTGCAGGGTAAACTCTGAGAATCTACACAAGAAAGAAAAAACATAGAGGAGATCTGGTTTGGTTATCCTAGAAAAGATGATTCTGTCCCTAATGTCTCTGTGTACATTCAAATATTTCTCATCAGATTTTGCCAAGACCAAATGATCTGAGCCTTGCACTTCACATACATTTAATATTAGAGCTTTATACTCTTTATGTGCGTCTTTTCACTCGTATAATGTTTGTGGGAAAAAATCTAGTTCAAGCAATCAGGAATTTTTACAAGAGAGCCGGCGTTTTGCAATGAAATGAAATTTGACATGCACATTCTTTATGTTGAACAATAGAAAACTGCTTGCTTTGAAAGCAACTTCATATAGATGACAGCTTTTTGCCTCAAAATTTTGCTAAAGCAGACTGCATAGCTTTGATTATTTGGAAGAATTTGATGAGAAATGGAAATGTTTTATTTTGAGATCTCTGAAACGTCCATTTCTTGGAAAATCGAGTAATCATACTGTAAACAAAATGAAGTAAAAATACCAAAATTATTATTAATTTCAAATGTGTCTCAAGAAAAGACAAATCTGTAAAGATAGAAAATCCACAAAGCTGGCTTCTGAATTTTCTTTCCTTTGGGGTTTAAAATAAAATCAAAAAATGAAAATAAATAAATAAATGAAATACTAATGTGACCGTGACTTCCCAATAAATCAATAACTGTCTCATTGTTAATGTATAGTTAAGGTATGGTGACGTTAGCAATTAAATTTTGCTGAGATAAAGGTGATATATCAGGGTATAACTGAAGGGTTTGGCACCAACTACAACAGAGGCTATGTGGGGTGACAGAAGGGTGGTTCCTTTGGGTGGGGTTGGATTGAGCTCAACTGAAAATATCACACTCTTCACATACGTCTCTACTAGATGATTAAACTCACGTCGACCTCTAAGCTTCTAAGCTGACTTCAAGTCTCAAGAAGACACGTAGACACTCAGTTCCCCCACGCTTTCCTCCAGTTCATCTCTGGTGTTGTTAGTTGGCAAATGGGCCCGTCCCGCTCTCTGCAGCATGAGCTCATGGTGCTGTTGTGGCTTGTGGGTCTGGCCACGTCTGCATGGCAGGGCTGTGTCATCTTCGGCGCCAGCGTGAATGTGCACTCCAGTGTTTTATCAGTTCATCAGAGGTCTGGAAGCGGCTCAAGGCTGCTGGACTGCTCCCGGCCTGTAAAACTGCTCCCGTAAATATCATTAACTCTAAGATATTCCTCGTCTTTACATGCAAGCGTGAATAAAGTAGCACCCATTGGAAACCTTCATTGCTTAGCGATTGCTCAGAGATAGCTTAGCAGACTTTTTTTTTTTTTTTCATATTTCTACAGACTTTTTAAAATTTTTACGAGTGATGAAGTTAATCACAATGAGGCAACTGCACACATACAGTACAGATTAGGAGCTATACAATTTAACATAGACTGCATTGACTATACTATTTATTCAAGCATGTGACTAGAAATGTTTAAAAAAAATAAATACAATAAACAAAAATAAATAATGCACTTCAGAAGAAAACAAATCCGTGAAGCTGTCTTTTATTTTTGCTTTCCTGTTAGGTTTAAAATAAAATAAAATAATTAAATTAGCAATAATGACATGCATGTCACATATATGCGTGCACTCACTTTTAATTGTTCATTCCTTTGGGGTTTAAATAAAAGAAAATAAAAATTAAATTAAACATTACTGTCACATATGTCTGAGGAGAAAAATCTAAGAACCAAGAAACTTAACAGATCTTTATTTAAACCTCATTTCTGCCATGGAGAGACAATTAAAACATTATATGAAGGAGATCTCTGTTTCCTTCTCTAGGTACATTCTTATTTTTTCTAAACGAGGTCTGACCAAACCGTTAAATAGCATACAAAAAGTAGGATGAACTGATTGTAATAGTTTATTTTCTATAGCGGGAAAAACAGAGCTGCAATTATGTTACTGAAACTACAGAAGTCTAGACAGAGAGCAGCTCATTTCCAGGGCGCATGCTGCAGGAATGGAGTATTGACTGGAATAGACTGGAATTGTATCTGTGACAGAATGCCAGATTACCTAGATTGTAGATTAGAAGTAAATGGGTGCAGCTGGAAAAAGGGCTGTTTCTAATGTGAACGCAAACTACAGCACCTGCCAGCAGCCCATCTTTGCCCCTGAACACAGCAGCGCTGCGACTGCCAGAAACACCAACTTCAGCAAGCCACAGCAATACTGCAATTAATGCCAAAATTCCTTACGACTTCATCAGAGATGCACCAAACGCATAATTCCCTAGCAACCGCACAGAACACCATAGAAACCACAAAGAAATTCGCTACAAACCCCCAAACGCCATCGCAACTACCACCTACAATGCAATGTAAAGCACTGAATGTGAGGAATTATATTATCTCTGCTACTCTTAACAAGAAAGAATATCTGGAAAAAACATTTGTTGTCAATAAAAGGACATTTCTTATAAAAGCTTGTTTCTGCCAGGTTTACTGCATGTACATTTTTATTATTTAAAATAGTGAATTTTGACTTCATGTTTATTTTGCAATTCTGAGTTTATTTACCCACAGTTCAGTTTATATCCCGTAGATCTGGTTCATAGATCGTTGATATAAACTTGTGAAAAAATTAATAGTATTGAATTGTATTGTATTAATTGTAAGAATTATGTCCTATTTCTGACTTTTAATCAAATAATTTTTTCTCTCGCAATTTGGATTTTATATATCACTATTTTCATTTTCTTCTCAGAATTGCAATTGATCTTTTTGTCATTTTAAGTTTGTTTTCCAAACTGTGAAAAAAAAAAAAGTCTAAAATCAGAATTACGAGGCAAAAAGTCACGAATAATTCATCTTTATACTGTGGTGGAAACTGGCGCCATAGTTTCTTCAGATTGATTGATCGAATTCCTTTCAAGCTGGCAAAGATGACCAGACACTTTTTTTTGCTCTCTGAGGATGCTCGAGGAGAACGGGAAAAAAAGATAACGCTGTGTCACTGGCCTGAGATTCAGACAGACTGATCTATCAAAGAGAGCACGGCCTCAGAAATACACAATCATTACATCCACGTCTCTCCCAATCCCTCCCATGAGGCTCTGCTGATCCGAGGTGTATCCGACAGACTCTGTAATAACCCTGGCACAGTGAAGAGAGAGAGAGAGAGAGAGAGAGAGAGAGAGAGAGAGAGAGAGAGAGAGAGGCCAGACCCAGCCAAAGGTGACATTTACACAAGAGAGTGCATAAAAATATAACATACCCAAACATGCTTAAATCCGACAACAGACACAGAGCATTGCGTGTAATACTGTACACACAAACTAAAATGGTTATATAAAGGTGTGTAAACATGATTTGTCAGCAAATTCTCTGGATTACGAAAGATGATGTGCGTTCCTAACATGCTGAGAAAGCATGACAGGTCAGGCGTGAAACTCGCCAAATTCACACTAGTAAAAAAAAAAAAAAAAAACTGATCACAAGTTTATCTATAGATGCCTAACTGCATGACACATTAATACTCCTAGACCAAAAACAAAAACGAGAGGAACAAATTTGTGACTAAATGGCATGATCCTTGCTTGCCTTGTTTGTCACCAATTTTCAAGGATAAAATAGTATATAATTTGTAGTACAAAATATATTCAGTTGTTATAGGAAACAAGAAATTTAAATTAGCAATTATTTAAAATCATGCTAAATGTTAAATAAAATTTTAAACAGAAAATAACGATACATTTCCAATAAAAAATAATTCCAATACAAATGTCAAAATACAAAATAACAAATAAAATATCAAAATAACATTTTACAAACAACCATAATATAAATTATTTAGAAAACAAATAATATATTTTTTTTTACAAAAAATTAAATGTTAAACAAAAATAATACTCTATGTAAAAAGTACAAAAATAACACTATTTTAGATGCAATACAAAAACAAGAATATATATTTAGAAGCCAAAGAAAAAAATATACTTTAAAAGAAGGAAAAACTAAACAAAACATTTCTATTATAAATAATAAAAAAGAATAATACACACATAATTTTAATACACACTAAAATAAATAATAATAATAATAGCAACAACAACAATAATTATAAATAAAAATAATAATGGAATAATTATTAACAATATTAATTCATGAATAACTGAAAGTTCTATTTTAAATATAAAATATTAATATATGTGAATAAAAAACTATTTTAGGAATAAACAAAAATAAACCATGCAAAATGCATTCAAGATATTCAAAAATAATTTATGGCTGGTATTTTCTGTCTTGACCTGGTAACAAACAGCTAATTGTAGACTGTGCATACAAACAAAAGCACAGGTACAACAATAAACACTTGACCTAATCATTCGACTAAAAATGGCATCAATGACGCAGACTTAGTAAATGCATGTCATTAAGGCAGCAGTTATGGATTGTTTAAAGGCGTTTTAGTGCTTGTGCGTCACACTACGACGTACTGATGTCATTACGATCGTTCATGTCACAATCATAACACTCATCAATGTAAATCTGTTCAGTGTCATATCCTGCTTTGATTAATATGCAGAATCTCACTAATTGGATGCCTAATTAATTCAGCAGGGCCTCCTGGAGATGTTTTGGGGCGACGCACAAAAGATACCTTGAATAGCATGCTGTCAGATGCACCATAAGATAGCCGAAGGGTATTAAAGTCAATTCAAACACACAAATACAAGACATTAAACGTTGATAAGTACCTAATATGCTTGAAAACAACAAAACCAGCTTTTAAAAGTAAACGGTGTCTGATAAAACATGATGTTTTGGGGTTCGTTCAAATCACTAATCCTAAGTATGAACAAACATGACTAACAAGTACTAAATAACTCTGAAAAAGCGAGGTTAAGTCTAAACAAATTGCATCAAAACTGCCTTTTGCTTTTAAGGACTGTATCGTATTGAAAGTATTCAATTATGGAAAGTGAGCCTTAGAGGGACCAATGGAGTTACTGGATGCAAATTTATTCAAAGCATATGCAAAATTATGAACTCCCATCTATCGGCTTCTCATCTCTCTATTTCACTTCAGCTCACGTTAGGAGGTGTAGCCGGAGAAGATTCATTGAAGTGGGGATTTTATTTAATATATTTTGCCTTAATTCTCCATTTCTGGGGGAGCTCTTGCTCCCGAAACATTAAAAATAAATCTACTTTACCGCTGAAAGTAAAAAAAAAAAAATAGAGAGGGAAGAAAAGACCACCTGCATCTCCCAAATCCCATTCGGCATCCCTATCCTGCATTATGAAGGAGCTTGTCAGGCAGCGAGTGGCCGCCTGCCTCCTCTTCCTCAGTCTGCCGACTCGCTGCTCATTCATCATTTACACAGGCAGCTGAAGCTCAAATACTGACTCGCTGCCTCGTACCGCCAGCACTCATACAGCACTGCAGCAAAACTTTCAGAGCTTCTTCTGCTTAGAAAACATTACAGCAGCAAACTAAAACTCAGAGAAAGAAAAATCATTCATTTCAAATTGAGCAAACACAAGCAGAGTTGTCAGCATTTTAAATACAACTTTGGACACCACAATGTCATCTAATGTTGTTATTGTTAGCAAAAAAAATACTTTTGGTGATTGAAAAATGGAAAAATAAATAAAATACAAAATAATTAATTAATAATATAATATTAATAATAATAATAATTATATTAATAATTAATTTAAAAATAATTAAAATTAATTAAAAAAATTACTTTAAATTGTCTACTGATCTTAAAGAGTCATCCTTTGCAAGTTACTAAAACATAAAGTTTATATGATAACAACTACAACAACAGTAAAAATGAAAATAAAAACAAAAATAAACTAATAAAAATGGCAAAAAGTAACAATTACTAAACATTAATAAATTTAAAAGAGATAAAAAACAAAACCAATTCAACATAAATAAATACTATATTACATATACCACTAATAAATACTAAAATTATACTATAAATAAATCACAATAAAATAATAATACCAAAAACATTAATTCATGAAAAATATTTTAGGAATTTTTTACTTTTACTTTAATTATACTGCTATTATAAATAAATATAAATATATATCTAGTTATATTATTATTAAATAATATTACCAAAAACAAAATAATATAAATATTTTTAATAAAGTCTAAAATTATCTCTCAATTAAAGAACCAAAAATAATTATAGTTTTATAGGTATTCTTATTTAGGCAGTTATATTAATGTAAACTTTCAGTGGGCATTTAAATAAATAAAAGTTCCTCCCTCAATTTCTGAATATTTACAAAAATCCCTACAATACTGTAGAAAGAAAAAAAAAAACAGTGTGATGACCAAATATTTCAGTATGGCACCAAAGCATACATGCATTTTTAATTACAAGTTTTTGTGGCATAGTTTAGCAGTCAGCTTCCTGAAGCTGAGCATATGCTGAATTTTAGAGCATGCTATCAGACATAAAGATGAAATGCATATCTGGGATCGTGTGTGACAATCGCATTCGATGCATAATGCCAAAAGAGGAAGAACATTTGTAATGCAGAAAGCATTTTAACAACAATCAAAAGAAAGTGAGGCCATTCGGAAATCGTATTACAAGGGTGGCCGTGCACTCAAAGCAAATGTGTCCGAAATGCGTGGCTCGGAACAGGCTGTTTTTTTGCGTCTTAATCCAGTTAAAATCACGGCAACATGAGCCCGACAGGAAACCGGGAGCAATTCAATCTTCAATTCTCCTGCTTATTAGGAAGCTGAGTGCTGGCTAGCGCAGAGCTTAGTGATGCAACAGAGAACAGGGCCGAACCCAGACACGGTGAGCAGAATGCTGGGTAAACATCAGCGACGAACAGCCTCCTTCAAGCAGCTCCAGATTGGAGGTGCGGAAAGAGAAAAAACGCCGAAGCTTATCCCAAAGTCTCATCTGTCCCTTTCCCAAAGCCCACGACAAAGAAAGCAGCCGCGTATACTGTGGAGGCCGATCTTCCTGCCAGACTTTAATCCGTGGAGAAAAAACCCAATGAGGATGCTTGGGGCAAAGAGGCGGCACGTCGACTTTGATCTGTGCAGAAGTTGACTTTATTGTGGGGTTTTTGAAAGCTTGCCGTCTCTCCGCGGTTTGTGCAGCCAGCTGTTTAAGACGGGAGGAAACCTCCCAGAATCTAAACTCAAAAGGATGCTGAAAACTCCGAGTGATGGTGACGATCCAAACCATATATGATTTACATACTTCAAAAGCAGATTGTAAGAGGTTTAACACGCACTCTATTCGTCCAAATCCAGACACAGTCTGCACAAATGTGTGACAAGCATCAAATCCCCACGGCTTGCACACTCCTGACACTTTTGGACACTTTTTATCTACAGAACAGAAGAACGAGGACAGAAAATAATAGAAAGGATTTCCCACATGTGTCCTGAACTGTCAGGTCACGGTTCCAACACCATTCTGGCACTGCTAGTATGAGACACATACGGTAGTTTGGGAAAACAAAAACTACAGACAGATTGA
>JAUMHP010000059.1:13781991-13803146 GCA_032361065.1 Enteromius trimaculatus
CCTTTTTTAATATATCTTTACATAAAAAAGTAACTATACAGCTGTTTTGTCTCACTGTATCACTTAACCTGTAATCATTCTAATTGCACCTTATAAAACAGGATAGTGTAATACTATAATTACAATTAAAACAAATTTCAGATGTCAGGAAGACAAGATATACAATACAATCAATCTACAGCATGTTTCTGTACAGTGCACAGGCCGTCTGGAGGCAGACAAAACAAAGTGTACCATAAAACCAGCAGTGACGTGGAAAAGGTTTTCACTTTTATGTATCATTCAAAAATGCACCAAGATTTTTACACTGAATCCATGATGTAACATCAACCATTTTGTTTTAAATTGTTCAATGTACAGTCTATATCATCATTTACAGCTGAATCTCTTCAAACCTGCCAACTATATGTCCAGGTCATATTTCACCCCAAAACAAAGAATTCTGCTCAAAGAAAAAGAAGAGTAGGATTATTACAATTTTTGGCATTGGGGAGAGAGGACGGAAAATGAAAACTAATTCCAGTGTATGGGTATGTGTGTATACACACACACACACACACACACCATATATAAAACAGAAGTGCCTGTTTTAACAGAACAAGACTGAATGCAGTGTTTAGTGTCAACGTTCACAGCAGTTTTGTGTGTATATAGCGATGCTGTCTGTTCTCCCATGAGGCCTGTAGATGAAGTCATGATAATTGCCGCAGTATAGGCACTGCTATTCACAAATAAAATGAAAAAGTCTAACTCTATACCGCTCATGCTAACAGTGAGGTGTCGTCGAGGGAATTTGAAGAGTCAGCACGTCTTTGGTGCTTGAACGGTAACAGAGCAATGCATCCAGACAGTTGATGTTGTGAATTTTAATGCAGATGGTGACAGTACATTGAGGTTGTTTTTATTTGCAGAGTAGAGGACTTTTTTTATTATTCAGGTTTTGGATAACTGGATTAAAACGGTGCCTACTGGCAGCGACGGTTTTGTTGCAAGCGGTGCCATTAAACCTTACAGTCGTCCTCCAACCAATTCAAACACCTAGCTATGAGCACAATGCTCAGTACGTACACTCAATACATCTTAACTTACAAATTAAGTAAAGTTATCACGTATGAACCTAAAACAAGGAAACATTTGTGAGTTATTTACATTTTGAAAACATTTATTTTAGACTATTTTCTTTAGGTTCACACTGTGTGCTCAAGATATTAAACATTTTTCTCAGTACCCGTGAGTTAAGATGACTGTATTTTTAGATCTCTTTTCCAAATGTACTTATTGTAACATCAAATGTGTGTGGATTTGATCAGTTTCTGTGCATTTAGACTGTCAGACAGTTTCGCTATCATGAAGATGCTCACATTTGCTTCTCTCTTTCATTAGTTTCTCTTTTTGTGGACGTTAGTATTTTGCGTGAGGTAAACTTTAACTTGCCTCAAGAGGAATCCGACAGTATTTGTTTCAGCAGTATATGTTTAATTAAATGAAAATGATCACAGATACACTCAGTATCTTTGTGTGTAAAGTCTTTAGATGCTTGTGTTCATTTTGACAGTCGCTGGTACATCTGCATTCTGGACGGTTTGTGTTTATGGTTGATGGTTTTTGCAGTGACTGCATTTTCATGCTCTTTCATCAGTGACTTTTACAGCGATTTATGTTTGTAACTTCTGGGCCAGATCTATTAAAGTTAGTTAACCCAAGTCTTTTGGCACATGCTCAATTTGCTACCCATCAATTCTATTTTGAAGACTTTATAAACAAAATATATTTAATACTGTATGTAATGTAAATATGTTTAAAAGGATAATTTAAGTTACATTTATTCATTAAGCAAATGTCTACTTACAAAAGAGGACAAGAAAGAATCAAACCAACAGAATAAAAGTTTAAATTAAAGAATGAAAAGTATAGAGGAGATATGGAATGGAGAGAGCTGGTGTTAGAGGGTCGTTATTTATTTATGTATTTATTTATTTTTTCTAATAATCTAATTCAGAAGAACTCAAGCTGTCCACTTTTGAACACTTGCATTTTTCAAACATGATTTTAGTAATAAAAAGTTATTAATGGTAGTGAGAGGAAACCTGGTGAACATCATGATCCTGCATGCATGGACTTAAAATAAACATGTACTGCATATAATAGTCATTTAAAATGGTTCTTCTCACAGATCCATTTAAAGTAGATAGCACATGAATAATCAGCCCACCCTGATGAATGAGTGACAGTACAGTTCTCTCTTAAATGTCCATTGGGCTCGCCGGGCCTCCAAAACCTGCATCAACAGATCATCATTTGAAGTTCAGCGCTGATTTCTGTCTAATATGATACTGTGTGGATTAATTATTATTTAAATATAATAATTAGTTCAGTGATTTCTCACCCAGATGTCAGTGTGCTGCCATCAACCCATTTCCACATGCCGTCCGTATCACTGTCAGTCAGACCAATCCAGGTTTGAGCTCCACAGGACATATTCTTCACAAAATCCTAAAAAAAAAGGTTGAAAGGGGAAAAAATACTAAGTCTTGTTTACACCTAGAATTAAGATGACAAGTGGACAGTGAAAAATACAGATTTGACCACTTTCTGAGATCAAAAATGCATCTAAAGTCCCTGAAATCCACTCTTCGCAGACTGAGCAAATTCTTAAACAGTGTGTTTATTTCCCAACGTTATATTCAACCTCAAATTAAATTACACCGCATAAGTGTACGCGACTCATTAAAACTAGATGTTTTTCTTTTTAGGTTTAGATTTGCACATAAACAACAGGAGACGATGGAGAAAAACAGACTAAAATGACATTATAGGAATAAAATAAATAGACCTATACAAAAAACTTACTTAACAAATTAAGGGGAATTTATTTATTTATTTATTTTTTTTCTTTATCTTACAAAGACATAGTATTGTTTTAATTGTATGCAAAAGTAAAAGTAAATCCGATAGATATATATGTCTAACTCTTGTCTGTATAACCAAAAGTAACACGATATGTGACCCTGGACTGGAGCACAAAACCAGTTAAAAGTATCAATTCTTCAAAACTGACATTTATACATAATCTTAAAGTGGAATAAAAAAGCTTTTCATTGATGTATGATTTATTAGGATGGAAAAATACATGACCTGAAAATCTGTAATCTGAGGGTGCAGAAAAATATTAATGCTGAGAAAGGCGCAATGCATTTTACGTTCTTAGCAATGCATATTACTAATAATTTATATCATAATAATTAATAATTTCGATCCATTCAATGTATTTTTGGCCATTGCTACAAATATACCCAAGCAATATTAGACTGGTTTTGTGGTCCAGGGTCACGTATTTACGTCTAGTGAGATAAGAACAATACTCAGGACTCAGCAGAGCCTGTCGTTTGTACTAGATGTTTATAGCCCATGATTATGTTGTTTATAACAATAAATATAGTTATTCTGCTCTGAATACAGATCAAATTTAAAGGATTCGTTGACAACTTAATTTTTTTTTTTTCTCTCAGCACAATTTTAATATGAGTAGCAGATTTTTATTATCCATGCAGTAAAAATGTCCCCAAAATACGGTTACGTTAGTGGTTAAGATTCACTCACTTGTTTTTGGCTGTCATTAATGATCACCAGATCTGCTCCTCTCTCTGTGCAGTATCTTCTGCTCTCAGTCCAGTTCTTCATCTCCGTGGAAACGTAGTAAAGACTGAATTGATGGTAAATCCATCCATCTGTCAAACAACCAGCTAAACTATCAGCTGATTTTTGTCACACACAAACTATTTTTACATAATTTTTCTGTCGTTGAATATTTGTGGGGATTCAGTGTAGTTAAAGAATACCTTGAAAAAACTTTGTCAGTTCATGTTCCTCTTGAACTAACTGTACGTTTATTTTAATTAAGTCGATCATCTTGGTTAGTAGCTGATCTCTCTCTTCTGTGGTGAAGTTGTTAGTGTTGGGTAGTTGTCTCTCTCGAGTTATAAGGACACACAGCACTATGGTCAGCAGAATAACACACAGAAGCAGCAAACACACTTCAGCTGCTCTGAAGCTTCTCATCAACACACAATCACCTCCTGACAATGAACAAAAGTCATTTTATTCACATTATTTATTCGTTTAACCCTGCTGTGATCACATCTGCACTACTTTGTTTATGTGATAAAATGCATTCATGATTAATCTCAGTACCTGAGAATTTAGATGGCTGGATTCTTGTGGTGTTACAGTCTGCGATCTCTTTTCCAGATCGACTGTTTTCATCGTCAAAATTCATGTACACATCATCAGCCCTTCGTCCATCGTCTTGTCGCATTTTGCAGGTTGTAGCTACCCTTTTTTAGTAATGCTCTATAGTTTCTCTGCCATCGGCGTTTGTGTGGCCAGTATTTATGCAGAAAGAGCTTCATCTTCAACAATGCTTGGTTTGTTGAATGAGGTTTAATTGCATATATTATCACACAATCACTTCCCTCAGGTATGAACTGCTAATATATTTCCTCAAAAACATAATGACCATTAATAAGCATGTGAAAAAACACAGTCATTGCCACAGTTTCCATGTTCATTTGTCAAAAGCACGAATTATTTTCATTTAAAAGCAGGTGGTGTTGAAAACTTTGGTTACACTTTAATTCGATTCTACTAATAATAAGTAGCTTTGTAACTACATGTCAACTAATTCTCATTTATTTGCAGCTACATGTCTACTAACTCTCATAGTTAGTTTAGGGTTATTAGGGTAATTTCTGATAGTGTATTTATGTTGTGGATCCATCAAACTAAAGGGTTAGATGATATTAAGCAGACAGTGTATTAATACTCTAGTGGCAAAGTTACTTACGATCAGTTGAATGTCTGTAGTGGATTATCCAAATAAATGATTATCAAATCTTGCAATGTCTGATGGGCTTCGGGTTGTTGCATGCTCTTCCTTCACTGTGATTATTTGATGACTTGTAGGATTGACTTTAAAGGGGTCATATGGTGCAATTTCCTTTGCTTTAGTGTGTTATGTAGCAGTTTGTGCTGTAACACTTCCCGTGTTACCAGAGTAATTTGTATCTGGAGAGTTATTCAATCTAAAAGAGAAGGCTGAAACACGCCCCCACATGTCTACATCACGATGTGGAAATATTTGCGCAATGCAGCCCAAATGTTCATGCAAAGAAATAAGACATGGTTTTAGTAGCCGCAGCAGAGTGGATGCAGCCATGTCAGGGAGACGCTGTATATTTTTGTGGGAAAGTACTTTATTTGGCCTTCTGAAAGTAGATGCAGTTAGGAATCATTACTTACAACAGAACAGCACAACCCAGATGTTCCAATTTGTGCAACGCAACAGTTTTGTGAAGCTAGGCGAGTACAAAGCTGCCTGTGCACAAAGGGCTGTAGTACTCGAGTCATTTTTCTAGGGTCTCGGACTCGTTGGTGTGTGCACTCGGACTTGGTCATTGGACTCGCCAAATGTTCTCGTTGGACTCGGCCGTATAATATTTTTTCTCCTTCAAAACAAAACCACACTCGCATGTCGGGCCTAGAAACAGCTTTGAAAGCTATGTCTAAAAACCGTTTCAGTGTCATCAAAATGCCCACAAACTAACACTAGTTTCTCTGTGACAACTGTGTTGCTCATCTGTGTTTGTGTAATCAGTATTTATGCAGAAAGGAACTGGATTTGTGGAAATTTTATCAAATATGTATGCATAAAGGAACTTCAACTCATCACAGAAAGACACTGACCGTATTTATTTCAGCAGTGGATTGTGTTCATTTAATTAAGATTTAAGACTCGCCCTCAAGCTATCCTTTATTCTTTCAGATGAATACAATCAGTCATATTAAAAAATGTCCTGGCTCTTCCAAGCTTTATACTGGCAGTGAATGGGGGTTGAGATTTAGAAGCCCAAAAACGTTCATCCATCTATAATAAAAGGTACTCCACACAGCTCCAGGGGATGTGGAATAAAAGCCTTCTGAAGTGAAACAAAGCGTTTGTGTAAAAAAAAAAATAATACAGATTTAGAAAAAAAAAAAACTATCACAGGTTTCAAAAATGTGTGTGTTACACACATTTATATAATATATTACAATTATATTAAAATACTATATAACTTTGTTATAAAATAATTGATAATTATTCATTAAAATTGACAAATTAATGAATGCAATATTAATTATACCACAGCACATAAGCTGGATTTACATGTAATTCATTGTTTTCTTGATGTATATATTATATCAGGTTATGGAAGTTAAATTGATTGTAGATATTTGTCCTTGTTGATTCAAAAGGTTCCATAATAATCTCGCTGTGATGTAGTCTAGGTTTCTCTGGTGTGGCATCATGGGATAGGACATTCCTCCATCTCTGCTGTGCATGAGTGCCCTCCAGTGTGCGAGACTCATTCGAGAGCAGCGGGGGTGCCAATGAAGCCCATGTGTCGCATGGCAGATTTGCTTAAGTCTGCCTCGTAATTTTCTTTTTAATTTATCCAAAGCTTTGAGCGTAATTGAATTCGGGTAGTGAAAAGTATCGTGTGACTAGCTAACATTGAGTTAAGATGGAAAAACACATGTTGTGGCATTGGTTTAATGGCTGTGTTACAGCGTGTGACAGCGAGAACCTGTTCCTAATAAAAAATGAGGTCAGACATTAACAAAGAGCTGAACGATCTCTCTATGTGTGTGTGTGTGTGTGTGTGTGTGTAGGAACATCCTTTACTGGGCCAACCGTTTTTCATGCTTCATCCATGTCGCACTGAGGAGTTTATGAAACCTGCTCTGGATTTGGCACAAGCTGAAAACAAGTGAGTTTCCCTGCTGCAGCTTTAGTCATCATGCATTATGTGAAGTGAATATTCTGGGTGTTTACATTTACATTTATCACACGCTATTTTCCAAAAACCACTTAAAGTGCATTGCATTCAAGGTACAGAAACTCACACATTGCCTGGGAATCAAACCTGTAACCTTGGTGTTGCTTGTGTCATGCTCTGCTGTTTGAGCTCGGTTAACACATCTAACGCATTTTGTTGATTACCATGTAAAGTATATTTTTTGACTCATTACTTCCAGTGGAATCCTAGTAGCCAAGCTAACAGCACAGTGAATAAATGTTTAAGAAATGCAAGTACCGACAATATGCAACTGCTGTGAAAATGTAAACATATGATTTAAACATTACTATGTTGACCAACAAAAAAACATGGTGGATTTCGATGGGTAGGATTTGGCATAAATTATGTAGAAATATATGAAATGTTGTAGTATAAATTAATAATAAGAGGTACATGGTGCTGTTTGCACTGTTTAACAATGGTTTAAATTTGTTAATAAATTATTATTTTTATTTATTTATTTTTATTTTTTCGCCCCATAAACTGTAGGAACCAAGCTTATATCAAAGTATTTTATTTACCAAGAAACATACATTAAAAAAAAAATTAATTACCCAATATTTTATTAACCACAAAGCCATCCTAGGTGTATGTGACTTTATTTTTTCTTTTTCAGACGAACATCGTCAGAGCTTTTTTTTTTTTTAATGTATGCTGGCTCTTTCAAGCTTGTAAATGTGGGTGGATAGTGGCCATGATTTTGAAGCTACTTAAATCGGATATATCTGCAAGTACTGTGACATAAAACTAAGCAAAACGCCTTTGGGGGTTTTCATATGTCCTCTGAAGCAGATCCATGGGTTCTTGTAACAAAAATATGTGTAGTTTTTAAAATTAAAACGTAAACGACTGACTGAGCGCTGAGTTCCTTCTTCTCTGGATTTTAATGGCCGTTGGCATACAGCTTCAAGGTGCATTACCGCCACCTGCTGGCTAGAGCGCAGAGTTTCAGCTTCTTGGCTGACCTATGACTAGACGTACTGCGTTGTACACCTATATATCCATATACACCTAGGATGGCTTTGGTGGGTGAGTAAAATATGGGATAATTAAAATTATTGGGAGAACTTTTCCTTTAATACGAGTTTTACAACTTATTTTAAATTTTTAACCATACAGTTATGTTTTAAAATAATCCCACCACAATAATTTCCCCGATAGATTCCATTTAAAATACCCCTATTATGCCATTTTTAAGGTTAATAATATTGTTTTTGGAGTCTCCGTCAACAGGTTTACATGCATGAAAGGTGAAAAAAGGCTTTTGTTTTCTAAAAATAGGTTTAATATCACCTCACTTTACAGCAATTCTTACGACTAGTTTGAAGCAGTTTGTTTGAACATTCAGTCTCTCTAAACTCCTCCTTCCAGTGAGCCTACTCTGCTCTGATTGGTCAGATGGCCCAGTCTGTTGTTATTGGTCTACGGCAGTCGTAAGTAAAATTGCATGTTTGTGGGCGGGGTCAAGTTGTTTGCGACTTGCCAATGCAGAACATAGGTGGGAATTATGCAAATGAATTACGCTTTGACGTGTAGCCATCACAGAACGTGATTTGAAGTACTCACTTCTCTTTTAGGCTGGATAGAGTCAATGCTTTATTTTGGGAGACAATAACTTTGTTTATCATGCACTTTCGGATTTACAACTTAGCAGATAGTTTACATTCACATTCAATTACATTGCAAGTGAAATATTGGAAATGGCATAATAGGGGCACTTTACAATGAGGAATGAGGAATGAATCAACATTATTTTCTAAGGCAATTAACAGCATATTTTTAATACAAGCTATTTAATCTAGAAATATTCCTTATAACATTTTAAAATGGTATTTTTTATCATCTCATTGTGTTATATCTGTCTCATTTAGCTCTGAATGTTAATTATCAGATCTGGCATATCTAGTGAGATCTAGATCTAGAGACTAGATATAATCATTTT
Source organism: Enteromius trimaculatus (assembly GCA_032361065.1). Lineage (NCBI taxonomy): Eukaryota > Metazoa > Chordata > Actinopteri > Cypriniformes > Cyprinidae > Enteromius > Enteromius trimaculatus. Next base: position 13,790,833 of record JAUMHP010000059.1, read on the forward strand.
TTAATTTGCTGCATTGCAGTATGGGTAGATGCTCTGATTCTCATCTGTTCTCAGGAGGGTGAACTACATCGTGACTTGGCTCAGTGTTGTTGGACCTGTCGTTGGACTGGACGTCCCTTTGAGCTACAGCACTGAGGTGTCTGCTCCCGACTGAAGCGCCTCTGATCTGACCTGCTGTGATCTTCATGTTTGTCTCAGACTCCACAGACCCAGAGGACATGCAGAGGACATGCCGAGGGTTTCCGAGGGGCCAAAGACGCTTCAGAAGTCTTGTTTGCAATGCTTGAGCATTTAAGACACCAAGTCTTAAGACACTGAAGATTGGAGTAACAATGCTGAAAATTCAGCTTTGCATCATAGGAATTAATGAAGAATATTAAAATAGAAATTCAATATTTTAAATCTTAATAATATTTAATTATATTGCTGTATTTTTTTATCAAATAAATACAGCCTTGGTGAGCAGAAGAGACTTAAAAAATAATAATTTTGGACTAAAATCTAGAGTAAAGGTAGAGAGTACCCAAAATAGTGTGTACTGTAATTAATTTTTTGGATCACCATCCATATTATCTGACATCTAATCACTGGAGCGCACATGAGAACCCAGTTCCATTTTTTCAGAGGATGCATGTACGCAACATGCATTATTTGTACATGGGAAAATTGTTCATATACAGGGATTTGTTCAGAAAATGTACAGTATGAAAAAATTAAAAAGGCAAACAATAGTTTTCTCTGCTGCTATTTCTTTTTTTTGCATTTTAAAGGCATTGTAAAAATCATGAGAGTAGCTGTGTGTGCAGGCATACGGAGGATTGCTATTCAAACATTAGTCTGGAAGTCTTTGTCTTCAGCTGCGTAGGTGTGTGTGTGTGTGTGTGACTCAATATGTTTTCCCTCACTGGTCGGGTACTGTGAAGTATGCGGCTGCGTTTGGCCTGAAATCGAAGCCCAACATGATTTGTATAACCTTGCATCTAATAAGCAAAGTAAATAGTCTAATATATTTTTTGTTGTGTCTCCCTGCAGTCTGACATTTCTCTTCATTACTCATCCAAGTAGCGTGCCGTGCCAGGACACGGTTTAAAAGTTGAATGGAATCAAATCCCTCTGAAATCCTGACCGTCTGACGGACGAAGAGGAGCAGAGTTTAGAGTCCGGAGTTTGAGAGAAGATGGTGAAAGTCCTCAGTCAGCATGTCTAAATGGGGCACGCGTCTCTCAGGGGACTGTATCAGTGTTGGTAAGGAGGTCAGCCTCCTACCCGAAGCATCTCGCTCTAATGGACAGACAGGAATGATGGAGAGGAGAGAGAGAAATGCATGGAGCATAGTAGGGAAAGTAGCTTCATAAACAGGGCCATTCTTAAAGGTTTAAGTCACCCAGAATTGAATTAAACTAAAGTGATTTCAGCTATATGTCAGGCTATAATATATATATATGTCATGTTATAATATACATATTGTTTGTATTTCGCTAAAAAACAGGCAGATTTTGAAAATAGAGAATATCTCCGGGTGCTCCTAATCTACAGTAGGTCCCAATGAGACTTCATTTTAAATTAGTCTATAGCCTGTTTTCCCTTCTGATGCTCCTTCACTTTGATGTCTTGCTATGAACTTGAAACAAAGAGGAAAAACGATGAGCTGTTTTATAACAAAAGAAACAAAGCAGAACATTATTGTGATTGCTGGGTGTCATGCTACAAATAATGAACATATATAATACAGCGATCTAATCCGTAAAGAGCTTGAACAACATTACTGTAAGACACTATTTGTGTTTCCGCTAGTTCTTAGGTCTCATCTCAATAATGTCAAGCGGCCGCTCGGACGCAACAATATTCAATATTCTTCTCTCAATCCGGGTCATTTACAAGTGCACTATACTAAATATTATATTTCGACTTTAATCTCAAAGTTTTTATTTTTTTCTCGTAGTATTTCAACTTTTATTCTCGTAATATTACGACTTTATTCTCATAGTTTTGATTTTAATCTCATAATATTACGGCTTTATTCTCGTAATATTATGACTTTATTCTCACAGTTTCGATTTTAATCTCGTAAAATACCGACTTTATTCTCGTAATATTATGACTTTATTCTCGTGGTTTAGATTTTAATCTCATAATATTTCGACTTTATTCTCATAGTTTCAATTTTAATCTCGTAATATTACGACTTTATTCTCGTAATATTACGACTTTATTTCTCATAGTTTCGATTTTAATCTCGTAATATTACGACTTTATTCTCTTAGTTTCGACTTTAATCTTGTAGTTTTAGATTTTTTTTGTAGTTTAGAGAACATTCAGAAGTAACGTTTGTTTTCTCTAAAATTCTCTCAAAAGTACATTTGTTCAGCGTTGTCTACCTTTATTAACATTCTCAAAATTCCAGCACAAAAATGTTATTTATATGTTGTTTATGGAATGTATGCATTTGAAAATGTTATACTTGTTTCAACATCATCAGAGAACATAAAACATTGTGTTCTCATTATGCTTCTGTAACTTTCACATAACCAAAACCAAAAAAATGACAAATGAAAGCAAACACCATTGAACATGCTAATCTCAAGTACACATATTTGGAAAGATTTTCACACTATAATTGAGCTTGACAGTCCTTAAGAGGCAGTGAAAGTCAATAATTTTCCAGGTTACAATGAGACTTCATTATAAATTAGTCTGTTCTCCCATGCCTTCTGATGCTCCTTCACTTTATATCTTGCAGTACACTTGAACAAAGAGGAAAAAACACATTCATTTAAAAGACGAATGATGAATAATAGTAATGAGTACTGAGTGTCTGACAAACATCAAACTAAAATGTTTTATGTTTCATGAGCAATGTATATAATGTTTTTGTGCTGATATTTTGAGATCAGAAACTTTGAATGAACGTTCTGTTAGTGCTATGTAGCATTGGAAGAACATTAAAGAAATGTTAAAGTAACGTTACATTTTAATTAGGCCAATGTTACATACTTTAAATGTTCTCTAAACGTGCTAAAACGTTAGTAACAATTAATAAAAGACGAATATACATGAAAACAGTGCTTCTTTAGCATTTCTTGTAAGCGAGAAAGGAGTATAAAATGGTGAGTAAATGGTAACCTCTAATTCATTTAATGTCTAAGCAAGCTCCACACAATTAAAATGAATAACGACTGTCAAGCTCCAAATACGGCCAAAAAATAAAAAAAAATTAAAATTATAAAATATCAGATATATTTCTACAATAGCGTACTGTGAGGAACAGAGACAAATGTTAGCCATTCACTTCTTTTTCGGATGTCATTAATGTTTGCCTTCAATTCCAGTCATTTTGCAGCTCAACAGTTTTTATTCTCCACAGGATGCTAATGACTAGCTTAGCTAGCATGCTTCAAAACAGACATGACGGTGATGATGACAACATTTTCATTTTTGGGTGTGCACTTCGTCACATTTACGATCGACTGTGAAGAACGTCTAATTGACGTACGCGTCATGTATTGAGTAAGTTTTAGACAGACCTCAATATGATTATTATATCCAGAGGAGTTGTTACATTAGGGGAAAGGAAATTAGAATTGCCTTAGAAACAAATACCCATTTATTTTACATGCTTCACTGGAGGTGTTGCTTAATGGAGTTTGATAGCTCCTAATGGAGCTGGGGAATTAAATTTGTGGAATGCCACCGTGCGCGTGAACGAGGCGCTGCTGACATCTGTTGGCCAGCATGAGCGTGTGTTGTTGTAGTTCAAACGCCTGTCCACAAGGAGTCGCCATTGACCGAAGCGCTAATATTAAACTCTACAGCGACTCTAAAAGCACTGGCCACTGAATCCACGCTCCAAAACATTTGGCCTGCGTCCTAAATTCTATGTGATATTAGTAATTGTTGAATGGTTTATCCTGATGTATTAATATGATTGTCAAACTGTACTCATGCTTAATAATAAGAAAAAAAAGGTTTTACTGTATTATTGGACATGTTCAGGATTTTCTTTCTTTCCCTAAGAATGTTTTATCTGGCAGTGCTATTCCAGAAAAGGAAGACCCCTTTCCTGTTCAAATAATCCAGACATCATCTTGGCTTCCAGCATGATTCGGATGATGATAAAACTAAACAGAACCCATCTTTTGCATGCCTACACCAGACTTTCCAACAGGAAAAAATAGGTCATATTTTATTTGCAGGATCAAACCATCTGCATTCTGTGTCCTCTTACATTCTCCATTCTTATGATGCCAGGTATGAGAGCGGGATACTTCTGTCTGAAATTTGTTACGGTGAGGACAATTTCCTTCCATATGCTTTGGGTTGCATTTTCCAAGCCTCTGTAGAGCAGGAGCATTTATTCATAATTAAATAAACGCTTAATTGGGGTTTTATTGGACCTGTTCACTTCAGTCAATGCCTGAAGCGTGAATCTAGACGAGTTGTAAATGTATGACATATCTGACATATTTACAACTCTATCATGCTATTATAAACTAATGCAGCCAGCATGAGGTACTGGTATAAAGTAAATGCATTACTGAGGTAGTAAATGTGATTTATGAGGAAATTAGTTTCTTAAACACTGGACACTCTCCAAACGATCTGCTCCGACTGATACAGACTGGTGCGACTGCCGCTGTTTGTTTGCTCTTTTACACACAAACACACACACACAGATGCAAATATATGTCCTCTGAGACCTTAGTACATAACCTTTGTAGAAAAAGCTACCGTTTTTGATTATGTCCTCTGAAAAACATCAGTGTTTACAAGGTTTCACTGATGCCAACAATGAATAAACAAAAACATATGGTTGTTTAATGCACCAATTATTATGCTAAGCCAGATTTGACCTTGTCTGAGATAGAGATATAAATAAACCTTTGATTAAAAAGTTGCTTGACTTAGCTTAGTGTCCCTAAAAAAGCATTTGGACCAGGGTTTTTAAACTAAAATGGAAATAAAATGAATTTATTTTTTGAATGGAAATATTAATATAATTTTTTTTTTCTATTTTAGTTACAGTTTTAGTTAAAGTAATTAAGTTGTGTTTTTATTATTTGTTATATTTTGTTTATTTATATAGTGCTGTCAATGTCAGTATCATTATTGTGTATATTTATTATGTATATATACATACACGAATATACTAAATATATATTAAAAATGTTTCAGTGTTTATATGTTTATATATTCATATTATATAAATATATTTCGTATATACATAACATATTTTTCTAAAATATATGCATGCAATGTTTTCATATATTCTTAATAAATATACACACATAGCCTATGCTATTTAAATTAAAATCTTTTATTTTGGATGTGATTAATCATTTGATATCACTAATATACATTATATTTTAATATATATATATATATATATTTAAGTAAATATATATAAGGACACTATATATATTTATGAACAATAAGTTAAAATCAAAACAGAACCAAAAAATGAGGAAAAAAAACCCTACTAAATACTAATGTAACACTTTTTGGACAGTTAACGGTTTGAATGTCATTTGCTTTATATCATTTTTCTCAGTGATTTTAGTCAACTGTATTTTAGTGATTTTTATTAGATTTGTGAACGTCAGTAAAACAATTAGAAATCAGTTTCTCACTGGTCAGTCTCAGTATCTCACAAACACTGACTCATGTTGGAAGCGTCTAATCACTGTGCTGGATTTGTTGAGAAAAGGGCCTTTTGTTTCCTTCGGTTTGAGGCTTTAATCACATTTTGGCTCCGTCTCATATACCGCCTGAAGAGTTTTGGACAATGTCATTGTTGCCAAGTTAAACAGTGTTTTCTGGGAAAGAACCAAAGATCTGTGAGCTCCAGAACCAGTAGATGGCCTCATATCCCATGGCACAAGCAAATGTCAAGGTAAATTTGACTCTGCTTATGGTTCTCTAACCACTTATGGTCCATTCCTATAAATAACTTTAGGATATATTTCAACAGAATCTTAACCCTAAGTGTTAAACTTTGGCGAGTAATTTGTCCTGCACCATTTGTGAAATTATATCTCATATTGTGTGGGCTTTTCAGGAAAGCTTTTTTTATTTGTGCATGTTATTTTCAGACTTGTGGTTTTCACCTAGCAGACTAAAATCTCCCAGACAACAACTGACGTAGTGGCCCGGACCATGATTAGAGCCCAGAATATCATAATTCAGACTTGGAGGTGAGCTCTTTTAACTTTGTCCTTAAAGTAACCACCTAGCAACCCCAAAACAGCCTCCAAAGACTACTCATTGGCATCTGCAAAACAACAACCTCAACCAATTAGGTGCATATTAGCCACTAAAAGTACTCAATATACTAAAATGACTAACTAAATAGAATATGAATAAAAAATGCTTAACAACTGGTTTAACACTCGGAACAACCTAGCAATAGCTTAATTAGCCATTCAAATCCACTCATTTTCTAGGGTGATATAAGTGACAGATGAATAATAAAACATCATATTTGAAACAAGTTTTATAGTTTATTATAGGGTTTGTTTGCTGAGTAACGTTTATTATCTGCTGTGTAAGTTAACGAGGCGCAGGTGACATCAATTAGCTTAATGGGATTGGAGGTAAATTCGCACTTTAGACAGTCATCTGCGCTAGTATTAACGTTACGTGCACAGGCCATGTATACAAGGTCTTAACTAAATATTTTGCCAATATGGGGAAGTAATGTTAGGCTAGCTGTTTGTGAGTTCATATTAGATGAAATGGAATAGCTAGCTCATATACTTTCTTCAGAATGTTATTTTGTTATTTAGATCGGTTGCTCTTTAATGTGCATGTATGATTATTTATATTTTTAATTAGGATAAATATTTTTCTAACTGGAAAAATATTTGATGTATTTTTTATTTATTTATTTTTTGGGCACAGGGTCAGTTAAACATGAAAAGAAAGGGTGATATGTCAGAAGCACAAAGAGGCAGATCAGGTTCAAACAGACTGGATCCCACAGCAGCTCCACACCTGAGACTAGTTAGAGTCAGTGTGGTCAGACTTCAGGTCCACCAGCAGGTCAGAGCATCTACTAGGCAATCACATGTTTCAACCAATGTTAGAATTTAAGCTGGGCTTTACAAAAATCAAATCCTGTCATGACTTATTAACTCACAACAAAGTGAGTGGATGATGAGTAAATGATTATACTTTAATATATGAAATTATATGTTTGTAATGAAAGAGGTTTGGGTTTTCTAAACACTTTCATTGTGTTTGTGTGCGTCTTTGTGACATATTAGGATACAAATTTGTATAATGGTATGAGTATAACAGGTATTTCAGGAGAAGTGATTTATGAGGACATTGCCCATTTTTCAAAAGCTTATAAATATTTTGAAATGTTCCATCTGAGGGTTGGATTAAGGGCAATGGAATATAGTTTATAGAGTATATAAACAAAGGAAACCTATGGAATGTCCTCACAATTTACAAAAAAATGTGTGTGCTTTTACTATTCTATGGGAACTAATGGATTGCTGTAAATAGATGTATCAAGGGATGACACAGAGACCTCTGGCTCTGAGCAAGAACGTGAGCCAGAGCTGACAGAAGATGTCATCGAGCCCCTTCCAGCTGCATCAAGCACCAGATTTGCTGTTCCAAAAGGACCCCGTGGTAGGCCAGACCTATATTTTAATATTCAAGATCTTGAGAGGAGAGAGAAAAGTGGAGGTGACATACCATCTAATCTCCTTGAAGTTGTTGGGTTTCTGGAACCTTATAAAGAGGTGTTTCATGTGTTATTTCCACTTTGTAAAATGCAACTTGCAAGAGAAGCTTTGCTGTGTTAAAACTTATCAAAACCCACCGTAGGACAGCAATGTCTGATGACAGGTTAAGTCAGGGATTCTCAGTGTTGAGTCAAGGAGGGCACGCTCCCTCAAAATGGATGCATTTGTGAAACAGTTTGCCAGTGTGTGGACCCCCTAATAGAAGTGGCCACCCCCTGGCCACCCCATGTAAAAAATATTAGCTCCGCCACTGGTGTTAACGGAGCAAAATGGACACTTTTGAAAACGATGGCATGGCTGGCCACATTTGCTCTGCGTATCCTTGATGATCGTGTAAACAATAACATCATGCTCGTTGTTGTAGCCATAGGTGTTGGTAGATTCCCCATTTGATCGTTCCAAGCACGCAGAAGCGCCCATGATTTAAATAATAAGGAATCTACATATTCATATCTGTTGGAGTCAGCTGGCCAGTGCCAGCCTGAAGCGTTGTGGGGCCCTTGGCACGTAAAAACGGTGAATATTAAAGCACAAAAAAAGACAATTTCAAGATATTTATGCTGCTAAGTAAACACGGAGGTAGCTGAGCGGGTTGCGGGTTTTACTCTAGTCTTTATCACATTATTAAATTTTTTTTATTTGACCAGTCATAGATACTGTACGGACTGTCTGACCCAATATGACTCAGTTTTGGACATACCTTGTTCCGTTGAACGGCAGATTTTTTTGTACACTGTACACTGCTCTGAGTCAACACGAGGCTTTTCCAATAGGTTGTTCGCAAACATGTGGTTTTGAGTGCAGCTGGAGGGCAGGAAGTGATTTTTCTCCATAGGAATAAGTAGCAGAAACTCAGAATTCCTGTGTTTTGTGTTGTTTATGGATGTTCAAACGGAGAAAACACAAGGAGCTTTTATTGTGTAGGAAAATTTGTTGCTCATAAGGAGTGAAAACTGAAAAAAGTGGCTTGTAAGCCAGCGTATGTGGTTGGGAGGAGGCGAGTCATATAATACTGGTGTGTGCAAATGGTTTATGTAATAATATATTAAGATACGGGTTAATAGTCATAATTCTTCACTGATTATAAAGGAACATGCAAGATTGCGATCGAGTGACAGCTTTTTAGTGATTACATTGAAGCGCTATTTCGTCGCTCTCTATATAATCAATTCAGGATTTAAATAAAATATGTTTTATGTGCTGTTAACAGGACCCTGGCCACAAACCCTGTATGCAGCAAAGGTTTCAGGAGTAACATCCCTCCGCATACCTCATAGAAATTCTTTTCATTCATGAATTCATATTCATTCTCTTCTGAAATACCTTGATTGCAGGGTAATTTAAGCCTGCATCCAGCACCTCAATAGCAGACAAGTATTTCAATTAAGTTTAAAATAGCTCCACTTCATAATATAATGATCATAATAATTAATACTTTCTTATTTACATCATGTCTGTTTGCGGCGATTAACATTTAGTGTATTCTGACTGTCTCACGCTGAATACCTAAGAGTCGGCAGCACTGCATTATCTATTTGTATTAATATCGTAATGTATTATTACATCTTATTGTATATGAATCATTTACAGATAGCTATTACCCGGCCCCAGACACTTTGTTCTGTTTTTTTTAGTCAATTTCTTGATTTCTCACTCCTTATGAACAACACATTGTCCACCTTTATAGCATTCTTTATACTGAACTGTCATGTTTGTGTACCAATACACCTCTAGTTATCACTTCTGTCTCTTTCCTCAGTGGGACCTCGCAAACACACGCTAACCATTGACTACTATGCAAAATCATCATAATTTGTACTGAAATGTCAGTTTTCTGACGAAGGGCGGTCCCACAGAGGATTAGTTCAGCGTTTAACGTCACAGATGATGCAAGTCTGACAGAGCACCTTCTTATGCCAGTGTTGCTCTGTGTTTCCCAGGCTCCTATGGTCCTGTTCTCTCTTTTTGTTCCATACATGTGTTTCTCATTAGTGTCCAAACCCTCAGAGCGCAGCTTAGGGTTTTTAATAAACCTGCTGAAAGATGTTACATCCAGAGGAAAAACCTGAGAGAGAAAATGAGGCTGTAAGAGGTCTGTAATACCTGGAGAAACTCTTCAGCTAGCACATGTAGCGCTGAAAGTATGTCAAGACTATTCAGCCCTCAAAAAAGTTGTATAGCAGCTAGTTCAAGGCTAACAACACAGAACTATTCTGACATTTGACAATAATGGATTGGTTTTAAATGTAAAGTGGATGGTTTTACGCTAATGGGTTTGCCTTCTTCATTCTAGTTTCCTCAACACTGCATCCCGCGTTGCAAGCTGGTTCTGTTAAAATGCCCCCCTCAGGTTTGGATCATAGTACAGGGAAGTAGTCCCATATGGAGGGAATCATACACCAGCGGAGCTGACATACAACCGGATTAACAGTTAGAACTTCAGAAAAGTGCACAGGAAGGACAACTCACACACCTTCAGAGAACAGAGACGGCCACTCTAGGTTTTATGGTGCCACTATAGTTGTAAAATTTTACTATGATGATTCATGTGTGATTATTAAATTATAAAAGACTCTAAATTCTAATCAGGTGACCCACATTCCCTGACACAAACCCTGTTGTCATGTTGCCTGGCACCCGTAAACAACCCAAGGTATGCTAGTGAACCAGGTTATGTTGTGGATGGTTTATTCTGATTAAATCAAAGTGAAAGTTTTGATTCTAAAATCTGATTGGATGGAGCTGCTGCAATGGTGCGTTCGAATCCTCCTTAAGATTTCGAATTTACGGATTTGGAAATTTGATGTGTTCCAATCACTTGGTTTGGACCAAGATGACAATGTACCTTTTCTACAAAAAAAAAAAATAGGCAGACTTTTTCAGCTGTACATCTGAAAACAATTGATTAAAGAAAGCGCAACAGGTAGTGCTTTACTAATACTGTGATTACTACTATATTCACATACTATATGTAACACATTTATCAGTTAAATATAATAATATTACAAAAGGAAAGGTAGTATATTCCATTCATTGTTATTAACAAAATGAAGTGCATTAAATATGACATTGCATCATGGTTTCCCGAACTTGGGTTCATGAAGGAACTGCAAGGCATTCGTGAGTTTGTGAATAATATGTAATCATGTAATAAAAAAAAAACATTACATTTTAAAATGTAATATAATCATACAACTACAACATTTTTGGAATCTAATCCAGAATACTTGTTGTATCAGTTGCTTGCCACTGGCTGTTTATGCTGACTATGTTTTTACACAGTGCTCTTTTTATTCAGTACTAAATGGAATCTTATGCAACTTATGTTCTCATGTTTTCGCACTGCTGCAAAAGTGAGTGGAGAAATGGTTTATACATATTCTATCTCCTACTTCTAGTTGTAGAGTTCATAGTCTGCTAGAAATGACACATTTAATTCATCGCATGTATTGAAATATCTCCACGTTGGAAGCATTAGGCCTGTGTGGCTCGGTAGTTTGGTTTTCATTTGTGTGAAGTCTCTGTAATGACTCTCGCGTTCAGCTGCTTCCCATTGGGAGGCTGGATATTGCGCTTGTTTCCTTGAAATGTAAGATTCCAGTAGTTAAAATTTATAGGCAGTTTCAAAGAGCCCCTGCTCACAGAAACCCCTGATGCTCAAGAGATGAGTCAGTTAAAAACAAGCATGTGCATATGGTCATGTGTGCGTCATGCTACGCTTAGCATGTAACTTAGCACGCTTTCTTAGGACTTTCCTGTAGAAATTTCTCTGTTACTATCTTTAAAACATCACCTATGCATACTAGGCAGCCTTAAAGAGGTCATATCATGCCTTTTTACGAGGTCTTGATTTAGTTTTTGCGGTGTGCTAGAATAAATTTGAATACTCCAAAAATCCATTATTTTTTCAAATAGTTTACATTATTGCAGCACTTCTCTTTGTAGTCTGTTTGAAATGTTGTTTAGTTCCTGTTACAGTGAAGGCCCTCCTTCCAAATTACGAAATGCGCTCTGATTGTTAAACCGAATATGGCGTGTTTCATGAAAAATGTGAGATATAATAGGACCACTTTAACAAAATAAAGCATTCGGGCAAATCATTTGTGCAAATTTGCCACAAGCTCATATTTCCACATGCATATGAACTTATAGATGTAGGTGGCACACTTATTATGTGATTTTAACCACACTTCGATCACAACAAAATGGTCAGTAAGCAATACCCCAGTAACCACCCAGAAATCCCGCAACACGTTGGCTAAATTTACACACGAAAACACAACCAAAACATGTACTTGATACAATGCGAAGTAAATGAAACGTTAGGACTTGACTGTTTTTTCCTCTGTTCCAGTTACCACCACAGGGAGAAAGAAAATGTCCCCTTTGACGCTCTGCCACAGCTGTTGCCTTTTAAAACACTCATTGTGCAAGAGGATATACAACAAGTGAAACACATCCAATGATAACATGCTGGAAAAGTAGTTCCCTTGTCTGTCGGTCACTACGACGTTATGTCGTGACGACAGACTGGGTCATTGACTTGGGAGCCCTGATTCG
>JAUMHP010000059.1:13803246-13816968 GCA_032361065.1 Enteromius trimaculatus
ACCTTCCACGGGCCCCACGGGTCCCATGGTCGTGTGTTCACACTGGAACGGGGGAAGGTTGTGACTTGCGCAGTAACCGTCTACGGCGCCTACTGTCAGGTTGCGACAGGGCTCGTTGGTAATGGCGCCTTCCATGTGGGACCCAGTCTGTCGTCCCAACATAACGTCGTAGTGACCGACAGACAAGGGAACGTCTAGGTTACCTAATGTAACCCCCGTTCCCTGATGGAGGGAACGGAGACATTATGTCCCTCTGCCATCACCGCGGACCCCATGGCCTGGCTGTCGGATTGGCGTTTTCTCAATACCAGAGCGAATCAGGGCTCCGAAGTCAATGACCCAGTCTGTCTTCACGACATAACGTCTCCGTTCCCTCCATCAGGGAACAGGGGTTACATTAGGTAACCTAGACTTTTTATGCTGTGGGCACATCCACTGTCAGGGGGAGAATTATCTGAAGGCCAATGCTAACATGGCTGTGTTGCGTTAAGTAATGCCCTGTTTAACTGTTAATAATGATATACTGTCTGCTCATTATTTCTTTTAGAGCTCCATTCAAGTATTAGGCAACACAGAAACAACTGTGTGATTGTGTGACATCGCTGGCAGTTCTTGTAAAGAATGATGGTGCAATACTCTCTTCTAGTGGCTCGAATCTGTGGCACAACATCACTTGCTGATAAACTAGACTTAGACATAGGTTTAAATGGCAGAACCTGGTGCAAGAGTGTTCTGAGTGGTTGCCAAGGTGTTACTAAGGTGTTCTTTTTTTATTCTAATACTTCTTTTAATTATGTGGTTACTAGGGTTTTTGGTGGCGTCCACAATATGGCTGTTGCTGTTCTTATTTGTTATAATCACACTTCTGCATGTGATTTCTGCAAGTGCTATTGAGAGTTTGTAGGGTGTTGTTAAGGTTTACTATGTTGTTACCATATGTGATTGTCAGGGAGTTATTGTTGCTAAGGTGTTCTTATTTATTGTTTTTACACTTTTTCATATGTGGTTCCTAGTTTTTTAGTAGGTGGTTTCCAGGATGTTGCTGTTTCTAAGCTGTTTTGAGCATGTTTTGGGGTTTTTTTGGTATTTTTTTACCATGTTTCAATGCAGTTTTTTGGGTGTTTTATGTAGTTGCTAGTAAAGACAACCCATTCAATCGCTTCAAGCACATAGACACTTCCGCCATCTTGGAACGGTCCACTTGACGTCACTCTGTAGATCACTCTGATCTCTGTGTGAAGCACTGGCTGTTGTCAGACTCCTTGTGCAGACAATAATCTCAATGCATTATTATAATTAATGACAAAAATAATGTTTGGAAATGTAAACTGGTATTTCCAACTGACACGCTACCGCAAAAGATAGAAATAACCCACTTAAAACCACTTTTTGTTGGTGAAAATATTAGTGGCCTAAGGCTTTTGCACAGTACTATATATCTACATGTTTGTTTCATTATATCTTAAAAATAAATGCATTTAAAGCGTGATTTCAATCTTTTGAAGTTTCAGAGTTCAACGAAAAGTCATCTGTAAACCCTAGAGGATATTTTGAACACATTAATTGCACTAAATAACCTATAATGTCACATCAAACACTTAATTAATCTCTGAAGAATCATAGTCTTTATTGGCACCACATGGTATTTACTCTGGGTTCACAGTGGTTTAATGTTTGCTTATGCTCTATGCAGTCTACTGTACAAAATAAGAGCATCTTGTTCTCTTTTCTTAGTAACTGACATAAATACCCAGAAATGTTTTGTACTAGAAGTCCATATTAAGCGAAGAGAGCGAGGGTTGATTGGGTTCTCTGTAAGTGGGGGGCCAAGGGTCACGTACAGCAGCTTGAAATTGTTTTCCAAAATCCCTTAACATGCACCCCACAGTCTTCAATCGGTTATCCCACTGATTGGCCAAACGCACCGCTCACCAAAGGTGTGCCTGCGGGTACCGTGAGGCACTGTACTGATGATGACGTGTGCCCAGTGCGGCTTCTCATGGAGAGAGTGAACGTGGCCCCAGAGGCCCAGCTGACGCTTCTAGCACAGATCTGCTCATGTGTTGTGTATTATTTCATTATAACCATTTCATCTGTAGGGGGTTGAGTTATATAACAATACACAGAGAATCTATTCATGGGAACTAACTCTGTAAAAGCTCCTGTTTCCAATTTAACACAACAAGGGGGTTAACAATCCTCTCGTACTGGTCTAAATGTATTGTTTCTTTTTTCTGAGGTTACCTGCAGTGCTTTAAGAATGGTTTAGTAGTATCTATTAATAAATGAGGGACACAGTGTGGCAAAACTAGTGTGCACTTGCAGTGCAAGCAGCTACACGTTTAGAACTTTCAACATCAGTGGAACCATAGTGGAATTTATTTTCGATTATGCAATGTTTTTCACACTAAGAAAAAAATATCTTTTACGTTTTTTTTTAGGGAACCCCAAATTATTATTTTATAGCATCCCTGTTAAAGTTTCACCCCTTTTGTGTCATACTTTCTGAAAAATTTCATACATCATATAGTCGTGCGCCAGAGAACAAATAATATATTTACTGGTCAAGCAGTATTTAACGAGAACACACAAATGTGATGTGTTATGGCAGTTGATCTTCAGACAAATCTTTTGGCCTCCTCCATCGCTCTTTACGGGAATATTGGGTTTCATCCTGTTTTCAGTAAAAATTCTCTTCAATGGATGGCAGGAACAATGAACACAATCATTCTGCTTCATCTGATCTCAGTCCATGATCACCGTAGGTACGTTATGGGGGCCTCAGTTATATAAGAAAGCCCTGAACATAATCTAATATTTCATGTCATAAAAGGTCTTTTTAGACATCAGTAAGTATATAAGGATAGATAGATAGATAGAACGATAGATGATGGATGGATACAATCCTATATATACAGTATAGACAGTAAAACAAACAGAAGGATAGAAAGATGGATAAATAAATAGATGATTGATAAAACAATAGAGATAGATGATTGATAGATGGATAGATAGATGTTTGAAAAAACGATAGATGGATAGAGAGATAGATGATTCATAGGATAGATAAAAAGAACAATAGATAGATGATTGATAGAATGATAGATAGATCGATAGATAATTGCTAGAATGATAAAACAATAGATGATAGAGAGATAGATGATTGACAACGATAGATAGTGACTGATAGAAGAATAGATAGATAGATCATTGAGAGAATGATGAACAGATGGATGAATCAGTTTCCAGGATTTGCTCGTATGAAGCTACTGAAGAGTAGCTGCTACTGTTAAAGATCTGAAACACTTCCCCGCTGCTTTAACAACCTCCAGCGTTCGCTTTTAACATCGACTGACGTCTATTGTACATATGAGTGGCCTTAGAAGAAAGCCACCTGTAGCTCTGAAGTCTGCTTTTAAACAGGAGCGCAGAGTTAAAGTTTCTTCCCCGCTGGTGCGTGCTGCCTCTGAACCCCGTCGAGAGGAGCTTCTGCACTGACGCATGCTGCAGGAATATTGCTTGAGATCCTCGGGGCAGGTCCTTGAAGTCATTTGACTGGATACATAAATGTTTAGTGCTTGTTAAGAGCAGATAAAAGTCTTTCCTGCTCGGAGTGAGGAGGATACCAAAGGTCGAAGTCTCAAGATATGAGTCAGAAACAGATGGAGATAAGGGTGTCAACATGTTGTACGGGAATCCTAAACTCTTAAAAATAAAGGTTCTTTATTGGCACTGATGGTTCCACGAGGAACCTTTAATGTTCGTGGAAACTTTCCACGCTCTTAAAAATAAAGGTTCTTTATTGGTTTCTGTGGTTCCATTAGGAATCTTTAACAGCCATTGAAACCTTGTAACCTTTAGGTACAAACATGTCCCTTTTAAAAAGGTACCGCCCCAGTGACGTATTTTGTACCTTTATTTCTGAGAGTGTGTGCATATATATATATATTACTGAAGATGTTTTCTTTTGTCAAGGATGATGGTTTTACCAATCGCTTCTCCAGTATTACCTCAACATCTTTGCTTGCAAAATTTTCCTCATGCTAAGATCCAAAGACATCAGAGGAGCTACAAAGATCTAGAGGGTGTGGGAGAACTTCACGTCACAAAATGACTATTATTTGCGGTCTGTCTTGAAATAAAAGTCTTTACAATGGCTAATAGACAAAATCCGCACACTTTGATGAGTGATTTACTTCTTTTGCTCACGCTCATACTTCTCATGCGCAGTTGAGGTTTTACAGATTTATGATCTCAAATGCTTCCAGAGAAAACAATAATCCCAATAACATCTTCAGTACCTCCTGTGTGAACTGACAGATTTGTGCACACGTGCAAATGACCCACTAATAAGTCAAACTGCGTTGATATTCGCTCACTTTTTGAATGACTTGACATAGTAATTTTTGCTTTTTATGAGCAAGTGCACCATTTGCCGGCTGGGATAAAACTAAAATCGCCAGTTTATAAAATGGAGCCTGGAGGGATCATTTTTGGATATTCTTTTGCCATTTAGCACGATGGACAATTTTTTAACACTTTTGCTCTCTCTTTCTTGGATGACTGACTGATTTAGATTAGGGCAGGTTTATTTATCTGACATTGGAACCAGATATCAAGCATATTTTTTTCCATCTCAAATTCCAAGCATTATTTTTTAACTCAAATATTAATTATGCTAAATTATGAAAGTATTTTCTGCACAATTATTAATTTTAATGCCTGATTTTACTGTAAATATACACATATTCTAATGTAATGAATTATAATATCAATCATCATATCAGCTCTCAACAATGTCCAAAATTTCTGTATCATAGCTAACAGCTAATATCATTCTACTATACAGACATACCACAAAAATAAACTTATAAAAGAAGATTTCTGTAATAAACTTATTTTTTAATGCAAAGTCAACAGATTCAATTTAACAAGCATGATATCAAGCACATCCATGTGCATCAAATTCAATGTCCCACATTAAAACTGTCATTGACGAGTATTTTGGCTCCGACAACAAACACAAGTCAGTGACAACTGGAGCATTACCAAGAAGACCAACAATTATTTGTATTTACAAAAATAGGTCCAGGAGGCTGAGAAACGCTCAAGCTGTATTTGGAGAGCACTCCACATGCATTACCAGAAGCCAGTTCTGCCCGAGAGACTCTGAATGTCGCCCAATTACACATCTTGTTCCCTGCTGTAGAATCTTTTAGCTGTTCTTGGAAATCCTCTCTGCCTGCTCCAAATCTTCACATGCTTCCGCTGCTACTCCGAAAATAAAATGGTGAAGGCCATGATGATACAGCAACACGCCACATAAGGGCTTTTGCGCTCACCTAAAAGGTAACGTAAAGGATCATTAACAAAGGTCATTAATGTAAAACAAAAACAAAAGCATGGTCGCTTTTATGGCATTGCTCACCTATTCTTGCACATTTCCAGAATATTCCAAGGAATCTGAGGGCAAAAGGAAAAGGATTACAGTTAATGCTTGAGCAGATCAAAAAAATCAGCTCGTTTCAGGTTTCAACTGAGAGACACTTTCGCAAAAAGGTTTTTACATTTAACACAACTATTTAAAAATTCTTGTATGCACATTTAACATAAAATACTATTATAATAAAAAATATTACAAATTTTACTAAAATTTCTTGACTTTTTAAAAAAAGAATGCTTATATTGTTTTTTTTTTTTTTTTTATTCAATGAAGTAATCAATTCACAACAATCACGCATTGACGACAAAAAAACCCCTCTCGAAAGAAGAAAGCTGTGATGACGGGCTTATACCGGTCAAATTAATGTTGGATTTTCAAAAGTATGTGAAATATAAAAATTTTGCACCATAGAATCTTTAAAACACATCCCGAGATTTTTACACAATGGTCTGTTATTGTGGCGACATTTCCTAAAACGAAACAAACTGTGATTGGTTGTTTGACATGTCACTCAATATATCTTATTGGTGGGCCCAGTGGCGGTTTTAAGCATAAATGAATGAGGGAGTCGGCCAGGGTGGCATTTTTTGGGGGGCGGCACAAGCACTAATTGAGGGAAAAAAATCATCTGCACCCCTAAGCGGTTTTCTATTATCTATCATAGCCTGCTGAATATGGCGTTTAAATAGCCTAGTTTCAAATCTAGCGCACATAAAAACAAGACGAAAACCAGAAAACCATTCTCGCAAGCATTTCTGCACAGCAAGAGCACACATCACTGTGCGCTCGCGAGAAAGCCGCTAAGCAGAGCTCGCGTGACCCTCTCAGCTCCTCAACCCCTGCTCGCTCGACAAGTACACTTTTAAGACTTTGGAGGCGGGGATAAAATGTCAGATCGCTCTTATGATTGGTCATTTCAACACATACCTCTTATGGCTTTAGGAACAGTGTGTGGGTGTTTTTTTTATTATTAATAATCCTTTATAAACAACAATACAACACCAATACATATTTGCAGTAGAATATAAAAACCAGGTATAAAACATGAAACACATTAAATAGTCAAGTCCTTTCTATAATTAAGAATTCTATTTAGAATACTGTAATAATGCGGCAGTCTGTGCTGGCAGCCGGGTGCATTATGGGCAGTTCTTTAGAGTTTACTTCTTTTTGTGCAATTTAAGCAAGACAGTTGGGTTTTTGTATAAGTGATGTTACGTGTGTTTATTTTCAAGTTAGTTCGGGTGGGTATGGTTAACTCGCCCAGGGAGTAATTCCATGTAGATCCGCCACTGGAGGGGCCTTTGCCAATGAATGATACCATGATACCCTACTTCAGCATCTTCTGTTTCTTGCAGTGGAAAGATTGTTTTTGTTAATACTTATTTTAACAGCCTTGTAGTGTCTCATTATATTAAGTGAAATTATTAATATTTTATACAAAATATGATGCATGCTTTTAATACACTTAGGGGAAAATGCCATTTAAATAGACAAAAATGACCTGGAAATACATTTCAGTATGCAGTTATAGTCATATTAAACGCAATTTCCCAACTACAAAATTATGGCTGGTTGAAAATTTTGGAAAACCACTAGCCACAGTGGCTGGTAAACAAGTTAATGTTAAGCCCTGCTACCGACACATTTAACCAGTCCTTGCTGAATAAAAGTACTCCCTTCTTTACTTTTTGATGGTAGAGTATATATATTTGTTTTCCTGGAAGAGAAAGGCTGTAATTGTGTATATGTTTTAAATGCTGATTTAGCAGTACTAGAATTGGGCTTTGATGTCATGGCTTAAAATAAGACTATATGAGTAAAAGACAAAGCAGCGGGCCACAGTCTCGTGTCTGCCGACTGCTTGTCTAGGAAGCGTGAAGCAGAAGATTACAGAGAGGAGAACTACAGATGACTGACGAGCTTCACAGGGCCTGAAATGTCACAACAGACTCCTGACAGATCTACGAGCAGACTGGCATCTGGCCTGAACAGAAACAACAAACAGGTCAGCGAGAACATGCACTGTCAACAGCCTGCGCAGACCCCCGGGAACAAAAACCAGCCTTTGTTTCCCCACCTCAAGCAGATCTCCCCAGTAAACACTCTTTAGGTTTTCCCAAACTTGCCATTTGCAACAATCCATAACTTAATATTTGATTTCGACGCCAAAATGGACATCAACAAACAATGTTTGGCTGTACGCTGTTGGAGGGGGTGAGAAAACCATTACTTTAATGTGTACCAACACCGGCTAATTTGTCTTGGCTAATGCATCGCTGGATGTGAATTATCTCCTTCACTTCCTGCTCCTGTCATGTGAAGTCCAAACATGTGGCGAACATCTTGCTGCTCGAGTTAGACAGTCACTTTATTTCCCAGACGGGACACACTGACCAATGACACTCAACTTAGATCAAATAAATTAAGAATGTAAATAAAGGTTTCGTATTATTAACAGAAAACAGGAGTTTATTTTTTGTTAACTCTTTGGCCACGAGACAAATATCTTGGCAACATTTTACTGATTGTTCTGGGAATTAACTAAAGATTTTTCTTTTGAAGTGTTTGTATAAAACCATAAAATAAATCCAGCTTGTTTGGACAACATCTTTTGGCTTTAAATCACTGTAGTCTTTTTGTGCTTTGAGGAACAGTTCAGCCAGAAATTAAATTTGGCTAAAAACGGAATTCCAAGACGCAGATATTAATCTTCACCGGATTTGGAGAAATTTTGAATGAAATCACTTGCTCCCCGATGGTTTCTCCGCAGTGAATGGGTGCCGTCAAAACAGAGAGTCCAAAAAACACCCCGGTAATACACAATAAAAACCCTGGAGTAAAAGCTCATGTCCTCTTACATAAAAATTCACAAACATATTTGTTTAGAACTGTTTTAGCTTGTAAACTGTGCTTGATATTGATGTATAATGGTGGATAACGGTGCATATTTCTCTCCTGATTCATAAAAGATGACTTTTGCATTAGAAAATGCAATACCAAAACTGGCTACCAGACAGTTGGAAGGTAAAATCATCTTAGTGATGGATTTGTTTCTTATTAACCTGTAGTTTTTTTGCTTGACAAGACAATAAATTGATAGCTGGAGTGGTGTGGATTATTGTGATGTTTTTATGAGCTAGTTGGACACTCATTCTGACGGCACCCATTCACTGCAGAGGATCCGTTGGTAGGCAAGTGATGCATTTCTCCAAATCTGTTCTGAAGAAGCGGCAAACTCATCTCTGTCTTGGATGGCCTGAGTAATGTTCAGCAAAATTGAAAATATACAGAATGTATATAAATATGAGGATGGCAGTAAACATACCCTGTTTTGTTCTTATCCAGCAGGCTGGGAGCGAGAGCTCGAATATATGCGCAGGTGCAGATGAGCAGTAAGATGACCGTCAACAGACTTTGGAAATTAAATATGGCAGACTGCAAGAGACAGAAAGGAGAAATTAATAATTAAATCACTTAGTAATAAAAAAACTAAAGTGAAAATAATTTATAAGGAAAAGTGGAACAATTAACGCACATTTAGAAAGTTTCAACTTGGCTTGGTTTAGTCCAGCAATATGTATTTAGATTTTATTTATTCTAGCAGTGTTTTCTATGTCTATGACATCTTGTGCATTATTTACAACTACATCTGTATTTTAAGATATTTTGATTGTAAAGGTAACAACCAGATCTATTCAAACTGAAAAAAAAATATTTTAATTGATTTAATTTGACATTTATTCTTTATGTACCATTTACTTTTTATTTATGAAGATTGCATTAAAATAACTTAATTTAAAAAAAAAAAAAAAAAAATTGTTCATTTTGTCAAATAAGTTTAATCCTCCTCAGGGTAGCATTTATTTGTTCTTTATTTGATCACACACACACACACACACACACACACACATATTAGTACAATTTAAAATTCACTTTCGTTTGATTTATTTTAAAATATAATTTACTTCTGTCAAGGCAAAACAGATTTTTCAGAATTAATATTAATAACTTGAAATTGTGATTGCATAACTAATATCTAATTGCCATAAAAGAAGTATTACGGTCCAGTTTGTTGAGTTTAAGGCCCTGTTCTCTCTGCCACATCACACTCGTAGCAGTAACGTTGCTGAATACTGTCAGATATGGTATTCAGCTCAGAATCGTGCAAACAGACTGATTTTGACACACATGATCACAGATTGACTGCATTGTTTAGCTGCTTTCTGTTGTTTATATTCCAGCATCACTGCAGCAGCAGACAGCACACTAAACTTCTCCTGACATCGCTTTCATTTTCACTGCACCGCGGACGGATACATCGCTACATCTAACACAACGCGACGACCTTCAGGCGAATTCAATCAATCTGGCTGCTCGTTTCTACTTAACTTCAACAAACTTTTCCAAAATAATAGTTTTTTACTTACCATCTTGCTATCCCCGGCCAGCCAACTCACACTTCCGGTGTAAGATGGAAATTACGTCACCGGTACGGCAGCCTGGAAGCGCGAAGTGTCGAAAAAGCCGGATGAGAGAAGGAAATGAAATCTGCAGAAGTGCGTTAGTTTGAATTAGAATTAATTTTAACATACAACAGCAATTTCTTTTCGGAATGAGGTGAGAGTATGCATGTGTTTAGCGCACTGTGTTCATTATATGACGGAAACGCACTTGTTTGCGACAAATATAGTGTTGTTAGGATTCTCTGTTGAAATGCTTATTAGTTTCTTGTCAAACAAAACACAAACTAATATTATATACTACCTTATTTATAAAAGTATGCATCTAAAACATAAACAATCAAGAAATAAGGAAACAGGAGAGTTAATAATCAGCTTTAAAGTAGCTTTAAAGAGGGTTTTGATGTCAACATGTTATTGACCTTAAAACCCTGTGTTTGTTTTTGTGTTTGTTGATTTCACACAGAAATCCACCATGGTTACCATAGTTAGTGTTGTTGTGATGAAATTATAATATTAATAATATATAATTAAATAAATAACAATATCATGTAAAAATTAAGATTTTATATTTGTCCTTTTATGTATTACTAAAATAATAATGTGCAGTGCAAGACATAAGACAAGTAGATCAAATAAAAATTACAAATGTGGTTTTATATGCACAGAATGCATATTAAATGCAAATTAAGCATTTACTTTAATGTTTCAAGTAATTTGTGAAGATGAAATGTCAACATATGCGTGAAATAAATAATCAGTTTAACAGATACTCTCAAGAAAAATTAAACAACATTCTTATCTGGCCTGTATTTGTTACTGTGTGTATATATATATATATATATATATATATATATAGTGATCATACACATTTTTATATTCAATTATTTACAATTTCTCACTGACAAATGGCTAAAACCTAGCTGTTAGCAGCAAATATTGAAATTAATTAATTTGTTGTTAATAATTAAAAAGACTGCACTGATTCAATTATAGTCTTCTAATGCCATCTAATTATTCTTGTTGTAAATAATCGTTGCATTGTTAAACTAAATGAATTGTATTTCTGTAAATCGTGGTAAAAAATATTTTTATGATTATATTATATATTATTTTTAGCTCAAATGGACACATTTATTTATAAAATAAAAGCTGTAATAAACTTTTATTATGTTATATATGGAAACCTCAGGCATAGAGCAGGACTGCCAATTCTGTTTTTCAACAAAAATATGATAGCTGATGATGTCACTCTTCTGATCACACTGAGGCTTTTGTTGCAGAACCGTGTACTTCCTAACCACTGATGCTCTTTAATGATTCTGTCGCTCTAAAATTGTGTGTGTGGATGTGCAAAACACAAGCCGTTTGTTTCAGCAATCTCTTTTCGTTGAGGATTTGCATTTTTTCCTTCTAAAAACTATAAATTACGGGACTTTTCCTTTAAAAATAGACTTGGAGAATTGATTCATTGTGTTTTTCTTCCAAACGCTGATGACTTTGGGGAATAGGAGATCATGCTCAAATCAGCAAGCCATAAATCTTAATAATAATATATAATATCTCTATTCATGGTTGAATATATGCAGAGAATGTTGCTCAGATGCAAATGATGGGGGAAAAAATCGAATGCATAAAAAAGTAGTATTTTGGCTTCATAAAAACTAGTTAGGGTTTGGTTTGTATTTATCCTTAAAATCAAAAGAAATGTAAGAAATTATATTTTGCAAATTTAGCAAAATTTAAGTACTGTAATTTGGAAGAACAAATGCAAAAAAATATATTTTATTTAAATAAAAAATATTTTGCATGATATTATTTATTAAATTTAATATATACTGATTTATGTAAAATTATGTTATGCAGTAAAAAATCATTTGCAAGGAAACTGTTTAATTATATTGCTAATATATCATAATAATGTTCCAAAAAAGTTATACTTTCTTTAGGACAAAATAAAAAAATATGTCCAATGTTCAAATATTCTTTTTTTGAAATATAATTTACAAAACATAATTTCTTTATGATTTTAACCACTGATGAACCTCATTTTGTTTGCACCACTGTGCACCGCTTTTTTCAACGTTACTTGTGCATATTTCATAACCTTCCTGCAAGAGATTGTCAGTTGTGTAGAATGTCGGTCTTGTTTCGACAAGAGGGTTTTGTTGAGGTGGTCGAGACCATCTGTGGACCATCGATGGAGTGCTTTAGGGTGGAATGTGTCTTAATAACACCTCAGTCAGTGTCGTTCAGAAGCTCTCACATATATTATTAAGCAACCAATAATCTTTAATGACTGGTAGTGTTAGTATGACCCAGGCCTTCATGATTGTAAATCCCTTCTGTCAGGTTTTATACAATTTAAAATAGCACAGGCTTACAGGCTTTTTAAACAGGTGTTGTTTTTCTAAACCTTCTATTCATCAAAGAATTTAGAATAAAATTCATCACAGTTTCCACAAAAACTTTTTTTGTGCAGCTGATCAGCACTGAAGACTGCTGCTGGAAATTCAGCTTTGCATTAAAGGAATAAATTACATGTTAACATATTCAAACAGAAAACAGTTATTTTAAATATTAAAAATATTCTAAATATTAAATATAATATTCAATATTTTTACCAGCAGGCAAATATCGTATACGATTACAAAAACCAAGAGAAGCAGAAATGACAATTAAAATACAGTTATTTTTTTGTGTTTTCTTTTCCTCTCATGTTATCGCTACTTCCAATTCCTTATCTCATCTTGTTCACAAATCCCATATATGGAAGGTGACTTGGGGCACCCTTGTGTACTTCACCTCCTTTTTAGAAGAACAGCTTTCTCTCATCCGCTGTTACCCAGGCCGGCCAGATACCGCTGGAAAGATAGCAGCCGTGTCACGCTGCCACGTTCTGGATGGGACTGTGGCACTTAAATCTTAGTTTAGATAAAGCAGGTTGTGATTTAAATGAATGTTTGGGTAGTTACTCTATATTAAACATCTTGAGGAGTGAGGAGAAACTTTACACTCCGACCCCTTCTTGGCGACCCCTTCTTCTTAAGAGAATTCTTTGTCTTATTTCTCAAAGCCGCCTTCTCATATTCCTATAGGCTTTGCAGCATCTGTCATTACCGAGGGGGAAGAATCACCTCTGTGCAGATGTTACTGTAGCTAATGAATGGCCGTCCTGTTCCCTTGGAGCGTGTGCCGTGTCAGCCTTTGGATACTGCGACCCCGCTGTATGTTTATGCCACGTTTTGCACAGAAGTCGCGTCAGGAATAGCAACAATTGGTTGTGATGCACGACGGAGGGAAACAGATGTGAACTGTTCGCTGAGACTCGTAGATTATCAGTTTGACGAACGAGTTGAAGTCAGTTGACGTGTGTTGTCCTTCACCTTTCCCCTCGCCCCTGCACATCGTCAGCTCTGACCCGAGAGGTCGGCCGTTTCTCACACATCACTCACTGGATTCTCTGTGTCCATCCTTTAGTAGCCTAAAACTTCCTCAAACTCCTATATGTTCTCTGACCTTTGCTTGAACTTTTTTTTTTTTATCTGTCATCTTGTATTCTTCTCTCATTGCACAAATTTTTACATTTTGCCATTATTTTACATCCATATATAAATGGATTTAAGACACACACATAATACTATTTAAATTAATTAGCCTAATAAGTATATTAAAAAACTGAATGCACAATTATTTTAGTGTGTATATTTTTTGTGTGTGTGTTTTAGTTAATATCTTCCGGAAGCGTATTGCATTCACTTGAGGAAAAAATATCTGCTCTGTTTTTCTGAATTAACGACTTAATTATCTCAGAAT
>JAUMHP010000059.1:13819785-13834500 GCA_032361065.1 Enteromius trimaculatus
AATAAATCATCTTATAACAGGCATCCAATACTGACACGACTGACAAAAATAAACATGTTCGGGCGAGCAGGTGAGAGAAGATCGAACGCCAGATAATAATCGCGGGCAGATGACATTTCGTTAACCAACCCTAGTCAAGACTTAGATCACGTAGTGTGCTTCTTACTGTACTAGTTTTGTTGATGTTAAATCCATCCATCGTTTCCATCTGTAGTAGTGCGATTGTAGCAGAATGTTCTGTTCGTAGTGAAATAGTGTGCCGTAATTAGCCTAGAGAAAGATGAAGCGGACATAAGGTTTGCTTTTTCTAAAACGGGTCTCGAGAGGATTCCTTCCCTCTGAACATCTCATCTCCATTACAGACCCGTCTTAAATTGAAGCCAATTTTGCACGCTCATTTTTATGGGATTAAGTGAGGCCTTTTTGACATGAGATGTTTTCAACTAAAGCCGGAGATGTACAGTTGTGTTATTACTTAACCTGCCCCACATAGGCCCCTGAGAGTCTTTTTTATATGCACTGATCTCATCTCACCAAAGCTGCGTTTTTTGGATAAAAATAAAGTAAAAACTAATATTGTGAAATGTTATTACAAATTAAAATACCAGTTGTCATTTTTGTTCTGAATGTTTTCTATGGTCCCTCTCAGAACGGACTTGTGGCCCATTTTTGGTTCAATACAAAAAACTCTGATATATATATATATCTGTGATTTTCTTACATTTCAATAATGCTCCATTGCTCAACTGTATAGACGCAGCCATGGTCAACATCAGCTCATTTCTCTATTTTTTTTTTTTTTTTTTTTTAAGATGTAGCTTACTGGAAATGTCAAAGGTCTGTTTTGGAAAAAGGGAAACTGGCAATTGGTAGGGGAGGAAAGTTTGGCCAAATGCGTAATTAGTGTAAGGATTTGCGTAAAGGATTCTTCATAATGTTTATTAGGTTGCTTGCTGATATGTTATACTGTAACATCAGTCTTGCTTGAAAAAAGAAATGCATATTACACAGTATAACCTGCAACAATGAAGATGTTATTATGGTTATAAGGAACTCAGAAAAGTGAAATGTATAGTTCCCTGCCATTTAAATGTTTGGGGTACCCTGTAAAAAAAAAAAATTGCCACCTGTGGTTGCCAGAATAAACTGTTAACACATTTATGGACAAAAACTGTAAATTTGACAGAATAAACCTGTAATTTACAAACCAGTACCAGTAAATTCAACAACCCACACTGCTATTAGAATAAAAATAAAGTTTTGTACCTTTAACATGCTGAAAATACTTTCAAATGTAGAGTGTTTACAGTTAGAATGACATTTCTTTTTTACAGTGCAGTTTGGGTAAAATTTATCGGAAGGGTTTGGAAAGATATTTACAATGTTACACGTCCTGAATGTCATGAGACACTAATGACTGGAGTACTGGAAATTGTTTAAAAAAAAAAGCAGCTATTTAGAAATCTGATAATATTTTACAATATTTCTGTTTTTTATGTTTTTGATCAAGCACAGCAAATCTTGGTAAGCAGAAAAGACTTCTTTTAAAAACAAATTACTAATAACTTTTAGATGGTATGTAAAGTGGGTTTAAGTGCATTGATTGAACTATGGTTATGACTTCTAGCCTTACAGAAAGCTTTTTTTTCCATGCTGCAACTATCCTTTTCTTGACTTTTGAGTGTGTTAAGGGCTCCCATAGCTTCCCACAGACATGTCTGAGCTCCCACGCTTTATGCTCTTGTGTAAAGCTGTTTTGGACATTTGACGTTTTTCCACTTACTTGGCTCCATATGTAAGTGTTATTGTGCCGGTGCTAGGATTTAGTAAATACATGGGGTATTCAATGGACTGCTGAGACATGAGTATTCTGTTCAATATTACATAGGACATACAATGACATTTTAAAAGGCATTAACCAAATTTTATTATTAGTCATACTTTCTAAATGTGATGCATAAGTATTATAGAAATATTTCACCTAAACATTTTAATTTGCTGAAAATGTACTCACTCTCTGGTCGTCCAAGATGTAGATGAGTTTGTTTCTTCATCAGAATAGAGAGAAATTTATAGAAATAGAGAAAAATACATCAGTGCTCACCAATAGATCCTCCGTAGTGAATGGGTGCCGTCAGAATGAGTGTCCAAACAGCTGATAAAAAAATTACAGTAATCCACATCACTGCAGCCCAGCAACTGAAAAGTGAAAAGCTTCATGCTTGTAAGGAATAAACTGATCAATAAGGTGTTTTTAACTTTAAAACTTTGTTTCAAAATACCAGTCTATAATTCATAATAATGCTTTCTCCGATGGAATAAGTCCACCTCCTGTTGTCCTCTCACATCCAAATTCACCTAAATATTTGTTTAGAAGTCTTTTGGACTGTTTTTGCATATTTTTCACAAGTAGTTAATTATTAGACTGAAGTCATTTGAAT
This sequence comes from Enteromius trimaculatus, assembly GCA_032361065.1. Lineage (NCBI taxonomy): Eukaryota > Metazoa > Chordata > Actinopteri > Cypriniformes > Cyprinidae > Enteromius > Enteromius trimaculatus. The sequence goes on from JAUMHP010000059.1 coordinate 13,822,227, forward strand.
TATCACTCTGACGGCACCCATTCACTACAGAGCAACCATTCAATTCAATTCATTGGATTAAATTCATGAGCCAAGTGATGTACTGTAATGCTAAATTTCTCCAAATCTGAGGAAATAAACCCATCTTAGATTGCCTGAAGATGAGTACATTTCAGGTGAACTATTTCTTTAAATCCCTTTATGGACTTCAGACACAAATCGTTCCTCAAATTGTGCAGCTAGTTAAGGAAAGATTTTTGATTGTGGTTATTTTTTACGTTTTAAAAGCTATAGCTCCTGAGGGGATGTTACTTTCTAAGTAATGACAGACTGTTATTTGTATGTGGTTTTGTTCAAGCTTCCAGTGGTGCTTGTAAGACACAGCTGCTGCGTTCTTCAGTACAACAGCTGACAGAAGACCCTTAAAGACTCATGTGTAAATGGTCAGGTTGAGGTTTAGGAAAGCAGGTGTTTGGCCTGCCAGGACAGCTCTGGCACAAGCGTTTGAAGACGGCACTTTCATTACAATATCCCTCTAAATACTTAGAGACACCCTGACTTCTGTTTCCTGAAGCGTGTTTTACTCCTCACTCATGCTGCTTACAGCTGGATTGGTCAATGTACAAACATGCATTTTCTCGAACAGCTGAGGTTGCATGTGATGACACAGTGATATTCTTGCAATCTCAAAAGGGAAAACTTTTATTAGTCATTTTGGAGAAACGCTTTGTTAAATGTCAATACTGACTCATTAGAAGGTTAAAGTAGGATTTCTTTTACTCCTCTTGAAAAGTTCAGTATGATATATAATATACTTTAGCAATCGTAATGCAAAGCTACAATAAAAATGCTTTGGTTAGTCACCAATGGTGACTAATTGTAAGTTCATTAACTCACATTTAAATTATTATAAAAAAAATGTTGAGTGCATATTATATAAATTTAGAAAACTGTAAATAAAATTCCTTAAAAATTATGCAAATATGACATGCTAAATTTATAGCTATATCATGCATTTATTTATATATATATATATATATGTGTGTGTGTGTGTGTGTGTGTGTGTATATTATGTTGTTAAAAATTATATCTATATAAACAAACACATAGTTAAACATGTGAATATAATAAACATTTACTTAAAAAATAAAAATAGATTATTAAACATCCTATTAGCGCCAAAGAATGATATTACTAAACATTAAATTTTTTATTTGATTTGTATAAAAGTTTACGGAAATATACATATAGTTATCATTTATAGCAGGGATGTCAAACTCCGTTTCTGGAGGCCCGGAGCCCTGCAGAGTTTAGATACAACCCTAATTAAACACACCAGATTCAGCTAATCAAGGCTTATTTGAAAACATGGTATGTGTGTTGTTGGAGCAGGGCTGCAACAAAACTCTGCATTTATAGCTATATAAATAATTGTACATATACATTACATTTTATTCATGCATGCATATGTGTGTGTGTGTGTTGAGTTTTATCACTTATAAAGATATTCTGTTTATTAGTGTTGAAGAAAGTTATTGCCTTTTTTGGTGAAAAGCACATGTTCAGTGATTCAGATGCTTAGATGAAAGGACATTAGTTCCCATGCCCACTGCCAGGACCACATTTTCCTAACGTTGTTGGTCCTGTAGCTCACGTTGTGCCGTGATAGGGCACATCGAGGTGGCATCAGGGGAGGTTGGGGAGGAAATAAGGATCTGATTGGTTTAAATTAAACAGCCCGCACTTAAATGCTTACCATCTGTACCTCCAAGTATTTGATTTTCGTAGTTTCTCATGGTTTCTCATGCAGGCGCAAGTGCCAAATCCAAAAGGATATGATCCGGTTTACTCAAATAATCCAACAAACAAACAGCCAACATGAGGGATTTAATACGTTGCCATGGTTTGGGTCTCAATGCCCCCATGTATTTGTAAATGTTGTAATTACTATCAGACCCACGTCCAGGGGGATCTTGAGGGGAAAAAACCCTGCTTTCTTTCTCTTGTTCCTTTTGCTGTTAATTGTTTAGCACTTCTCATGTGTTGGCGCTGGAGCGAGTCTTTTTTGTGGCACATGTGGAAGCGTTCCTGGCAGCGCGTGCAAGATCACAGCTGTAAACTAGCTTGACATCCCAGAGCTGGCCTACACAAACTCCTATCCAACACATGTGGATGTGTTTAAACTGAGCCTTCATTGTTCGTTCATATATATATATATATTAGGGATGTAACGGTATCACAAGTTCAGGGTACGGTAATACCTCGGTATGAATGGCACGGGACTGTATTTATTGAATCATTTAAGAGGCTAATTAAGAGTCTCAAAAAAAAGTGGCACACTTTTATATCAATATCAATGGCACACACATTAGCCATCTATCTGTAAACATTGAAACAGGAACTCCAATTTTAATAACAAAAAGGCCTACTGAACTAGCTCTACCTTACAAGAGCTTAATCTAGATTAAAATCCTTATTTATAATCGTTTAGTATTATATAATTATATTTACAATTCATAATTATGAAACCAAGTACACATAAGATATAGACAATGGCTATGCTGTGATTTTGGCTCTATTTGCATGTAAAATAAAGTTAGAAGCAACAATAATATCTATCTTAACTGAAAGCCCTGCTCCTCTCAGCCTCTCGCTGAACAGAACAGACGCAGAGAGAGGTGTGTGTGCGCGCTGAGAGAACAAGAGCTCGAGCGGCACTACCAGAGACTTGCTGAGGTTCGTCCAAGAAGTCTCTAGATTTGTCGCTAGTCGCTTTTAGGGAAAAATGTTGCCAAGGGGGTCTGAATAGTTGCTAAAAAGACAAAGTTGCTAAATTGGCAACACTGATCTGTAGAGACAACAGACCGCAAAGAATTATGGGCACGCTTGGGCTGATGGGAATTGTAGTTCCCACTACCTCCCGTTCGCTCCATTCACCTGAGCAAACTTTTCTCAGAAGACCTATTGTTTTATCATTGTATAATAAGATAATATAAAATCTTAGAATATATATATATATATATATATATATATACAGTTTTCTTTTCCAATTTTTAGAAATATGTTTTTATAAAATGTAATTATGCATAATATTTTATAGAAATTCTAGATATATCTATATCTATCTAGCTATCTATCTATATACATACATACTAGGGCTGTAACGATACACGATATGAAACCGAAACACTCAGAACCGCGTTCCTGTGTCGCGGTGTGATATGGGAGCATCGCGACACACACCGTGACTACCTTGAATTGCACGCAGATGTTTTGAAATGAGCTCGCGGGTCCCGTTTCTTTGCGTGTAGATCTGTTTTCCTCTCACGTATGTGATTTACTGTCCGCGCCAGCATCAGTTGTGTGCTCGCGTATTATTGCCATAGATTCACCGCCATAGATATGACCATTTTCGGTTGTTGATAACGAGGGGTTCAAGTATTTACTCAGTGTGGTCGAGCCAAGCCGGGCGCATTTCTATTCATAGTTTAATAATTTACATAGTTAATCTTGTTCTTTGGTGTTCAGTTTATAAAGATTTTTCAAATGTTATTTAATAAAAGATGTTGTCTTAAAAAATAGTTTTTTTCTCCCACCCCCCACGAAAAACATCGTGATACGAACTGGATTGTGGGTTTGGTGTATCGTTACAGCCCTAATACATACACACACACACACATATATATAATATGTGTGTGTTTATATTTTATATGTGTATATATATATATATATATATATATATATGTGTGTGTGTGTATATGTATGTAAAATTCCATTTGCAAAAGATGCAATAATGCAATTATTCTATAAAATATGAAACGTATACAGTATATTAATATATAATACTGTTGTGAATTAAATAGACATGCAATATGAACTTTTTTTTCTTGTTTGAACTTGTTTTTGCAAGGCTGTATTGGCTCATAATAGTAGTATAGCTGTGAATCACGTGATTATGAAAACGTGAATTTACGTGGTCAGACACTGGAGAAGTCCTAGGAGACTTTGGGAGGTCCGGCGCTCTGTGTGTGGTTTAGTGCATTTGTGGCACCTAGAAAACGACTGTTCCCACAGGGACAAACGGAGATCGGTTCCCAGCGTCCTCGCAGGGATATGATGGCATCTGCTCTGGGTTCTGCCGGCCACTTGACTGATTGCAGAGATGAAACTGTCTAATACTTTCCAGACCAGCCAGCCATGTACAGAAACAATGCCGGCTCTGTCGAGAGGTCATTCTTAGTCACTCTTTTGGGGGAACGTTTCGTTTCCTTAACTCCGCTGGATTATGGTCGTGTTTGTTGTGTTCACCTCACGTCCGTCATCAAATCCGTCAGTATTCCTCATTTAAAGAGGCTGTGTTCTGGCTTGCTTCTTTTTTTCTGCTTTTTTTCCCCAAAGTCCTCTGGTCAATGTCTTAAAAACTGTCATAATTTACTTTTGCTGTCCAAAACCTAGATGTGTTTGTGTCCTCATTAGGACAGAATTGGATAAATTAAGCCTTAAATCACTCACTTACCAATGGATCCTCTGTAGTGAATAGGTGCCGCTTGAACAGCAAACGGCTGTTAAAATCAACACAAGTAATTTACACCAATCCAGTCCATCAATTAACATTTTGTGAAGTGAAAAGATTGGTGTTTCTGAGAAATAAATCCCTTGTTAGGATGTTTGGACTCTCATTCTGATGGCACCCATTCACTGTAGACAAAACATTGGTGAGCCATTGATGTAACATTAAATTTCTCCAAATTTGTTCTTATGAAGAAACAAACTCATCTGCATCTTGGGTGGCCTGAGGTTAGTCAATTTTAAGCAAATTTTCAATTTTGGGTGAACTTGGATGACCGTATGGAGAACTTAGGGTTCGCAGAGTTTGCAAACGAGAATCTGTTTAATAATTAAACTCAGGAACATAGGAGGCAACGCAGACCTCAAGACAAGTAGACATAAATAACGACTGACAAGGGAGACTCAAGTACACAAGGTAAATATACATACGGAAATCATGGGAGAACTGAAAACAGCTGGGGAACACAGCACGGAAAAAATTAACACAATCAACTAATCAGGGACAGAAACAACCACACAAGGTCATACATATGGGGCAAAACATGCAGAACGGCATCCACGAGGAACTATGTTTGCTTCTTTGGCCGTGTCTCGGGCTTGGTAACAGGACTCAGGAATGGCCCTCCTGGCCATAACTCGGGAATGGGGCTTGGGAACGGCTCTCCTGGCTGGGACTTCAGAACGGGATCTGTGGTGAACATGAATGGCTCTCCTGGCCGTGACCGTGGAACTAAATCCACGGGGAACTGCAACGTCTCTTCTGGACGCAATTTGGAGAGTGCACTCGCAGCACAGGAACCGGAGGGCGCTCCTTTAGTGAGTCTGTTGGAGGGTTAGCGGACGGTGAACTGGCTCCGGATCGGGCCCGGACGCTTCCCAGAAACCGGTAGACAGCCTCCCTCCACCTTAGTCCCATGGCTCCAAGCTGGAACAGACGGATGATGACCACATCGTCCATCGTGGCCACTCTGGCCAGCCGACAGAAGGGGAAATCCTTTTGGAGTAGAGCGCAGAGGGGGGTTGAGAACGCCATCGCTGTGTTTGGTTGGTCGTTGTGTCACACTTTCTCTCTCTCTAAGGGCATACACATGGGGCAAAACACAAGGCAAGGCGCACACACGTCTGACATTTATATCCATATAATAAGATATTTGCATTTAGGGTATAGAAAAGTATCTCTCTTTCTTGAACTAGCACTAATGGTTGGCTTGCCTTCTCATGTGTCATTAAGTTAAACAAGTTCAAATGATGATTTTGTGTGACTCATGAACAACTGTTTGCTTTTTTTTAAGTATAAAGCCACTAGTCTTCGTCATAAGACTCTTAATAGCAATTTAACCTGTGTCTGTCTCTGCAATTTGGCTTCCCACTGTGGGATGAATGGGCTGTGTCCAGGTTCACTACACAGACCTGTCTAAATAAACACTCTGAGACATGGAAGTTCTGAGCTCATCATGTAAAGCACTCGATGGTTCGTCACATTCTGGCTGGAAAAAAGCTCCATGTTGAATCTGGTTTAAGGATTTGTAAATGTGACCGTTTCATTAGAGCTGGCTCTTTCGTTCGGTGAGGAATGAAAAACTGAAGACATATAGTGTGGGCCAAAATAAAATCAGTCATTATTTATTTACCTCATCCATCTCTTTTACAAATCCTTTTGACTTCGTCTGTGGAACACAAAAAGAAGATGTGGCTGGATATATTTCTTTTCAATGATTGAATGATTCATTTGCATGATTCAATGATTCAAAACACCAAACTATTTATTTATTGTATTCAATATTTTAGTCTGTTGTTCACGCAGCATTTGTTTGACCTCAGGGGGCTTTGAAAATGGTTCACAGGTGGACTACTTCACCGAAACTTTTGTGTTCTTTTTTAGCCCCTTTTTTTGAGCTTGACAGCTTTGTCTCCGTTCCCTAAAGTGAGCGCTACACTTCTCTTTTAGTGCAAAATTACTTCATACATTACCAGAGTCATTCACAACAAGGTCGTGAGGATTCTCTTGCTTGCTCCCACTCACTCTCTGTTGCTTACAGCTGTCGGGAATCATTTTATAGGACAAAAGTCTTCAGTAACAGTCTCGGTAGGTTGACGGCAGGAACTTCATTGTGTTCTCAGGTCTCTGTGAGGTCTGTTATCTTCAGTGCAGTCCTTATCATTCACAGACTGGCACACTCTACAGGCCGAGCGCCCGTCTCCTGTGTGTCCTGTCAGAATTCATCTATTTGGGGATCAGAGACTTGCTGTCGCCCGTTGGCTCTCATCACAGCTGTTGGCTTGTCTTATCAGTACAAGTGTCCAGACTAAATGTTGGTGTGTTTGTCCAGGTGCTAGACAGAGGTGGGCAGTGAAACCCTGAAGTGTGAATTCACTAAACAGTTTTTAGCTTTTTTTGTACATAAAAAAAGCGTTGTATTCATGAACTCTCATTTTACTTTAACCAGGTTCTGTCTGTGCTATGCACTTTTAAATTCAGCAATTGTCTTTTTGTAATGCAAATGTGTATCCAGTCTTTATAGGCTTATTATGACTAATTATTATAAATCTATAGTTATAATATTTCATAATATGAACATAATTATTGATTTATTTAGATTTTGTAAATACCATTTATTTTTTAATTATTTTTTATTTTCTTTATTTTTTGTTTATTACATAATATTTATTATTTTTTTATCTTGTTATTTTTTTACTCATTACTAGTTTTTGTATTTAATATATAATTACATATACTTACATAATTAAACATTATTGAAACATTAAGTTACTGAATTTATGATAATAATGTAAATATAAAATATTTTTATGTAATTTATATGCATATAACACGTTATAGCTATATCTACATTTATGTGTATTTGTATGCATGTTTAACTGAAAATGTTAATATATTATATATTGGTAAATGTATTAATATTATTTAATTTTTTTCTATTATATTTACATTTTATTTATTCAAACAAACAAAAAATAAATTCTGGGTCTGATTAAATTTGTTCTTTGTTTTGTTTTCAATTAATTTCATTGGTCTGAATGATTCATTACCAAATTCCTCTAAATATAAACAATTTTAAGTATTTTGGTTTAGTAAAAATGAACAGAATGTTTTGATGGAAGAGTAATGGAAATTCTTTAGTCCAAAATAGTGAGAACGTCTGGCTTTCAGCGGTGGAGTGATGTGATACAGCTCTAGTACATCACACCACATCCACATCCCTCGTCAAAAACAACAAACTCAGAAACCAACAAATAAAACTCACCATCTGTGGGCGAAGTTCATTCTTAACCAACCTCCCCTGTGTCTCCAGCCAGGATGCTAATGGCTGATGGGCAGGTGTCTCTTCCAGGTGCCAGGTTGCACAAGGTCTTCTATTATTAATCTTGTTCTCTCTTTATTTGTCAGTTCAGGCTCGGCGTGGTGGATCTGCAGGCGGTGCCCGAGCCCACTGAAGTCATAAGGGAGCTCATTATATACGGCCTGCAGCAGAGTGCATGTCTACAGGCCAAAAACCAGCACCTGCTTGAGGAGAACCAGAAGCTGAGGAGAGAACAAGAACATATCACTAAAGAGTAGGTCCACACCAGATCAATACTTCCCGACTCCCACACAACTGTAGAAATTGATGTTTGGAATAAATGAAATAATCTGAAAAACAGAGCTGTTTACTAAAGACATCAATTTGTAAGATAATCTGGAAGGCTAATTCAACACAGGTCCCCTCAGGAACCTCAAATGTTTGTTTTTTCAGAATAGCGGTTTATGATTTATGAATGAGTTAAGCTATGTGGTTAGGATTACTCATAGGAGACATGTTGCTCTAAAAACATTGCATTACATAGAGTCTTCCCTCAAATGTAAATGTTTTTAACTGCCCTGTGCTTTAAAATGACATTTAAAATGAACCCATTTAATCCCACAATAGTGATCGTTGAGAAGGTTTTCATTTTATAAAGCAAATTTTCTGCAAATATGGAAAAAATAAAAGACAAAATTTAAATAATAATTATTGATCATTTCAAGGAATAACTAAAGACACATCATTTTCATAGATTCAAAAGAAAAAAATTGGAATTAAATGTGTTAAAATCCTTAATATTAAAATAATAATAATTATTCATTATGCGTATTTCTTTAAAATATTCCTGTTCTTTTTATTCTTGTTCTAAGTTGAATTGTGGAATTATTATTATTATTATTATTATTATTAATATTGTTATTATTATTTTGCATCTTTATCTGTATGGGCCAATAGGCCATTACAGATAAAAATATTTAGTAAATTATATGTTGATGCTTGAAAATGCTTATTAGTGATCCACAGGGTGGGCCATTTATATACACCTTAATAAAATGGGTTTGTTTGTGGAGCATTAGTATATGTGAGGAGGGGTGGGGGGACTTTTCAAGTTGGGTGGTGACCATGGTGGCCATTTTATTAAGGTGTGTCCATATAAATGCCCCACCCTGTACAACAAAAGAGAAAAGTCTACAAATGTGGGCAATATGCTTTTCATTTGTTTCTTTGTTCCTGGAAACACGCACAATTGATTTAGAGCACATGACGCATACAGGAAGAGAATGACAAGGGAATCCCAGCCAACTTGACAAGAAGCGTCTCTCTACTTCTTCTTTTCATGTGCTTCAATCTTTCCTCTCTGAGAAACAGCAGCAGTGACATCAGACCTTGCCGCCACACTTTCTAACATCTTCCAAAACCAGAATTATGGGGAATTTGTAATGCTACTCAACACTGACGGCTCTTTATTAGCTTGTGTGTGTGTATGTGTATTTTGCAAACAGCTACCACAGGTATTCAGTTCAACGCTCTTAAGGTTTTCCATGTTAAGTAATTGAGTGTTTATCCACTTAATTAACCACAAAAACCTCAAAACACTTTCATAACCAAACATTTCCAGTCATGTCAAGCCGATTGTATGTCCAGGGAGTGTTTAGGTGGTCTCATTGGTCTTCACGTTCTCTGCAGGATGGAGAGGTACGTCCAGGGGAAGGAGACATTGGAGAGAGACCTGTACGGCAGATTTGTGCTGGTCCTAAATGAGAAGAAAGCCAAACTCAGGGCCTTGCAGAAAAGAGTCAAAGAGCTGGAGGAATCTGTTGAAAAGAATCGACTGAGGTAAAGATGTGTGTGGCATTTCATTGTGATTCAACTTCACATGATCGTAAGCATTTTCCACTTCAACATTTCACTTCTCCTGTTAGGTAATCTCATGGTGACGTAATGCTCATAATTATCACTTCTAGTTTTGTGTTGAGCACATTTTCCTGTCTGCACTTCTTACTTTTGTGGGAAACAAAACTTAAAGGAAAAATGAAAATGCTCAACACATTACCCAACCTCAAGTAGTTTCAAACCTGTATGAATTCAAGAAAGATATTTTGAAGAAAGTTTGTTACCAGGTTGTTTTGGATCACCATTGACTTCCATAGCAAGGAAAAAAATGACCTAAGGCAATGGTGACCCAAAACGGTATGTAACCATGTTTTCTCATATGCATTGTTAAAGTAACAATGATTTTTGAAAACTCTTTTCCAATTCCCCTAGAGTTAAACATCTGAGGTTTCCCATTTTCGAAAGCGTTTAGGCAATCTCTGGTTCTTGCGATAGCACTTTTAGCTGCCGCTTAGCATAGATTATTGTATTTAATTATCATCTTGCTCAAAAATGACAAAAAGGTATTGGTGTGTAATATCATTGCACATTCTGCAGCCATGGTATGGCAGCAAATCACAACTTTTTCCGTAGGTCTTAGTATGTGATGTAACTACAGAAGAGTCAAATTTTTAAATATTAAAACTGTCATTTTTGAATGAGATGCTATTGTACTAATTAGATTCAAATATTTACCACCGGACCTGAAGATCGGCTGAATGGTTTTGAAAGCGGTAAAACTCACCTGCTTAACTCTAGGGTAGTTGGAAAATTAGCCTATTTTCAAGAATGGTGGTGTGTTCTTATAATATGTACCTACTGTATTCTCTTGGAATAAAAAAGGGAAGACAGTGAAGAGCACAAGGCGATGGAGACTGCAGCAGATAAGAGTGCTGGGGAAGAGAGTGATTATGGAGGCAGTACAGAAGATGAACAGGAGGCTGAACCCAGACAGCCTGACCCGAAGACTCTTACACAAGGTTATTCTTCTAACTTCACCCAGAAATTGAAATTATGTAATTTTGTCCTTCCAAACCTGTATTCCAAACATTTTTTTTATCCCCAGTGCATCTGCTAAAGAAGTATAAAACACATACTGTAGTGAAGCTTGTGTTTTTCAGGTTGCTGTTTTTCTCCTACTCTTTTAATGTTTCCAGAGAGCCACAATTTGCAAGTACTTCAAACTTTTTTTTAAAATGCAAATTACTGCTGAAACTTTCTGTCTATTTTTAACAAAGTCTGTGATTTAGTTTGTGGAGATTCTCATTCTTCAGCTCGCTGTATGCAGTATTCTGAGTTGATTAGTTCTCAAGGCTCTGCAATGTTGTGTTCATTGGACACAGTTACATGTTTGCAAAGTTAACAAAGTTGGAAGTCAAACTAGATGAGCCTACAACTGAATTTGTGCCTAGAACTTCAAACGAAACTCATATTTTAATATAGTTTAACAGTGTGTAGCGAATTTAGTGGAATTTCTTTCCAGAAAGTTCAGGTTGATGAATGACAGCATGATGCTGATTTGATCTACAGCGACTCTGGCAAGCACATGAAAACTTGAGATCTTGACGTAGGACCAGACAGAGTGACCGTATGTACCATGCAATGATAGAAATCAACAAAGAAACATGGAATAATTCAATAGGTCTACATCTATGATTGTTGTGATGAGCTGATGAGTTGGGTGTGCGAAATATTTATGACTTGTATATTGGCTTTAGTGATGCTGTTAGAGTAATGTTGTGTTATTATCTTGTGTTATACAATGTGAAGCAGCTGTTATCAGTTTTATTCATTTATGAATGTCCTTATCTTTGACTTGCATCGGCATCAGGAATTATGTTTTCTATTTAGGGGCAATATTTGCTCCCAGAACTGATTTCAAGAGTCAAGTCGTGTCAAGTCACTTTTATTTATATAACAGAGTAATGGTAATGTATAATGACGAGATTAAACTTTATTTATCAAATGCAGAAACGATAATCACTAGAAATCAGGTGTCCCCAACTAAGCAATCCAGAGGTGACCATGGCAAGGAACCAAAACCCCATCCATAAGAGAATGGGGAAAAAACCTTGGGAGAACCAGGCTTAGTTGGGTCCAGCTCTCCTCTGGCCGGACTCCCAGCACCTAAATTCCCAGTTTAATTTTAAACACATGTTAGATTGTGTAAAGGACTTATAATGTGTGTGTGCATTTGGATCCACCGATCTGTCCCCAGAGCTCATCTAGGTGTTCTGGTCTCTGATGAAGATCCTCTCTTCATGCTGGTACACCATCTGATCTGAATACGGACTGAGGAACAGAATAAGAGAGAGACAGACTATAATTAGCGTAGAAGCCATTCTTTTTGCGATGTAACAAGTACACCGTGTGTTAAGTGGAGTGTTCCCAGTTCCAGCTGATCTAATTAATGCAGCCTAACAATCCTTTAACGGATTTGATTAATAGATGTTTATTAGTGTGTTATCTGTAGCTAGAGTAAAGAGATGTGTCTTTAATCTAGATTTAAACTGACAGAGTGTGCCTGCCTCCCGAACAGTATTAGGTAAATT
>JAUMHP010000059.1:13834600-13848698 GCA_032361065.1 Enteromius trimaculatus
ATGACTTCTGGAAGCAGCTCTTTTAATAGTTTAGATGGAATAGGGTCTAACATACATGTTGTTGGTTTAGATGATTTTACAAGTTTGTACAATTCTTCCTCTCCTATATGGTAGAGAACGAGTGGAATTTTTCCTCAGGGAATCTACATTGCACCTGACTGGATACTGTAGCTGACAGCTGCACAGTTTCTATTTTATACCTACAGTAATAGTATTCATCTTGGAAGTAAAATATTGCATAAAATCATTACTGCTGTGGTCTTGCGGAAGAGCAGTACTCGTTGATGCTTTATTTTTTTGTTAATTTATTCATTATATTGAATAGATACCGAGGGTTATATTTGTTTTCCTCTAATATAGACAAAAAGTAATCAGATCTAGCCCTTTTTAATGCTTTTCTGTAAGTTAGCATATTTTCCTGCCAAGCGGCATTTTTTAGCTTTGTAATGCAAATTTTTTACCTCACTTAATAATTTAATATCCGTGTTGTCTTTTATATCAGATAGTTAAGTTCAAGAAGGTACTTGAATTTATTTAGTTTAACTGTAAAGGGTTATTTCTTGCCCCTCAAAACCCCTTTGCATTCATCAGATGATTTATTTTTCGTTTTTTAAATAGCTATGCTGCAATGGATAACACTACTTATATTGTAGTACTTTTACTATTAGATCACAAATATAAATAAAGATCACTGCACAAAACAGACTTCTAATTGCATTGCGTCAATGAAAGCATTGACATCACTGTAGGACACGCTAATGTCTTTTCCCCTTGCCGAGAACCTCTGCACCGTCCAGAACATTAAAACTTTGTGCCTACAGGTAGTTCTTTCTCTCAGATTTTGTTAATGACGTCATCTTCTAGACAAGTTGTTCCTTGGTAACACTGTCTGCTTTTGGTCGATTTCAACATCGGGCTACTCGAAGGCCATATTTGGGGGCTCCATCAGGCTGTTGAATCAGAGTTTTGAGGCACAGAAAGGGAAATGAGGTGGAGTCACACATGATTTAGTCTGCGGGTTGCTCAATTTCACTGTTTTTCCCCTTGTGTAAACCCTGTGGAGTAAAAGTGAAAAGCACTATAACTAGAAAGCCCCTGCCTTGGTCATGTGACCTTGTAAACAGTATGAATTGTATTGTATGGTTGCTAGGTTTGTGTCACTTTGGCATACTTCCTCAGGGATTCCCTCCCCGTTCTTCCTTTAAAGCATGATTCAGTGTTTCAGAGCGTTTATGGTTATGTTTTTGTATTTCAAGAGTAGGAGTTGTAACTATAGTCTTTTTAATCTTAACTATATAAGGTTTACCATAAGGGTGCAGTACATGAAGCATAATTGAAAGAGTCTATGATGTGGTTAGGATGTTTGTTCCATCAACCAATGTGAGTCGTGAAACCCACCCAGTTTCTGTCCCGTGTAAATAAAATAATAAACACTGCCAGAAACAATAGTGGCAACATGTCTGCCAATGCAATAGTACTTTAAATAAAAAGTACTATTGGATTCTTGAACAGCCTCCCACTGAGCTACAATGACTTATCACATGAGACAGATGTGCTCCTGCTGGGTTTTATTGCTGTCCCTCTGCATGTACCTCTTTTAATGTTGATGCTCAACATGCTTTTAATGCGTTTGTGATGTTGATTGTTTGCCGAGTCACATCTTGGCTGGCTGCCTGAACGCTAGCTGTGAGAACCTCCATTAATCCTGTTCAGAGACATTATATATGCAAACAATCACAAATAATAACATTCATACATAATAACTCAACTTGACTAAAATCATTAAATTAGCAACAGATGGCTATGTAGCTCATATTTAGAAATGACAGTAACTGATCAGGTTGGCTGAATGTTTCTGCTTAAACTAATGTGTTAATCTTATCTAAATTATTTGTCACATAATTTAATAATTATATTCAAAATTCTTAATGCACATGTCATTATAAAAACGTACAAAATGATAAGAAACACTAACTCTACACTAACATGGAGAACTTAAATAAATTGTTGTTAAAATACATGAAATAAAAATAATACCTATCAATAATAAATAAATTAATAATAATAATAATAACAATGATGATGAAATCTTTATTTTGTGTATTTTATATTAGATTTATATTAATATATAAATAATATTTAGTGATTATGTTCATGATTTGTCTGACTGAAATTATATAAATTATAATAATCACGGGGGGGATCGGGAAAGGAACGGCGCTAAATGTTGGCGCACTGCCCACAAGGCTATCGGCGCCAACTAAATTATATATTTAATGACATGTTCTGCTAAATTAATTACAAATATTTACACTTAATTAAATAATTATACGATGTCTAAAATTAAAATGAATGAAAGTGTCATAATGAAAAACAGACTAAATGTTAATCACTCTACGCTAAATATGTGCAAATATGAAAATTGGATGAACTTTTCCAATTTTTTGTCTGACAGAGATGCCAGAAAGTAACCCGATGGACGACAGCTTAAATGACATCACAGATGTGGCGCCCTGTCGAAAACGCCGTCACCGACATCTCCAACAGCTGGAGAGTCAAGCCAAACGAGCAGTGCTGGACCAGCGACAGAGATCCAGGTATCATCTCTCACATCCTTCAGCCGTCTAATTACACGTTTTATTGAGGTCGATCGACTCGTAACGATCTCAAACTCCTGGAGGCCTGTTATGTAATGTTCCATTTTGATACCCATAAACCCCTGCGAATGCAATCATAAAAATGTCAGTGAGAATTCCAGTCGTCTTATTCTCCAGTGTCCATTTCATGCAACCTCGGATGCTGCTTTCTCTCCGCGCCTGCAGCCAGTCAAGCAGACAGAAGCGGGTTTCCCAGAACCCTCTTCCGTTCTACAGAGAGCATTGGTTGTTTGCCAGCACCTTGTATTTTTCCAGTGGAGGCCCCCCGGGTCGCTTCTCTCTTCAGCTTATTTTTACTTATTAATAGGAGAATGTGTATAATTTCATCTCCTCCTTTGCCAGTACCTCAGTTGCCTCTGTAATTGTACAATAAAAATCCCATGAATGGTTTAGATTTGCGTTGAGCAACTTTGTCAGACTTGATGGCACCTGAGGGACACCGATCCTGAGAAAACCTGTTGTGTTTATTTTAAAATAGTTACACTGTTTTGGAGATTATTTGGCATTAAGTTATTCTTTATTATTTTTAAGTTATTATTTTTTCAGAATCTGTCTATCTGCCCATCTGTCTATTTACATATCTATCTATCTTTGTGTCTGCCTGGTCTGTCTATTTATATATCTATATCTTATCTTTTTATTTTATTACTTAACTTGTTAATGTGTTAATAATATATTCAAACACTGATAGATATGTTTCAGTATAATTTGATATTTTACTGTAAAGTATTGCTAAAATGCATAGCTGATCAAACACTAATAATTTTGCCCAATATTTGTGTATGTTATGGATTTTTTGTGTGCGATTGGTTTTACTGACTCATTGAGTTGGGATGTTGACTCAGAAGGCAGCTGCCAAAGTAGACAGTAGGTAGAAAGGCAGCTTACTAGCATTTGGAACAGAGTCCGTGTTTTTTGGGTTGGCAGACATATGCTATATGAAGGTTTCTCGAGTTGGCAGACGTTTAAGAAAGACGCTTTGGCTTCATATTGTATTGACGTTATTCTGGGCTATGCAGAGATTAACATTTAATGAGGGTCTTTTAAAACTTGGTAAAAACAAGAGTGTTTGTGCGACTCTGCAGGCAGAGTAAATGTTTAAACTGATTCTGTTTAAAAGTGTTTCTAGCCTCCCAGTGTCAGCGGCCGCTTGCCGTGTCAGCAGACACTCAAAGCAGTGACGTTCGCAGGCCCCGGTGGGCCGAGGCCGCGGTGGTCTATGACAGAATGGTGCCTCTACACCAGATGGTTTGTGCGCGTGTTCGCGGTTCAGGTGTTGAGGGAGACTGAGAGTTTGTATTGGACTTGTTCTCTCATTCTGCAGGCTCTGTAAGACTTTCCAAACTTTAATAGACTGCCATGGCGTAGAGATCTGGCTGTGACGTTTTTTAGAGGATAACATTACTTACTCGGTTTCGTATCACACGAGTAAAGTAATCCAGCTGGAGGATTCTCATTCTGTTCCTGGAATGAGGTTTTTAACAGCCGCGTGGCTTTCAATGCCTCGTCTAATTGCGCACAATTTTGTGCCTCAGAGAGAGCTGGAACGCTCTTGTAAAACGTGACACAAATTAGTGGCAGTGTATCATGAATGAATTTCGTTTTATGTGGCAGATAGAGTTAAAGAAACAGTTCAGCCAAACATTTGTCGTCCTGTCATGTGATTCCAAAGCTCCATGACTATCTTTCTTTATCCAAAAGCAGATGTTTTAAAGAATCTTAATGCTGGTTTCTACACAAGGAAAAGGATAGGAAATGAGATTGTCATGTTATAAAAATTGGCAAATAAAAGGACAAACAAATAAATGGAAAATAAAAGACAAAATGAATTTTCTTTCTAATTTAATACATTTTTGGATTGCTTCACAAAATATTATTCCTTTTTTTTTTTTCGTTTTTGAAGCTTGACTGTGTACTTTCTTACAAGTTTAAGTTAATGCTGCATTTAATTAATCAAAAACTGTATTTGTAATTTAACCAATCAAAAAAAATCAGTAAAATTCAGAAATGTTTTGACAATTCGAAGTTAACTGATTTCAGTTTCCATATATTTTATTTCTGTGATGCAAATCAGAATTTTTCAGCATCATTACTCCATTCTTTAGTGCCATGCATTTTATGTGTATGGATTTTTTTCATTGTCACTTTTAAGATTTTTTTTTTTACTTAATACTTCTTACTAAATTTATTTAATAAAATAAATAATTTTGCCCCCAAACTTCAAGTAAAGATCAAAGTAAGTTCTCTAATGAGTGAACATTATGAAAACACCTTCCATGCCAATGTCTCTCTGCCAACATCTTTAGAGTACTCAAAGAGCAAACAGCCTTTTATTATCTGTTTAAAGCCCCTGTATGGGTATCAAGAAATTCACCAGTAGCAGCTTCCCAGCAGGCAAAATACAGCCATTGCATAGAGACAAGATTCAGTGCCACAGTTTTTTTTGTCTCAAACAAACCTCACAATCACTGCTGTCTACAGATGGTGAGACTCCGTGCCATGACATCTGCTCTAATAAAGCCCATTTTTAAAAGCATTTCTCCTCTAAAGGCTGAAAAGAATCACCCAGCAGACATCATTTGTTTATTCAGCAAAGGACCGCCTGTGGTGCACGTCCTCAACTCAATACATGTTCAGATTTGAGGGAGTTTGCAGTGATTTTTCTTTTTTCAAATGAATGATTTTTAAATTTTTTTGCAATGCATTTTATGTAAGTCTGTGTGGGGCAGGACTTGTTGTAAATCGACTGGAGCATGGAGGCAGATGATTGAAGTGATAGATTGGAAAGCGAGAAGGTTTTGTGATGGGAAAAGTCATTTCTGAGAAACAGAATGTTAGATTAATGTGATTAAAGATTGTGAAGACTATAAAGAAAAAAAGATGTGTAAGCCTGCAAAGTAAATTGACTGTAAAGTGTCTCCTTCCAGGTCAAGAAGAAGGAAGTCGAAACTCTATTAGAGGATTCAGAGATGCATCAGAAGTTAAATAGTTATTTTTTAGAAGACAAGAAGAGGAAGAAAGAGAGATGAAGGAAGGGAGAGAGAGAGAGAGAGATTCATGTGGCTCCTGGCTGAAACTGTGCTGTTCTACAGTCTCCCAGCACCTGCCTAGAGAAGGACCTGGCAGAGCACCACAACAGACAACAATCAGGCCAGTTACACTGCATTAATCAAGACCTCAGCATGTGTGTTTGTGAATCACGTGAAGAAATGTCTGGCTTAAGGTTTACCTCACAAACAAAAAGGGGAAAAAAGAAATAATAATTTCCATAAGTACACCCCCCCCACACACACACAAACACTCAAAAACAATTAAAATACAAGAAAGCACTACAATTGTACTGTATATACTTTCAATTTATATATAAATTTATTTTGATATTATATATATTACATGATATATTTCATGTCATTTTAATAATTTTGATTTTATATATATA
Organism: Enteromius trimaculatus; assembly: GCA_032361065.1. Taxonomy (NCBI): domain Eukaryota; kingdom Metazoa; phylum Chordata; class Actinopteri; order Cypriniformes; family Cyprinidae; genus Enteromius; species Enteromius trimaculatus. The sequence continues at coordinate 13,840,697 of JAUMHP010000059.1, forward strand.
TTTATATATATATATATATATATATTCATTCATGTGTGTTTACAGTTCGCTTTAGACAAGTGATGTGGTAATGCGTTAATTGTCAATAGATTTAGGTCATAATATATTTATTCTGTTATATATTTAGTGTTTGTGTGTGCAAAATTAATACTTTATTAAATTATTACATTTAATTAAATTACTAAATACTACATACTAATACTAAAATTATTATTTGTAATTGTACTGTATAAAAAGCTGATTTTCATTTATATGCGTGTTATGGACAAATGGTGTGGTAATTCATAGTTCTTTAAAATATTGTGTCAATGCAAAATCTTTAGCGGTCTTAAGAATAGTTGTTTTATTCTAATAAGTCACCCTTGTGTTGCTTCTAAGAAAAAATCAGCGTTGGTAATGTAACAACATCTTTTTATTGTTGGTTATAAATTTTATTTATTTTTTTCTTGTGCAGAATGTGTTCTGATTTGTTGATCGAAATATGGCAGCTTGATGTAAGTGGAGTTTGACTTGAGTTTAAAGTGTTACGATCTGTTTGCTTCGTTCTAATAAAATCATCCATTGGTTTACTTTATGATATGTAAATATACATTTACCAACGTCAGCATCTTATGTCACAGTATGGCTGTACTCTGACATTTGGCTCCATGCTGTATAGACTAACGTAACATCTCTCACCCTTTCTGGGCTCCTTTGCATTTTCTTAACCAGTTCCAGAACTTCTCATGTCCGTAATAATTTTTTTCCCAACCCGCAGACAATTCCCTCCCTGTTCCCAGTGAATCATGACAGCAAATATAGCGGCTTACAAGCAGCACCGTCTACATTTGTGCTCATCTGTTATCCCTGCTCATACCTATGGATTTCCTCCCAGAGGGCAGTAGAAAAGTCGCTCTTTCTATCTCAAAGCAGAGTTTAGTTGCATTAAAATGACTTCCAGATGCGCTTACACAGGGAAACCCCTTGATCAAACCACGATATTTACATGTGCGGAAATGCAGATACACTGTTTACACTTCGATTGTGCTGACTAAGTATTGTTTCACTTTAAGTTTGTGTTTTAAAAGCTCTCTGAAAGCACCAAAGATGCATTTCTGACGCTCAAGTTACTTAGTTCAATAAATGTGGTTTCTGGGAGCCAAATGAGAACGAGTAAATCAGCTGATTCCATTTTGGTGTTTACACATTAAAAAAGATCAAAATCTTAAAGCCTTTTAGGGGTTATTTGGTACCAGCACACCATATAAAACTCTTTGGTCTCTGTGAGTGCAAGACAAGACCAACTTTTCTAGGTTCTTTGTATTTCTACTACTCACGATCTGTTTGCAAGCAGAAGTTGTTTTAATACTTTTAAAAGAAAGGTTCACCCAGAAATGAACATTTGCTGAAAATGTATTTAGCCTCAGGCCAGCCAAGATGTAGATGAGTATGTTTCTTCATTAGAAAATCACTTGATCGCCAATGAATCCTCTGCAGTGAATGGGTGCCGCCAAACATCTGATAAAAACATTACAGTAATCCACACAACTCCAACCAATCAATTAACATCTCGTGAAGAAACTAATCCATCTTTAAAATGTCAAAACATAAAATATGAGTCTTATTATGAGTTGTACTAATAATATTTCACCAGGGAAAAGTTCAAAAATCCAAAAATCAATCAATTTAAGACGGCAAAAACAGTTCTAAACAACAGGGCACTGGAGAAAGTGTTGTTATGAATCATGGACTTTTTTGGCTGAAATCATTAGTTTGAAATATCTTAATGATGGATTTGTTTCTAACAGACACAGATTTTCACCTTACAAGACATTAATTGATGAACAGGAGTGGAGTGAATTATTATGATGATTTTATCAGCTGTTTGGACTCATTTTGACGGCACCCATTCACTGCAGAGCATCCATTGGTGAACAAGTCATGTAATACTACATTTCTGTAAATGTACATCTTGTGCGGCCTGAGGGCGAGTACATTTTCAACAAATGTAGGTTTTTGGGTGAACTATTCCATTATTTCTTAATCATTCACGGAACTCAATCAACCAGCTTGCGATTTATTCTCTGTAAAGCATGCTTTTTCATAGACACCTATGATTATGCTAATAAATGGATTTAGTTGTAGCAACAGTATGTGGCATCTGTTTCTGGAGTGTTTTTAAAGACTTCCTCTCTGTTCTGTTGCTTTAGTCCCAGTGTACCTCACCTAAAAATGGCTTTCTTTTTGCCAGACAGCTTTTTAATGGCACGTCTTAGAAGCAGGTATTTGAATCCTGCACTACACTTATGGCAAGATGAGTCTTCGGATGCGATTCTACCGGGACCATGAACCTGGAAACACAATCTGTATTTCAATTTAATTCCTTGTTACTTGGGGCCCAAAAGTCTGATTCTTCCAGTCAAAATACTTATGTGTTGCATTTATGATTGGTAACATTGAAACAAATCACAATCTAAAATGTTCCTTCATTGTTTTATGTTATTATTGTCATTTCTTGTAGATTTACATGAAGAAAATCTTATATTTTCTTCATGTAAATTTTTGGCTCTATATGGCAGTAACATTTCAGTCTTGTGAATCTTTGTTTTCCCCTTAAAATCGAAGCATTGCCCATTGAGCCTCACTGCAGTTGAATATTTTAGATTTTTTCTGATTGTTTTTATGGTGATATTTTATGAAGCAGCTCTTAAGTTCTTTCTGGGATCTCCTCAGCATGATCCTCTAAAAGCGTGTCCTGTAGCAGCATTATTATTAGAGGACACTGCTGGATTCAAACCTGTTTCTAATAAGGAAGAGTTTGTTTCCAGAGACAGACTCTTTAAGAGTGTGAATGCTTTACGTGGATGCTGTTAACTTTAGTGAACTTCGTTTCCCCCACAGTAAGGCTTATTAAAGCCCACAAATATTAGTCCTCTTGAGAAAAAAATCAGAAAACTCTGAATATAATTCCTGGTGTGTTGTGTTTAATGCATTTAATTCTTATTAATTTTACGCATTCTTTTTCTTAGATTTATTTTTATTATACAATTCTATTTATTTAATATTCATTTATTTATATAGAAGTGTGTGTGTGTGTGTGTATATATATAATTTTGTTATTACATAGTTAATAATAGTTATAGTATTATTAGTAATAGTATTCATTTTTATTTAATATTCTATTTTTATTTTTTATGCATTTAATGAGACTGTTTTTATGTCTTATTTATTTTCATATTGTTATATTTAATAGATGCTACAAATTTACCAAGATATGTAAATATAGTAATTTGTAGTCGTTTTTACCTAATCAGGAGACTGTAGTTTGATTGAGATTTGTTTTTGAGTTATGAGGTATATGTAGCTAAGGTGTTGTATTTTGGGTGTGACGCTCTCAGTTCAGATGCCGTCCAGACCTGCATTAGTCAGACTTTTCCGTATGAGCTGTTTCCTCATGAAATCATTTATCACCACAAACCAGTTCAAGGCTTTCCTGTAAACCTGATCTGGATTGTTTGTTCTTTGAATGTTTTACAGATCGTACAGTATTAATCTGACAAACCTGTAATGTGAAAAGTTCACCAGAGCTCCAGAACCCCTTACATCCAAATATGGTTGCTTTTGTTTGCTTGAAGAACCTTTATTTTGCGGTTTACACTCATCTAGTCAGTTTAATTAGATGTTATATTATGCAACTAACTTTGTCTAATGTGCGTGTTTAATTCCAGCCGTGCTGTCCATGTGTTTTCTGGTATACCACCGGACAAGCTTTGCTTAAAAGGCTACCTGATCCCCAGCACATCCTGAAATTAACAGGCTTACGGGACCATAAATCTCATTTATTTTCCCTGTGACCAAGACAAAAGCCCTTATAGAATGAATCCTGTGGGAATTACTGCAGATTAACCTTTCTTTTCTTGTTTTAATGCAGAGGAAGCTTTTCTGGCATGCTAAGTTTGTCACAACGTAGTAACCAAAGTCATATTGTGTCCATTCCATCAACTTAACGTATTTCCAGCAGGATGTACATCAGTGTCAGGTTCACCTTGAAAGTGACCTTTTATTAGCATGCAGTAAATGTGTGATGCTGAAAACACACGGCATGTGCCTGATTATAGAGGAGCATTTTTTTGGACAGAAGCGGGGTGAACTGTGCGGCATTTAGTCTTGACCCCGTTTTAAGGAGCCCCTGGTGGGACTGGGCTCGACTGGGTCACTGTAATCAGGCAGCAGTCAGACTTTACTCCAGTGTCATGACTTATACTAGCTCCTGCTATGTATTTAACCTTCACCTTCTGTTGACGGTTGTTCCTTCACTTTGTAATTTTAGAGAGAAGCCGACCGAAGAGGCCAAAGCCGAGACGAGCAAAACGTCCAACCCCAAACCGAAACCAGCAAGCGCTGCTGCAAACCTTGATCCAGACGACCTGTTCGATGATATATGACCCCTCTTTGGGGCCTAACGAGCACTGTTTGTGATGAGCATGACTTTTGTACTGTTTTACACTGTAGGAGTAATATAATTGTACTTTTTAAGAGTATTTTTATAGTAAAGATGAACCGGCTGTATACTAAACAATAGCAGTTTAAAAAGAACATTACTTTTTAATGGCAAGTAAAGCAAAATTATGAATTGGTCTATTTTTTACTGTATAAGGTGTGAATAAATATAATAAATGTGGATAAAGATGTGATTTTCTCATTCATTAAGTAGTGATATCAAAATTGATTTTAAACCTTTTTTGTTTCAAAAAAGCTAATAAAACTTTTTTAAATTTTTATTGTTCACCATTTTTGTTATGGGCAAAAATGGTGAACAATAAAAATTTAAAAAAGTTTTATTAGCTCATATTATTGAGAAACGATAAGCACAGTCATAGAAAATGTAATAAAAAATATTACATTTTATTTAACAAGCTTGAACATTAAACATGCAACCACATACAGAATTGCCTTTATTCAGCAAGGATTGAATTTAGGAAGAATTTTAAATCAAAAGTCAGATGTTTATGTTGTTATAAAAGATTTTAATTTCAAATAAATGCTGTTCATAAAAGAATCCTGTAAAATGAGCATCAAGATTTCCACCTAAAATACTGTTTTCTTTTATCAATATTGATAATAATCATAAATGTTTCTAGATCTGCAAATCTGCTTATCAGAATGATTTCTGAAGAATCATGTGACGTTGAAGACCGGAGTAATGATGTTGAATGTTCAGCATTGCATCACAGAAATAAATTGAATTTTAAAATACATTCAAATGAAAATATTTTACATTTGTAGTAAAATTTTTAAATATATTTTTGATCCAATAAATGCAGCATTGATGAGCACAACACATTGAAATCACCTTAAAATTTTAAACAACTAGGTATGCATTTTAACCTTACACCTTTATGTAATTTTACGCACACTGCAATAGCTGAATTTATTGCAGTTTTTTTCTCGAGGAGGTAACGGTGCTGTCTCTCCCCCGTGTGGAAAGCTCAGGCAAGCTCTTATAAGTGGAGTTGGCCAGTTCACATCAATTCACAAAACTAATTCGGTCCCTGTCACCCTCCTTAATAACCCAGGCACTCCATCAGCACCTTCTCTGTCTGATTATCAATGCTCTGTCAGACGGCGCAGTGAGACACAGATGCGCTTTTACGCGCGTAATACAGAGTGCTGCTTGTTGGTCAGAACTGCGGATGTTCAGTGCATATCTAATCTGTAAAATGAATACTCATTTCATTTGCAAAGTTGAGTCGAATACTGTCTCCTATTTAAGTTCTCACGGGTACGCGCACTTCTACCCTAAATAGGATTTTGCACAGATTTTTTTTACGATTGTGCGCAATGCATTCATAATAAAGTTATTAAGGGAAAACACCCATTTGTTTCTTTTTTGATTGCTTACAGCCCAACCTACATGTTCAATCTAATTGCTCAGTGATCTAGTTTGCACCAACTCGAAGAGCGCAGAGCATCTCTGTTCCTCTTCAGCAGGATGGATCAGATTCATTTTGGGTGGGCACTTTCTGCCCCTCCTCTGAAAACTGACGAAATCATGGGTGGACATGGAATTTGAACTTACTGCCGGCTCATGTCTCCAGTCTTTTCGTGGGCAACAGGGAAAGAAAGAACACCGAAGTCTGCAGCTCACCACTGGAGCATCAGAGATATTTCACTTTTTTGAGAGGGATTGCCTTTGGGGAATCAGGAATAGCTAAGGCTGCCTAAAGGAAAAAGTAAGTTCTATTTGGTTTTATTTCATTCTATAAAAAACAATTATGTCCTAATTGATAAATGATCGATATTAATGACGGTCAATGTCCATTACATATAAATCTGACCCATGTTCCTCTCGCCGTCTTTAGATATTAGAGCAGATTTACCTCAGTGCATCTCTTTGTTTCTCATTTGATTGTGTTGTCAGAGCTTGTCTGTCACCCTGAAGCTTTGTTTGCCTTTGGCATCTTCTCAGGAGATCCACTTATCATTATCTCATCAGTATCACTGTAACAGCAGCTCTGCTTTGACGCTGATAGCTGAGAATGTGAGCTGAATTCAGACAAGCTTTTCTTTTGGTCTGAGGTGATTGATTTGCGTTCATTAGCGCGCTGGAGATCTTCACGGAAACGTTAATTGTCGCGTGAAGGTGCTTCACATAGGCTATCTCTCTAGTGTTTGATAGTGTGTACTATATAACATGGGCGTGTGTGATTGTCACCACAGCTGTCACAAAATGAGCTTTGTGTTTCCGAGGAAGGAGTAAAGTAGGACTGTCCGGTATATTAAGATGTAACATATACACCCTTTTAGCCGCTAATTATGAATGACGCTTTCATAAACAGGTTCTGTATCTGATGGCAAAGCCATAAATTGAATTGATAAAGGGAGACAAGAAAGCAAACAGGCAGTGGGTGTCTAAAGACCCAGTTGGACCTGGAACAAAGACATAGACGGACATTAAACACAAGCAGTTTGACAACCAACCCACGTTTAAGAGTAAACTGTAGCTGCAAATGCAAAACGAACTCAACTCACGACTGGCTTTTACAAAATGAAAAGCTTTTATATCTTTATTTACAGAACTGAGATGTTATTGGACGTTAAGCACATCCTCTGGTTGGTCTGCGCCTGCAGCGCTGCTGTAACCAAAGATGGTGAGTTTGGGACTCTTTTAAGGCGTTATTCTGTATTCTCATTACAATTTCTTCTTCTTCTTCTTTACATAAATGTAGCCTGTCCAAACCTTTAAAACGCTACAAGGATGCTGTGATGTTAATATTCTGGATGATAAGTCAGTTATCATTTTCATTTGATGGACATCATCATCAATGGAAGATATTAAAATTATTATTGATAATCACCTATAGCATATGTCATGGCAGCAGTTAAATGGCAGATGTTAAAATTATATATTTATATTTGATACTTATTTAAAAATTTTCATTTATATGATAAATGTGAATTTAGGCATCACAACATTATCTACATATGATATGAAAAATATTAATATTATTTACATTTAAAGCAGAGAAACAATATAGCAAAAATTATTAAAGAATCAAAAATGTATTAAACGTATAAACATATAGTGTATTAAGTACTAAATATATTTATAAATCTATTTTATTATAATAGTTGTAAATATAATAAATATTACTGTATAATTAAATATTTGCTAATATTAGCCTATATATGTGTGTGTGTGTGTATAATTATTATTATTATTTTTTAATCTGATACAGTATATCAGCCAGTAGCTGATATGAACCTTCCTGTGTGCTATATGACTACTTCCTGTCTGCTAAGCTGTTATTTTAGGTTCACTGATGTACTACTGGTTTTTAAATTATAATTGGAATATCAAAATATAAATAAATAAACGTTTTTATTGATCATTATCATTCTGTTTTATGTTTTAGTTGTTTCTGTACTGAAATGGTATATTTAAAAAGTTTTTATTTTTTGTTTAGTTACTAATATTCTAAGTATTTTTTTTAGTTAATACTTATTTAATTTCAAGTAGTTT
>JAUMHP010000059.1:13848798-13860929 GCA_032361065.1 Enteromius trimaculatus
ATAAGTTTTTTTTGTTAATACTTATTTAATTTCAAGTAATGTTTATATATATATATATATAAATTTAAAAAAAAATTTTTTTTTTTAGTTAATGATAATAGCCCTGTATGAGATGAACTGTAATGATTTTAGTTTATAAAAGTGTAATGTCTCTTTTAATATTGTATGGTAAAATATTAAATATTATTGGAAGCAGAATATTATTGTTGAATATGTTGTTTCAAAGCTTCCAGCAGCTGATATGTTGACGCTCCTCTCCTCCATCTGCTCTTGTTTGCAGACTCTGCTCATAGGATGAGGGTGGAGAGGAGTTCTCCGGTGAGGGGCTCTTTGGCGGACCAGGTGGTTCTGCCCTGCTATTTCTCCATCCTCTCGCCTCCTCCCAGCAGCTCCAGCACCTCCACCACTGCATCCACGGCCCACCCAGACCATCTCCGCATCAAGTGGACTAAGCTCGTGGGTGATGAGGAAGTCACAGTGATTGTGACCCAGAACGGGTTCCTCAAGATTGGGCCCGGGTTTAAAGGCAGGGTATCGGTTCCCAGGCACTCTGAGGACAAGGGTGACGCGTCTCTGACCATAGAGAAGCTCAGGGCAAGTGATGCGGGCACTTACCGCTGCGAGGTCATGCACGGCATCGAAGACACTCAAGAGTCCATCTCCCTGGACGTCAGCGGTCAGTCGTTCTCTACACAAATTATAATTATATGATCTTCCAACCAACAGTACATTTAATTACAGAACAGCTACTTTTCAGGACTTTTTTCTGGAGCTAAAATTGGTTTAAAAAGGCTATATATATATATATATATATATATATATATATAATTATCATATTATTTGTTAAATGTATAAATATATAATAGTAAAATAATGTTAATTATTACGAGGAGTTTATTATTATGAAATATTAATTTTGAGATTTGTGTGTGTGTGTGTGTGTATGTGTATATATATATATTTAATTAATATTTATATATTTTTAGTTTTAATATTATAATAAAGGTAATAAAAAAAATATATATAAAAAAAGTAGTCTGACTGTAAAAATAGTGGAAATGAAATATAATTAAAAATTTTAATTATAATATAATATTATAATTAAATATTAATTAATACTTATCACATGTTATAATTAAATATTTGCTATTTTTCATATCATTTCAGTATTTTATTTGTCAAGTGATCTCACTTTTTAGGATCCAGTTAATTCTGGCCCTACATTTGTCTAACATCATCCGAAAATATGATATATCATTCAATATTACACTACAAAGGTAGTTTTGCAATAAGTCATATTTTTAGTATAATCAAATAATAATTATTTATTACTTAATACTTATTAAATACCTTAATTAAATAATGTTATTTTAAGATTTTAACTTTAAGTAAAGCTAGTTTTCATGATCCAGTTAAATCCTTTTTTTATGTTATTACAGTAAAATGGGTTATGAATTAGTATTAATATGAACACTATTATTATTATTACACTATTATACTATTATTATTTCTTAAATACTATATTAATTTATATTAAATATTCACTTATTAGATTGATCTTAGGAATATAAAATAATATTTTTTTAGTATTTTTTGACATTATTGACTCCAATGGTGATCTAAACTTAAACATAGGAGAAATTAGTATGTTTTTTTTTCTTTACCATGTTTGGTGTGGAGATATGTCACGTTGCAAAATGGTGTTTCTTTAACTTCCTTCAGCAGGATTCCCATTGGCAAAGTTGTTTAGCAATGGCTCTCAGATGTACTCTCGTAAGCACATGTGATGATGTAATTAGTCATCGCTAGCCAGAATGGAACAGCGTTCCTGTCAAGAGAGAAGGAGGGAAAGATTATTTTGCTTTAGAGTCTGGAAAAATCACTTTCAGAGTCTGGATTTCCCTCGAATCGTGACAAGGCCCTATTGTGTTTCTAAGTAATAGAAAGGACAGGTGAATGATTTGTGTTTTAATCAATACAAGAAAATGTTTTTTTTTTTGGTTTCTTGTATGACTGCATCATGAACGAATGTCTGAACAGTTTTCTTGCTGTGCAGTGTGCAGTGTATTCAAAAATTCACTAATGAATGTTTATAAGCAACACTCAAACATTATACATGCAACTTGTATTAAACCTGAAGCGTTCATCCAACAGAAACTGTGCTAAAGATCTTATAGGTGTGTTTGTTTATGGCATTGTGTTGTGCAGTAAAACATGAGCACATCTGGCTCAGGTGAGACGGTACTGCTGGAGTGTTTGTAGGCCCGTAGAGAGCCGTGTGCCTTCCTGCCAAATACACTCAGTGCCCTCTTTTGGGGCCCGAGCAGCGCTGATTGCCACTCAAGGGTAGAGCCTACCCAAAAAACACACTGCCATCCCTCTGAGGAAAGAGCATTCAGGACCTGGCCCGTCAGCCAGCAGCTCTGCTAATGTACCCAAAAAAGAATAGAAAAGCCCATAAAAGGGCAAATAAGAGAGGCAGACTGCATGACCTGTTCTGAGACGCCTTAGCAGTGTTTGCTAAAGCAACGATTACGAGTACTGTTGCTCGTTTGTGTTCCAGTATTACATTCAACATTTAACTCAGCATGCCTGTGGGAAGAAGTGTTTTTTTTTTGTTGTTAATAAAATTAATGATAAATATTATATTTTATATTAAATATTACATTTTCTTTTTGTCTTGTTTTATTTTATTTAGTTTCATGATTTAGCTGTTCAACAGCATATAAAAAAAAAAGTATTTGATTTTATTTGCATGCTTTATCCTTAGAACCCTGTAAATGTTGAATCCTAAAAATGCATTATTTTTTTATTCATACGCTTGCACATACAGTACACAGTAAAAGTCTCTTTTTTGTTTAATTTGCATGCTTGCATGCGCTGAATCATGTACCATTTTCCCCCTGCCTGTTTTTGAGCACTCACAGATACTATAAAAACCTATTTTGAAGACTCATGCTGTGTAATGCTGTGAGAGTGATTATTATTCAGATCAGGTTCAGTATTTGAACTAAATAGTTGAACAATACAATGATTCTTCATGTTTGCCAGACAACAGCTTGTTGTTGTGGCTGAAACTATCCGTGTTCAGTACAAAAGTGGTCTTCTTGTCCATTTGGTCCCATTTGTTGTTAGATGAAGTGAAATATGCATAACGTGTGACAATAGGACCACCTGACTAGAGGGAAATTCAAATTACAGAATAAATACATTACCATTCAAGGTTTGAAAGACATCTCTTAAACTCACCAAAGCTGCACTTATTTATCAAAAAATACACAGTTATGTTGTAAATTACACAAAAAAAAAATTACAGTTATATTGTAAAATATTATTACAATTTCAAATAAAAAAAAATTGCATTTAAATATATTTAAAATTGTAATTTTTTCCAGTGATGCAAAGCAAAATTTTCAGCATTATTACTCCAGATACTTTTTCTGATATGTTGATTCTTTGAGTGACATCTTTAATGCCAGTATAGAGCAATTAAATGCATCCTTACTGAATAAAAAAATAAAATTCTTTCTAAAACCCCAACCTTTTCAACTGTAGATGGTGGTCTTGTCAGGTATATGAAATAGTGTTTCACGAAACTGCTGTGTAAGATGCGATCAAATGAGTTTTCTTTGGCTCATGAGCTTGATTTTTGTTTGGTCACAGGTGTTGTGTTTCATTACCGCGCAAGCACCAGTCGCTACACGCTAGATTTTCAGCACGCCAAGCAGGCCTGCATTAATGTGGACGCCACCATTGCCACCGCCGAGCAGCTTCATTCAGCCTATGAGGACGGATTTGACCAGTGTGACGCCGGATGGCTGGCCGACCAAACCGTCAGGTGATTTCTCCAGCTCCAGACTTTACGCTATGATATAAATGCTACGTATCTTTGAACACTGGGGTTGTTCTCCACAGATACCCCATAACGAGGCCCCGTGAAGGCTGTCACGGTGATATGATACTGAGGCCAGGAGTCAGGTCGTACGGACTCAGAAATTCCTCTGAAACGTATGATGTGTACTGCTATGTAGGAAAACTGCAGGGTAAGTTCAGAAATTAGCAGGTTTCTCCTCGCTTGAAACACACGAGGGACTCGCGCTGTGTTCACGTCGTGTCACAATTACTATAATTACGAGATGACAGATTGGAGAGCTGCTCTGAGCTGTTCACGTCCTCATGCAAAAATGACTTGTTTCTATGGCAACGATGAAATAGTTGTTTCTTTATGGCGGTAATGAGAATTTGAAGGGGAAGTGTCTCAGTGTGAACCATGTTAATGGTGCGCATATATTACAATTATTTTTTATTGATTTATTTTTCAATAAATCAATCCATGTTTGGCTTAATTGCTGAGTTGTAATGTGCTATATTCTGTCCAAACAAATAAAATAAAAAAAAAATACAAATTTAATTCTATAAATGATTGGGTGGGTTATGATGTAATAACAAATATAACAAAACTATAACAAATATTACTGAAAAGTATAAATACATAATGTTTTTTTAATTTTTTTTGTTTGTTTGTTTAATCACATTTTATTTCACTATAAAAATACAAATGTTTGTGTGTGTGTGTGGGTGGGGTGGGGTATTTAGTGCTAAAATTAATTTTGATTAATTGCATCTAAGGTAAAAGGTTTTGTTAAATGCATAATATATTGTTTATTGCATCATATATAAACATAATATATATATTTTTATATGTATACATGCATGTATGTGTATTTCTATATACTGTACATTATAAATATGCATAACACACATCACAATTAATCGTTTGACAGCACTAATTCTGCATTCTGGGATTGCATTATTTGTTCTGAATGTGCACTGAACTCATTGCGTGTGTGATCTCAGGTGATGTGCTTTTCACTGCTGCTGATGTTAAGATGACTCTAGCTGAGGCGAGGGAGGAGTGCGAGAGACAGGAAGCAGTTTTAGCGTCTCCGGGTCACCTGCATGCAGCATGGAGGGCCGGCATGGACCGCTGTGACTTCGGCTGGCTGTCTGACGGCAGCGCCCGCTATCCCATCGCTGTACCCAGACAGCAGTGCGGCAGAGGACAGGTGGGAGTCAGGACTATGTACCGCTTCCTCAACCAAACCGGATTTCCCTTACCGAGTGAAAAACTGGGAGCTTTCTGTTTCAAAGGTATGTCCTAGAAACGCTTATGGTATTAAAAAAATCTAAACGAATCCTTAAACTTACTGGGTGAATCTCAACCGAAATTTCACAATCCAAAGAAGACAAGAAGAAAAAAAAAAGTTAATATTAACTGATGTTTTTTCTCATTAGCAAGATTTTTTATATTTTAGATAGAAAATAATATTTATATAATAATATATATAATTTCAGTATTTAGTATTACCAAAATGTTATATTACCAAAAAAATAAAAAATAATAATAATAAATAAATAAATATAAATATATAAAATATTGCTGTCAAATGATTAATCACATTCAACGTGAAAGTTCTTGTTAACATGATATATGTGTGTATTTCATATATTTATTATTATATGCATGCATACATGTACATTCATATTGTTTAGAAATATATTTAATATACAAAATAGCATATTTTTCTTAGATGTATACATGTATGTGTGTGTATTTACATAATAATAACTACATTATAATAAAACAAACCTTTATTTTGAGTGTGATGAATTGGTTTGACAGCATTAATATATATATATATATATATATATATATATATAATTACCCAGTATAATCTGTATGTATTTATTTAATTAATAGATTAAAAAAATTTCACACACGTTTAGTGCATGTTCCTCACAATATTGTTTTGTAGATAGGGAGGCGTCTGTTTTGCTGTGATATCATAACAGCTGTGGCTCCAAGCGGACCTTTCTTCTCTTTGCTAGCTGGGTGGAAGCAGAATAATTCGTTCTCTCCAGGGCGTCCTCAGATTTCATCTGTTAAACCTCTGTGCGACGTCTAGCTCAAATATGTGCCTTAAAACAGAAAACTAACTGACCTGTTTTCTAGTCAATTCCTCCGCCCAGAACGACCGTGGCCTTTGAACCCCGTAACTGTCCTGCGGGGGGTTGTTTAAACTCTCCGTCTGTGCAAGCTCAGTCGTCACTCGAGAGGGGAAAATGGAAACAGGCCACACAAAAGCAGCGCTTAACATGCATTTAATCGGATTTTACATCGGGTATCTCCTTTTCGCCCCCTACCTCCAGGGATTTTGTGGCCGCGGCTTGTTTCATGTAACAGGTCTTGAAGCACTTCTCTTAAATGGGCTTCTACCGCAGAGTACCGCAAAACAAACAAAAGCACTCTGGGTAGGCCAAAAAAGACCATGGAGGGCAAAAGCGCCCCACTATAATATATAAACAAGTGCCAGTGGGGGGATGTGGCTTCCTCTTGTGCTGTTTCAAGATCACTGGGGTTTTATAAGGGAAAAAGATCCCTGATGTTTTACATCAGAAAAGAGGACACATCCCTAACGTTTAACAGCTGGCCTTGTGTATCCACACACTGAGCCAGAGACAAAGAAGCACTCACATAGTCTTGTCGTTAGCAAAAGTGCAGGCTTTTGCCATCATTCAATCATTTACTCACCCATATGTTTTTAACTTTTTGCATACTCCTGATTATGCCATGTTCTCATAGTATGTGGGTATTTTATATTTTCTTAGTCTGGTTATGACATGTGCAGGCCTACAGAAAGATGAAGATAGATCTGAAAACTGAAGGAAGCAGAAATGGGTGTTGTCTGCATATAACTCTCTGCATAACTTTAGCATTATGCATCTGAAATGCTGCTTGTGTAAAAAAAGGATTCAAAAGAATATAAATTATCAAATGCAGTAAATGCGAAAAAAACAACAATTGGTAAAAACAAGCGTTTTGTCACTAAACGGTCAGAGAAATGATTCTAAGAACATGCAAGAGATAAAAATAGATAATATGCAATAGATAACTAATATTTTTTATGATTTAAATTCATATATAATTGTGATATATTCATCAATCAAATATATTTTAAAATGTGATTTATTTCTGTCATGACCAGCTGAATTTTTAGCACCATTACTGCAGTTTTTAGTGGCATATGATCTTTCAGAAATTATTCTAATATGCAGATTTGCTAAAACAATTCTTATTATCAATTCTGCTTAATTTTTTGCAGAAATCATAATGCATATTTTTCAGGATTCTCTGAATAAAAGTTTTTTATTTTTTGCTGAATAGAATTCCATTCATTTAAAACAAAAACAACAAAACTGACTCCATAATTTTGAACAGTATCTCTCCCAGCCTCATTTTTGTTAGTGAAAACATTTATATTGCATCTAGCCTGGTCTTTTAAGGTCTGCTAGGACCTTATGTCACATTATCTCACTCTCATTAAAGGGAAAGAAGACACACCACAAACTAAGACATTTTGAAATCCATGCATATTTTTAAATTAAGACAAAAAATAGAGGCCTTTTCACTTTTGGACCCCTGCGTGTAGCCAGATGGATGACTGCCACACATGTCATCAAGAATGGTTTTACCATGGTGTTGAAACGTCTTGCTAAGCTTGAAACTCTTACCATCTGAGTCAAACCTTTGGAAGGCTGCCAACACGTCATAAGCACAGCAGCTATGTGTATGAGCAGACATGAATGAACATTATAGTGTTGTTAACATTTGTTTTTATATAGGTCCATAAAAGTGTGTCAGAGCTAGCATGCATGTAGACTGCAGTGTTAGGGTTTGATTTATTGATTGTGAGACTGAGATGACGTTGGCACTTATATTACAAAACATTCCAAGTGCACTTATTCAAGACTATTTACTTACTGGTCGGAGTCAAAATATGTGATTAGGCAAAATGCAGGCTAGCCAAAAATGTTCTAGAAAGGAAGCTAAAGTTTCAAAATAAATATAAACTGTCAGGTTCTATCCTGTCATGGTGCGTCATTTTACCAAAATAACTTGTTACCAGCCAAAAAAAAAATCCCTAATTAATACGATTCTGCTGTTATTGGCATTTTGTAGAAATGTCTTGACTTTGTTGCCAGCAATTGCACTTATTTGGTCAATATTAATAGAATGAGGGCTGTGTCTTATTTGGGATAAAACTGAAAAAGTATTCTACAGCGCTCACCTTAATAACACCTCATGAAAGTGACGGCTTCATCTATCACAATTTAATGCATAGGATTTTACGTATAGGTTGACAATGTGGCACTTTCTCTGTTTGTTCGGGCAGTCTGGCTTGTCAGCTGTTGTTGGTAAATTGTATAAATGTTGCACAGACAAGCTGAACAACTCAAGCCTTTCACAAATGAAAAGTATTATTTTATAATTCTGCCACTAGGGGCACCAAAGATACACATTTCACCATTGAAAAGTATTAGCAAAATTCTTGGTCAAAATGACATTCAATTTTCCTTTTCTCCCCTTTCTCAGAATGGGATCCCACAACTGTAGCCCCAGCTGGCCCCACAATACCTCCAGTTCTCTTAGACAGCCATCTGATCTCTTCCCTTAAAGCAGTCTCTTCTATGCCAGCCCATGGCACCACAGAAGAGCCACCATTCATGTTCTCTACAAGCATGGCTCCACGTGAAGCTGAGAGAATTTATGATATGACAACCGTAACATTTAATGACTATGAAGACAAAGACAGCTTCTTGGTGCAAGGCAAGCCACCCTCAGCTATTTCTACCACACCTGAAATGGCGCATCATTCAGATTCTGTCTCTTCTATGCCAGCCCATGGCAGCAGAGAAGAGCCACCTGCAAGCATGGCTCCACATGATAGAGACGCTCCTGAACCATTTCCCTCTGCTGAAGCCGTTGCTGTTGTACCAACTAAAGCGAAGACAATTTTGGATTTGGAAACCACAACCACATTTAAAGACTCTGACGGCTCCTTAGACAAAGACAGCTCATTGGTTCAAGGGGTACCCCATGGTGCAGATAATTCTTTTACTTCCCAGCTACCCTCAGACCCTGCCACACCTGAAATGCCCCATTATTCAGATTCCTTCTTCTCCATTCAGCTTCCCCGTCAGCCCACCGCAGAGAGCACACATCCTAGGTTGGATACTCCACAAGAGGAAGAAGAGGGTAGCAGTGGTGATATGGATTCTTCTGAGAGTGTGACTCCTACTTCACCTTTGTTTACTAAAGACTTGCAAGGAGATCCAGACAAGCCAAAAATTGTGTACAAAGAGAATGAAACCACAGCAAACGTGACTGAAGGAAATCAACAGATTGATGCCAAGAAGGACGGTGACTTTCCATCAGGCATCAATTTGTTCATATACAACTTTACACAGAGAAATCAATCAGGTATGTCAAATGGACATTCCGGCAATTTCATCTAGTTCAGCTCATTTTACCAGATCAGAACAGTACACAAGGATACAATACATTGACTTCTTGAACTAGTTTTGCTTGTCCTTTCATATTTTGGTGTGGCCGTGTGTTTCTGTGATTGTTGCATGTCCAAAGCAGCATGTTGTAAATGAATGTAGATCTTGGCTAAAGAGAGGCCACATTTGGCTCTGTCGAGACACCTACTGCTGTCTTACAAACGAAAGATTTGGGCTTAGTCCTTTGATTTCATGCAATTGTTTTAATATTTAGCTTTTGCCAAACCTTTACCTCATCCAGAAGTATAGCTAAACTAGTGGTGCTGCCTATATGAATAAAGAAAGAAACAGAAACAGATCTTCCATGCCTTCCCATGACCTTAATTGACTTCCCGTGTTGCTGGAATGAGTGGGTTTGATAAACATCTGTAAATAGACTGCGGCCAGAGTTCCTGTCTTGTGGGTCGACATTAATCAGTTGACTCCTTTATACCATTTGATACTGTTAAAGCGGCACCTACTTCAGTAAACCATCAGGGAGAGACAAGAGTTTTGGTAGTGAGAAAGAGTAGCTCTTAAAGTCACAGATGAATGCCTCCTGGGTCAAATGGCAAAGTCCCTAAAAACAATCAGCGAGGTAATCACTGCAAGCTAATTACTTTTCCTTACCTTGTCCATTCTACAGATCAGGTTACCATGTGTAGCCGCTAGTGAATCCACCAAAGAAAAACAAATATTTTGCTATGCACGTTATTGAGGACTTGAGGATGTAGTAAAATTTCTGGCTATATTTCACATGTTTTAACTGCATAATGTAACAGTAGCTGGAATAACTTTTTTTTTTATTTTAAGCTATTTAAAAATGAAAAGAGTCTGGTAGTTTTGCAGTATAGCGACTTTAGGGTCTCACAGGGACATATCACTGAATAGAATTAATAATAAGTTTTTCTCTGTATTTAAGTAGGGCCATTACTTATGTAGACATGATCAGGTAATATCTTGACTGCCAAAACCATAACTGACGTGAGCGTTTTTTGTTTTATTGCCTCAAGTGAGACTTTAGCCACTAAGTGTTCTATATCTGCAGTGCTAGTGTATGAGATATCTATAAAGTAATTTGAAAAATTTGGCAGCACAAGGTTTAACTGAATATGAAGCAGGCTTTACAGAAAGTTATCTTTAATAAGCTTTTGGGTTACTCTGTATAAACTACAGTAACTCACTTAGGTGTGTGTAATGTCTTTTCATTTTTTGTTTGCAGATGTCGATACTTATGCAGTTGATGCTATTCTAAAATTCCTTGGAGAACCAGGGCTTTCTCCTCCACTTATAACGGCTGGTGATAATGAGCCACCTTTAGGCAGTGGAGACCTTTTAGGTGAAACATCAGCTTCTGTTACTATCACCCCACAAGTGAGTTTTATTAATGGAAAGCACGAGTTGACTCTGAAGCCAGACACTGACCAAACTCAGGAGGCTAGAGGAGACCAGTTTGACACTGCTATCCCACCAACAGAAAAAATCATCCCTGATGATGAGATAGAAATACTTACAGAGGATGCTGAAGGCACCATATCTTCCCCTGAAACAGATGAATCTGGTCCAACGATCAGAAGCCCAATTGAGCCTCATTTCTCAACAAAGAGCTTGGAAAGTATAACCAATACAGGGCTGCCCACAATTTCAACCAAATCTTCAAGCCAGGAAATGATCCCTCAAGCCATATCAGTTAGCATGCACGAAGAAGGTTCGGGGATGCGCACAACAGATGATGATGAGGAACTGACCACCTTAGAAGGTTCTGCGGATGACACACTGGCAGCAACTAATGACCCATATGTGGTGGCTACCGATGAGACTGAAATAGCGGAAAAAGAGACGACTACACGGGCGCTTGGGGTGGATTGTAATACCAAAGGACCAATTGTTACAACTGCAGAACCAATCACTGTAGAAATAAAAAGAACCGAAAACAGACAAATGAAATCAGAAACAGAAGATTCTGAGGGCTCAACCTCCACTGAAGACGAGGGCTCGGGACAAGATATATATGCACCAGAAGAATCAAAACACACAACTTTATCTCCATCCTTCACTGTTTCATCTCACAGCTTTACAAGTTCCTTAACAAGTACTCATCCCAAAGAGCCAAGGGAGCCTGTTAGTTTGACTTTGCCCAGCACAGAGCCTACGATTCAGGTGGTTTCAACTTTTCAAACAGAGGCAATCCCAGAAAAGAGCACTCCTTATATTACACACTCTGAGAAAGACCAAGACACAAGTACAACTAAGAGTCATTTATTGTTGCCTGAGCTTGAAAAAGATTTACATACAATCTTCACAATCACTGAGGACACCAGCTCTGGTGATCAGCCAACTGAAGCATTCTCAAAACAGCCTTTCTCTGCAACTACTGTTCCATCCCTTTTCATTCAACGAACTGAAGAAATTAGCGTTAGTACATATGATGAAGCAACTAAAGTATTTGAAGGTTCTGCAGAAGACACAACGCCATTGATTTTCTCTAGTGTCCAAACGCAAACAAAATTCACAACCCAAAGTTCAAAGACCACCATTCTGCCCACAGATAGTCTTAGAGCAGTAATGTCTTCCTCCCAAGAAACTGTTCTAATCCAAGAATCACCTTTAGAAGAGACAACCACCTCAGTTCAGTTATCAGAGACTCCAGTCTTCCAAGAAACCGAGCTGATCTCAGAGTCACCTTCAGACGAGACAACCACCTCAGTGCACTCTTCAGGGACTTCAGGCTCCCAAGAAACTGAACT
>JAUMHP010000059.1:13861438-13891950 GCA_032361065.1 Enteromius trimaculatus
CAATCATCAGGGACTTCAGGCTCCCAAGAAACTGAACTAATCCCAGAATCACATTCAGAAGAGACAACCACCTCAGTTCAGTTATCAGAGACTCCAGTCTCCCAAGAAACCGAGCTGATCTCAGAGTCACCTCCAGAAGAGACAACCACCTCAGTGCAATCATCAGGGACTTCAGGCTCCCAAGAAACTGAACTAATCCCAGAATCACATTCAGAAGAGACAACCACCTCAGTGCAGTCATTAGGGATTTCAGGCTCCCACAAAACTGAATTGATCCCAGAATCACCTTCAGAAGAGACAACCACCTCAGTGCAATCATCAGAAACTTCAGAGGAGATAACACAAGAAATTTTAATATCTACATTTGGATTACCAACGGAGAAGCCTCTCACCTCATTTACCCAAGTTTCCAGTTATCCCACCACCAGTGATGCTACAGACTTAAATGTGAAAGAGCCAGTTCATGTCTTGGATAGGGCAACTACTTATGCTACAGAAGACGTTTTCTCCACCCCCAAAGCCACAAGTACTATGGCATTTGAAGAGAATGTTGTAGATTATGAAGATTCGGCAGGTCCCTCAATTGTTGAAGGACAACCACCATCCAGGGAAGACTTCACCACAGGAAAACCAGAAGTCTGGACAGATTCCAGCTACACTGTTGAGAGCCATGTGGAGGATTTGCAAGGTACAGTTCAACATAAAATGTTTGTAACCCACACAGTATATTGTATATTGTGCAGTGCTAGATGGGTAATTTTGATAGTTCCTCTCTTGAGGTTTACAAAATAATATCTACTCTGTATTCCACTTATCCATAATGGATTCATTCATCCACTAATGGATGTTGCTTTGTTATTTTAGGTCTCACACTTTGCTCTGTCAGTGTGTGTGAAAATGGTGGAACTTGCTATTCTAATGGAAAAGGAAACATATGTGTCTGCATGCCTGGATACAGAGGGGAACATTGTGAAAATGGTTTGAAGCTCATACTATTTGCAGTTTTATTCACTTTTGATTAACACATTTAGACTAGGTAAAGTAAGACATTCATTTTGTAATTCCAGACGTTGATGAATGCCAGTCAAACCCTTGTGCCAATGGAGGAACATGCATTGATGGGTTAAACACTTTCAGTTGTGTCTGTCTGCCCAGCTATTCAGGACCCCTCTGTGAGCAAGGTATGAAATCAACACTAACATGATGCTATACAGTTGTTTTAATTGGCCTTATATATGAAATTCTTGAAGGTTTTTTGGAGGGCGACAACTAATTGTGGACTGTTAGTAAGTTGCTAAGCAATTTTATCATGTCACTTATAACATATAATATCTAATGTACCCTCTGGTTTATTTTTGATTGCATATTTTATACATGTATCTGCCTGATAGGTTTCCATTGTTAAGTGGAAGAAAATAGAGTCTTAAATTATTGTTAGGCGCTGTTGGATAGAATATGTTGTGATTTATGGTGCTAGTTTCTAAAAAGTGAGCTATTGCGGTTTAATAAATCCACTGAAGCAAACTGTATACATTAAAGCGGTCTGTCCAAACAGTTAGAATGGCAGAACTGGCAGGCTTCATCCTCCAGAGGGTGTGCTGTATGGTGTCCATAGAAATGAAAGCAAATTTGTGCCAACAATAGGGTTCAAAGGAAAGGTCACGGAGTCAGCGACAGTACTGCTTCTTCCCTTACACACACCACACTTCTCACAAACGCTGAGCAGTTCAAAGAGCCATTGTAGAGCCAACTGACTTACTTGGCATATTCCCAGGAACATTAGTGTAACTACGTAAATGATGAGTACATTTTCCTTTAGTCGCCTAGTCATACTTATCCAGGCATGACTTAAGTAAGTCCCAAATTTAGGTTTTGACTTTTAGGAAACTAATTCAAGCCAGCTTGAAATTAAATTGGCAAAACACTGAACTTCTGTAATGTGCATATTTTAGTGGAAAACAATAGATTTGGGTTGAAATTGACTTGTCTTGCTTTTATATCATTATCAGTTTTTGATGAACTTCAAGAGCTTTCTGACCCTCCATAGAGAACAATGAAATTGAACTGTTCTCAGGCCCAGAAACATAGAACATTGTCAATGTGTATTTTTGGTTATTTGTGCTCATAACACTGTTTTTGTAAAGTCAAAAAAGTTGAACCACTGATTTTTACAATGTGCTTTTTATGTTTCTGGGTCTGGAAATATTTCAGTTACATTACTTTCTATGGAGCTCTAGAAAGCTCAAAAATAAAAATAAAAAAATCATAATTTGTGTTCCAAAGATGAACAAATGTCTTCCAGGTTTGAAATGACATGAGGATTGTCTTTAAGCTATTACGTTAGGGTTAAACAGGGAAATAAGTTGGAGCCCAATCAGCTGTCTCTGATAATTTAGTCCTGTGATTGGCTTGCCATTGTTCCATGTAAGCCTGATATGCATGAAATGGAAATAAAATTTATAATGTAAGGGTTTAAATTACATTTAAACTGTGAATGTTGTCTTGGCATTCAGGTTGAGCATTGTTTCACAGTTAGTTTTCATTACCCATCAAAAGGCTCAGTGAAGCCCTTCAAATGTGAGAACATCCCTTTTGGATGGTCTGTTGTGGTTTTAACTACGACAAACAACTCGTAAAAAAAAAAAAAAAACACTGAATGTCTTTTTCACATGGCTGTGGACAGTCTTTGAGGATCATGAAGCCAAGCCATTCTCCTCTGATGACGTGAAGCAGAGCTGGGATTGATTCTGACAAGGGTTTTTTTGGCCCCTCTTTGCTGTTCCATCACTTAAAGGTGAAGCCCCTTAGGATTCTGGGAAGGCGACGGTGATTGGCACATGGGGCTTTACTGCGAAAGCAGCTGGAATCAATTAATGCATCACAATTTGTCCAAGAGGATCATGGATACCCCTCCAAGTCACATTGGGGACAAACCACAGTATAGAAACTCCCAAAACACCTGACTCCATCTCGCGTAGGACTTTCCCCGCTATGAAAATAATCAGTTGACTTATGAATGAGAGCCACGTTTTAACTTTGAAGAGCGCTATTAACCTTCTCAGGACTTGACATTTACGCACACTCACACGGGCTTGACGGTCGTTTTTTGGGCGTTGGTCCCCCAATGGATTGGTTCCAGCTTCATACAAAATATTGCTGCCATTAGTCAGCAGAGCTAATCTTCTCCATGCATAAACATCACCTCTTAGGACATCTGTTTTCTCAGGCTTTTTAGCCAAAGATGAGGGGAAATCGTAAAAAAGTTGAACTTGCTTTTCATTTAATGTAAACAAAAGAAGCTTTTTAGTCACTGGCTGGTGGTTAAAGTAGTTTTCCCGATTCAATCCGTCGTTATTTCTAGGTCTCACAAAATAAGCAGGCAGTTTAAAAATCACCAAAGTCATGGATATGTTGTTAATATTTGCTCTGACCACAATTTGACTATCTTTTTTAAACTAAATTGCGCTATGCTTCTTGACTTATTACACTTGGTCAATTCGGTTAACAAAAATGTTGTAATTTAACATTGCTTTAAAAATGCATGCAACATAAGACAACTGAAATTGGAAAAACAATTTACATTCTCAAGTAGATTGAAGATTTGGATATTATTGTTGCAATTATAATAAATGTTCAGTGGTGCTTGCTATTGTACGTGCACTATGCTACGAAAGCAGTTTTGATAATCTACTGGACATTCAGGGACGAAGCGAGCACATAATAGTACGTAATCAGTTAAAGAAAACAGCACTATGGGCTGTGTGTCTGAGATGATTTACTTGGCCTCGTTTACTGGTGTTTTCTTTCCAGCCTCATTAGATGTCATTGTTTGCATTTAGCTTTCACACTGAGAACTGCGGTCATTGGGGGATTTCAGTCCAAGCTAAATGTTGATGATCCTCATTGTATGGCATAGAATAAAAAGTGCTTTGCACTAGGTTAACCCAGTTAATGGCCGAACTCAAAACAGATGCGGTTCTGTGTGTCTATTCTGCACCATAACCGATTATGCTTGATCTGAAAGACAGGCTTGTTCATGGTTAATGCCGAAGAAAATGGCTACAGATTCAATCATGAGACATCTCTTCTTTGATAAACTATGGGCACTGTGATGCTGCCTGTATAGCTGCATCATGAATTACAATTTGAAGCATCTGCCATTTTAATTTGGATGCACTGACATGGATAACATTATGCATGCCATCCAATGTTTGATTGTTTTGCTGATTTATAGGCCTCTCATGTTTCAATGTCATGATATCTTTCAGATACGGAGGTTTGTGACTTTGGCTGGCACAAATTTCAGAGCCACTGCTATAAGTACTTCACACACCGGCGGACATGGGAAGCGGCGGAAAGAGAGTGTCGTCTGCAGGGCGGTCACCTCACCAGCGTCTTGTCCCACGAAGAGCAGCTCTTTGTTAATCGTGAGTTGATGATTTTATGGAGTTTATGATCATCACCTCAAAATTGACCAAACATTT
This sequence comes from Enteromius trimaculatus, assembly GCA_032361065.1. NCBI lineage: Eukaryota > Metazoa > Chordata > Actinopteri > Cypriniformes > Cyprinidae > Enteromius > Enteromius trimaculatus. The sequence goes on from JAUMHP010000059.1 coordinate 13,865,923, forward strand.
TTAAAGTGCCCCTAAAGGTTCATATTTTGGTTTTGGGAGTCCCAAACAACAATTTGACATGCATGCAAGGTCAAAAAGCACTTAAATTTCTTTAGAATATGCACTTATGCTTATTTAACAACAAGTGGGCAGGCAATATGCTAATGTATCATTTTGACATCAACATGAAACAGCTCGAGACTCATTTCAATGATTCAGAGTCGACTCTTTCTTTTGATAGACAATAAAGTTATGCACGGTGCACTTTTATATTTAAAATATAAATTTAAGTTTTCAATTACTTAGAGCTGTGTTGCACACCGAATGTAAAGTCATTTACAAAAATCTATAATATTGGCACTTCAACTGTTCAGCATGACAATCTTTACTGAAAGCATTTATGAATTCAAAAACCTAAATGCAATTGGCAGAAGTACAAACCTAGTCTATAAATGAACTACATGCTTGCATGACATTTTCCCTGAGTTAGAATAGTTTGCAAAAGAGCATGATTATAAACACAGGCTGTAAAAGTTTCCAGACAACCCCTGTAGTCCTATTTAACGTCCCAGCTACTTCTGTAGGCCCATTCAGACACTTGTTAGTAACTACCATTTTCAAGACAAGTAAAAGCTTTAAAAGAAATTATTACTAATGTATTTTGTGTCATAGAATAAAATATGCGTTCACCACAGAGCTTATCGCAGACATTTAACCAAGAACCTATTCAAAAAAGACCACTGATGTCATCACTATAATTTAAAAGTGCTAAAATGCTATCTTGCCAGGTTTCTGCTATATTTAGCACTTTATAGCAACCTTTAAAGAAGCTGTATAGCAATGCTTTCAGCAAATGCCCACAGCAGCGTATGGTTTTGAGTTTTGCACAGAGGCATTTTCTATCAAATGTAACAAAATCTAGTTTCAAACAAGGCAAAAAACTATGACAGCGTTTTAGTGCCACCAAAAAAAAGAAAAATCGAAAACTACAAGATTAAAGTCAGAATATTTCAAGAATAAAGTCGAAATACTACAAGATTGAAGTTGAAATTTTAAAGTCGAAGTGTTTTAAGAATTTAAATCTTTGAAATTAAAGTTATAATATTTAGTATAGTGCACTTGCAAATGACCCAGACTGATAGAAGGCCACTGGAATTTAGGCATATTTGAATATTGTTGTGTCCGAACAGAGTCAAAACTAATAATTCTGTGAAAATTTTTAATTGTTTGTTTGCCATAAAGCTGTAAAAGAAAGTCTTTGTAAGCACACACTTATAAAACAATGCTTGACGAGCATTCCTTAAAGAGACAGTTCACCCAAAAATAGAAAATTCTATCAATTCTATCATCAAATTTCTATCATTTTCTATCATATCAAGAATATGATATTTATTAAAAAACTGAACAGGAACAACTTTTGATCTTAACATCAGCTCATGCACTCGACATTCCTTTGCTGTAGCTCTTATTTAAACATTTTTAATACACTAAAAAGGCTTTTATGTGGGATTATTAGCAGAAATTATATCCTCTGTAATATTCGCGGGGTCTTTCATTGAATTAGTGCTATATATATAGCTTTGTTGCTTTTAATATAAAACAGCTCAGCTTTCATATGAATGTGTTTTTCCTCTTTTCAATAGCAAGATATAAAAGTGAAGGAACATCAGAAGGCATGGGAAAACTTATTTATACTTAATGTATAATGAAGTCTCATTGTAATCGGGAAAATGATTTCGACTTTATTCTTGAAATATTACGATCTCGTAGTTTTAGATTTCTTTTCTTTTTTTTTTTTTGGTGCCACTAAAACGCCGTCGTAAAAAACAGACACTCAGGGCTAACTGAATTCTAGCAATGACTAAACAAAGCATACTTCATAATAAAAGTGCTGCTGACTCTAAACTAAACAGCTCTTCGGGGCACAGAAATTATTTATTCTACATTTGTTTGTGTCATGTGATGTGTGGTTTGGTTTAACTGAGTTCTTGCTATTTCTACTTTGGCCAGGTAGTCTATAAAGATGTCAAAGACGTTTGCAAAGGTCCTCACACCAAAAAGATGAATGAATTTCTTCCATTTCTCTGGTCTTCCATTTAGATTTTCTAAAAAAAAAATGCACATTCACTAGCTTAAAGATGTCATTTTTGGGATTATAAAATGCTTTCTCTTTCCCAGTTTAATACGTGGAGACAACTACAAGTAGATTGATTATCCCGAAGAGTTTAAACATTGTGGTGCTATCAAAACATTCCTCTATTTGTTTAAGTTTCCTGACCAGTCTGACACAGCAGTTTGAGTTTAGAGTGGGAACTTTCCATTTTTCCCACCAATAAGCAGATACAAATAGTAGAAATTAGTCAACCACACAACTTCATCCCAAGTCATATGATATTTGTGTAGACTAGTTTGGCAGAGATATATACTGAAATCTGTGTGAATGTCTTGTAGGTTTGGGACATGACTATCAGTGGATCGGACTGAATGATAAAATGTTTGACAATGATTTCCGGTGGACTGATGGACACCCTATGGTAAGATGGGATTTATTATTTTAATCCTAAAACGCCTGTTTATTAGATGAACATCTGTGTGCCAGGTGACCATGAATTCAGATATTAAGATTCAGGTATGAGTCATTGTTGGTGTGTTTTCCAGCCTGAATAAATGAGGTTGTTTGATCCTAAAATTAGTGCGAAAAGTGCAAATATTAATATGCTTAGTTCTCACTTAAGCATTTGCGTTGTATTACATAGAGGCACATCACATGAAATGTATTTATTTGCTTTTTTTAATTAATTTATTAGCTGTTTTATTCATTTATTTATTTGATTTTATTCATGCATTCTTATGTATGCATGTATTTATTTATTTCCTAAAATAGCATAAATCAGAACGCATACATTCAGTTTTTGCAAAAAGCATTCAATTAATTTTGATGATCTTGCTTCGTCACGCATATTTTTATATTTGATTTGTTGTATGTCTTTCTACATATGAAATTGATCTTGTGTGTTTGTGTTCAGCCCATGCAAATTGCATGCAGTCGTTCATTTTATTAGAATAACGTATCATTCCTTTGCCCCCATTTTATCAAGGAAAGTCCCATGTAACCCTGCCAGATGTGTAGAAAGCGCAGACTATTTTTATTCTTCCATGTGATCTTTGCGCCCTCATGTGGGCACATGCTGTGGTGCACAAGCATTTGGAATAACACACTCTCCACCCTTGTTTACTTTTGCACTAGCAATTTGAGAACTGGAGAGCGGGTCAGCCGGACAGCTTCTTCTCCACGGGCGAGGACTGCGTGGTGATGATCTGGCATGAGAGCGGCCAGTGGAACGACGTGCCATGCAATTACCACCTGACCTTCACCTGCAAGAAGGGCACAGGTGAGACATCCTCTTCCCCCTTCATCTAATCTACAGTGTCACTTACTGTCAGCTCACTATCTTTCACTTTCTCAGTGTCCTGCGGTCAGCCTCCAGTTATAAAGGACGCCCATATCTATGGCAGCATGAAGTCACGCTATGAGATCAACTCTCTGGTCAGGTACCACTGCAAGGACGGCTTCATACAAAGACACGTTCCCACTATCAGATGCAGAGAAGACGGCCACTGGGACAAGCCCAAAATCACATGCTTGAATCGTAAGTCCCTGAGTCTGAACAAATAAATCCAGTCACGAAAGGCACATGTGTTATATTAGTATTAATGAAAATAATATTTTATATACTTCTATAATAAATATTTAAAGTTAGTCTTTATATATATATTTTAAATTTTGTTATGATTTTTTTTTTTTATTTATCTGTACATTTATTTGTAATAAGAACTTTTAATAACTTATTTCAGTTAGTTGCCAGACTAATGTCTTCCAGAATGAAAAAAAAAAATCCCTGCTAATTTACCTAAACCCATCTCCTCCAGGATGCTCATGTCTTTTTTTCTTCAATCAAAGAAATTAAGGTTTTAAGGGAAATCATTCCAGTATTTTTCAATGGGTCCAAATTGCAGTTTCAATGCAGCTTCAAATGACTACACAATCCCAGCTGAGAAGTATAGGGTCTTATCTAGTGAAATTATTGGCCATTTTCTAAAATAAAATGATAACAACTATACTTACATACTTTGTAGCCATCATTTAGCCATCTAAATGCTCATCACTCTATAGCTCAGCATTGGAAATGTCATGTGTGACACTGGCAGAAGTACCCAGTGTTTACAAAGCAAATGTGCAAATAAAGACAAATGCCCCATTTACAAAAAAAAAAGAAAAGGTAAAAACAACAACCAAGCCTTCCTTTTTGAACCAAGGTACGTGTATGAAGAACTAACCATGCATGACCTTATATCAATATCATAAGGTAATGCATGAAGTTGGAGGGCTAGTGCAAAATGAGCATACAGTATGTGGTTACAAAGTATACAATTTTTATTTGTTTTAGAAAATGACCAATCATTTTGTTAGACAAGACCCTTATTCCTCAGCTGTGTAGAGCCTTGTGAAGCTGCATTTAAACTGCCTTTTAGACCTTCAGCTCATTGGTTGCCATTAAAGTGCACTATATGGAGAAAAATCCTGGATGCTTTCCTTAAAGGGATAGTTCACCCAAAACAAAAAAAGATTGATGTTTATATGCTTACCTCCAGGGCATCTGAGATGTACAGTAGGTGACTTTGTTTCTTCAGTAGAATACAAATCAAGATTTTTAACTCAAACAATTGCAATCCGTCAGTTATATAATGCAAGTCAATGGGCAATCTTTGAGAGAAAATTTTTTTAACCCTGCTTCTCTTGACGATACACTGATATGCAAAGACACGAAATGATCAGTCTGTTCAAAAAAACTGAACATACCTCCGATACTGTACACCACAATGCCTGACTCATTCAGAACTGCTGCTGAATCTTCTCGCTTTACGGTGGATCACAGACTTATCTGTGCATTACCACCACCTATCTCTCAAATGGACCACTGGTTTGAGGGAAAAATCTTTGATTGTATCCTGGGGGTAAGCAAATAAACATCAAATTTTCATTTTTGGGTGAACTGTCCCTTTAAAAAGTTTAATCTAAAAAACACAAACATCTTGGATGGGGGCCAGTAAATTATCCAAAAATTTTTAATCTGGAATAGAACTAATCCTTTACAAAAGAGAGTCATATGGTTTTGAAAGTGAGAACGAGTAAATAATTCCTGAATTTTAATTTTGGGTAAACTATCATTTTAAATGAACATCTCTTTTCCGTTTATTCTGCAGCATCTACCTACCAGAAGATGTATGCACACAAATATCAAAACAACAACTATTACAACAACAGTAAGAGACGCTATGGTGATTCAACGCAGTACCGTCATGTCTGGTCAAAAACAGCAGATGATTCCACACACTGATCTCCATCCAGAGCAACAGATGCTTCACATCTACGGTGAAGGTCTAAAAGGGGCAAAGCCAAACCATGTGCCTGATGAATGTTTTAGAGCCGAGAAGTGAATTACCCTAAGGGACTGCAAAAGACACCATCACCCACCCACAGAGAGTGTACTTTGACTATGCAACAGTCAACTTTGCATATTGTAATAATGTCTTAATGTTTTGACATGGGGAGGGGGGTTTCTGGTTGAAATGTATATAGTAGAGATAATGAACAAGTAAAAACAGCTGTGAATGGTGACTGTTATTCATCCGTAACTTTTGTTTACGAAGAACTGGATTTCCTGTTCTCTCTGGCACAATAAGAGAGCACTATGGTACGAGCTGAGTATTAACAGAACAATTACAGTACGCAAGAGTAAAAGAACAATAGGCATTATATTGTTTCACATTGCGGAGGGTTTAAAAGAGATGTCACGGACAAACAATGCTGAAAGGACTGCAAATCATGACTGGAAAACAAATCTTCAACATCGTCTTCCCCGGCAGCATCCTCAATGGTTGTGAGGATTACTCAGATAACATCAAAACATTGTACACTCTCATAATCATATTCTCATATGGCATCAAAATATATATATTTTTTAATAAGGGGGTTTGTAATATAACCATTTTTCCTTTTTTCTTTTTCTTTTTTTTTTTTTTTAAATGAATGTCATGGTAAAATATGAAAATAGGAATACTGTATGTGTGGTTGAATGAACTAGCATTTTTGTCCAACATTATTACAAATGTTACATGAAGCCATAGAAGTTTAATTTATTGCTGAAGATACATATAACGATGAATGAACTGTGAGATTTTGAGTAATAAAGCGCTATTAGAATATTATGAACACGCTTAAATCGTGTTTTTGTTTAATTGCATTCCACAAACATCCCGCGCTAATTCTGTCAGAAACCGCCGCGCCGCTACCACGCTGTTGACCAAAAGAGGGCGATGTAACGGTTACAAAAGATTTTCTTTTCCCGCGCGCGGGGCCTTCATGAAGTTGACATGTGACTGTAATGAACAAGAAGCATCTCTGTTTCGACATCGATTAACTTGCTAAAGTTACAAGGTAAGAACGTGGATGTTTAAGTGAACACTTCAATCTTCATTGTGAGAGTACATCTTCTGGTATGGTTTCTGAGATAATTGGCAAGCAAAATAGCATTTATGTTAGGCTACCTGACCTGAAGGACTTTAAATGCGCAGTGGCCTTAGCCATCTTTAGTTAGAGATCCATGAAATTGTAGTTTTGTGCTATTAGTTTAGTTCTGTAGGCCAATATGTTCTAGTTAGCTTGTGTAGCCTATTAAAAACTGACCAAACATTTAGTTGCTCAATTTCGTCTGAGAAAACTGACCAGGAAGTTTTAGTGAATGTAGACTGATTATTTTTGGACATTAGGTGTGTATACAGTTTTGTCCCAAAAAAAAAAAAAAAAATGAACACTAGAAATATGTTTGGGGTTGTGACAAAAGAAACAATATTTGTGATAGCGGTTAGATTTGTTTGTTTGTTGGTGGTTTTAAAAACTTGATTTAAATAAGTAACCTTTTGCCTGCCACAATGCTCTTGGACTTCTAACTCTGAGGACGTTTTTTAAATTAAGCCAGTCACCCGATTTTTATTTACCATGCAGTTTCTTTATTTTGACAAAGTGTGAGAAATGGCACAGACTGTAAAAACTAGACCTCTGTAATTTTTACGTAATTTCTAAGTGTGCTTTTCTAAAAACAAACAAACCAAAAATGTATTTGACTGATTGTTTATTTTTTGAGTGAAGTGGGTTTTCCACATTGATACAGTCAAATTATCCCTTTAATTATACTTTATGTACATGAAACGAGTGAAAAATGTTAACATTGTCTATAAAGACATGTCTAAACATTCAGTTCTAAAATTGATTTTGGAGTTTTGTAAACAAGGCACACGTACAGTTGCCATAGTCAAAACAACATGAATAGTGAAATGAACGTGAATACAGTATTCTGAAACAACACCAATATTTAAACTTTTTTTTTTTTTTCATGGAGCTGGTCAATTAGTGTAGTGGCTAAAACACATGACCTGGAGTTCTAAATTGGCTGAGTTGACCCTAACGGTAATAATAATAGGAATAAAATGTCAAGTTGTTTTTGCCTTAGCTTGGCAGTCTGTTTTAATAGTTTATTTCCAAATGCCGTGGCTTTGACATGTTTTTCTAAAAATCTACTGCTTCATAGACTAATAACGACTGAATGCAGCATGCTAACTATGCACTTTTTTGTTGTGCCATTATTTTTTGCATCATCTTTGAGTAAACCTTTTCCGGCAAGGTCTTTTTTTTCCCTTCTCAACAATAGAAAATTAAGTTTATTGTGCTGTTTTTTTCTTTTACTAAGTAACACGAAGTGATCATTAGCACTGTTGTCTTTTAAACCACTTCAGTCTTGCTATTTTTAAACGGTAACATGCATGTACTAAAACTACTCATCACATGTTCTAGAAACTGGGCCGTGTGCTTTATTTCGCACAACTTCTTCTAGTGAACTAATTTGTACTAACATTGTTTTAACATTTGGCACCATTTCTATGGGCTATGTTTGAGGATAGGTTTTCTGTGGTTTCATGAATTGATCATAAATACTAAAAACAAGTTCTAGAATACAAACCAAGATTTACTTTTGAAACACAATGGTTTTGTTATTATGTCTGTGGTATGAACCACAGATTTCTTCATCGTCCTGAACACAAAGAACGTTTGACAGTGATGAGGTCGATACAGTGGAGCTCTTGATTTCTTACATTGTGTCGTAGGGGAGACATTGTATAAACACATAGTTTCAAGAAAAAGATAATTAACATACATTTATAAACACACTACTTGTATATTTCAATAGTTAAAAAAAATCTGAGAAACAATGTGTTGTTTCTTAATTCGACTTATGACTCAACATGGTTTGGTCCACACATAAAACTAAATTTATAAAGGTATGCTTTTAGAAAATAATACAATTTAGCACCCTTTAAGGATGGCAAAAGAAAAAAATGTGTTCATTGTGCCATGGCTGTGTTGTATGGTGTTTAGCACTTTCATTGAATTTGTTTTCCTGTTAACAGAAAATATATTTTTCACATGCTGTTTATGTGGGATATGATGTTCTTGAATGATAAACTAAGTGCCCAAAGGTATCAGTTCAAAGTATTTAAGCTTTGCTGTCATTCTGTTCTAGAACATCCCTCAAGCTACTGCATGCTAAATGGAAGAGCACAGTGCGGATTTCTTCAGCAATCTCACCAAATACCTCTTCCTTCAGCACGACTGTACTGTATAAGATCATTCAGACCTGGAACCAGTAGCTATAATTTCTGCGGCATCCAATGAATACTATTCCTGTCCTGTTGCCGTCTTGTAGCGAAGTCCTGATTTTGAGGGAAGAGGGCGCCTGAGGTGCCTAATCCTACAGAATCTTTGCTTCAAACAACCGCCAATCACTTATTTTATATTCAAATCCTTCCGTATTACAGTATCTAGAGACTTTGTCACAGTTTTAATGCACTCGAACTAACTCCTTACATTATTACGCTTAGTTCGTGAGTTATACAGTTGGTACTCTCAGTTGTCGCTCTTGTAGCAATAGACGCCGTAGAGTTTGTGCTTCTTGTCTGGGAATCCAGAGAAGCGGACGGCGGCCTCAGTGGGACTGCAGCGTCTGCGTGGTCTTGAGATTGGGTAGCGTACGCTGCCGTCTGCCAGCCAGCCTGCGTCACAACGGTCGTAGCCCAGCAGCTTCCACGCTGCGTACATCTGCCCGACTTTGGCGATCTGAGCGCCGTCCTTTTGACAAGCCCGCACTGCCTCGTCATAAGTAAGTTTGAAAGGGTGTATCAGATAATAGAAACGTCCTGGAAGAGAAAGAGGGAAGTGTTTATTTTCAATGCAGTTAGTTACTAAACATGAGGAAGAGAATCTTCATTAGAGATTTTTTTGCATGGCTGAACCCAATTCATTTTTTTTTTTTTTTCATTCATGTATTATTTATCACATTAATTGCTTTGCGTTTTTTTGGGAGAAGCTAGCCTGTTTCAAACCGTGTGGAGGACAAACCTTTGAAGTTAGAGGTGAAACAGAAGACATCATATCTTTCCTTTTGCTTGTCACGCATCCCATAATTCCTTACACCAGGAATGGTGTTTTTGCCCCCACATGGCTCTCTGGGTTTGGTGATTGGGTATTGCACCGATCCGTCACTCAGCCACCCTGCATTGCACCAATCCAACCCATCTCTCCATGCATCATACAGCTGGTCGAAAGAGGCCACAATGGCATCCTGGTCTCTGCAAGCTTTCTCAGCATCAGCAAAGTTTAGATTGTAACGACCCAATCGAGGAAAATATGGGTAAACAATGCCTGTGGAAACAAGAAAAGCATTTTTTGCATATAGAAATCTTTTTTTTCCCGATTAGATCTGTGAAATCTGGCGATAATCAAATTCATAATTGACAAAGTTTTCTCCAATGCATCATCTAAAGGAAATGAAAATGTAAGATTTATTGTATGCAACTGAAATGATGCCAAGAACACGCGCAAGGACCAAATAAATGTCGCATTATTTGGCAGTGATAGCTCTTATGTCAGGATCTTGCTGATGGTTTCGATTTAAAAGTTGTTCTACTCTGCATTATAAGACTATTGAATAGCGTTTACATTGCACAGAGTGTGAATAGAGTCAGCACAATGCTATCTTATAGCTAATTACCTTGAGGAACAGCCAAGGATGCATAAACTGTGTAGTATTATGTGTATTATTCTGGAAAGAAAACAGCCGCCAGGCATACAATGGCTTTGTTGGTGTTTTCTCACTTATCTTACATTATGTTTGAAGGAAGCAAGATATATTAATATAACCAAAATACAACTGTAACTTGTTGGGTGCTGGTCTGCATGTGCCTAACCATGTTGTTCACTAGCAAAATTTTGCTAGATTTTAGAAAATCTTGCTAGTCAAATAGTTTTAAAGCATGCTAGTGACATAACCAGCACCAAAATTAAAATACCTTTTTTTGTGTGTTAAATGTCACTAGAGAGACTCGGGTATAAAAACCCAGGTATGTTAGCAACATAATGGAAATCTTTGCTTTACCTTGCAGGTCTAGCGTGACAACTGCTGTATTATCCTCCAATCCATCGATGATTTCACACTTGTATTTCCCATAATCCTCCAGAGTGATGTCAGTGATAACTAGTGAAGCATCGTTTTTGTCAGCATCCTGCAGGTGTACGCGGCCGTGGAATCGACCGTAGCTCTTTTTGTGGAACCCCATAGCTACGAACACATCGATTTCCTTCAGATAGTCTGAAGTCAGTTTAGTCCATTTAATCCTCAGTTTGGGATTTGGGGGAGATGAGGGATCACGGTTGAACTTGCATTGCAGTGTGGCATTGCCACCACGTTGAGAGATTACTTTGGGTTGTGCTGTGTCAACTGAGAGTCTGGGCCCATTTTCTGAAAGTCAGAGAGACATTGAGATTGTCAGTCAAAGAAATAAACACAAAAAACCTCATGCAGATTGTGACCGATTTAATAGCCTTTGTTCTGATTTTTTTTTGTGTGTGTGTGTCCCAAGGCCTGTTGCATTGCTTAGTGTTCAATAACTTAAGGCGTTTCGCAAAAATGATAGCTTGAATTCATCCTTGCCTATTGCTACAGGCGTTTGTGATTATGCAAACACATAAATCATTGTGTTTTTTAGATTTTAGAGAAATGGAAAGTCCCCTACATATTAAGGACAGAAACCTAAGAGTGACTGTGTATGCTCTTCCACTGAAGGCACTCCAGTAGGTGTTGCAACCATTTTAGTGCACAAATAATAAGAGAAATGTGTGCCAGTGAAGAAAAGAGAATGGCAAATTTCCCAGATTACTGTGGGATCAGATCACAGAGAGAAGAAAGGCAAATCTAGAAGAGTTGAAGAGGAATTTTAATATGTTCCAAGGTCCATATTTACATGGTTTGATCAGTTTGTCATCAATATACATTAAATAATGCAGAAAATGTATTCATAGAGAAACAACTGTGGAAGTGGCCTTCTCTAAGTTTCTGTTTTTGCTAAGTCATCTGGTTTTCATAACAATGTATTTGGGACCCAGTGGAGACATGATTGGAGTATGTGTCATCAAATGTTAAACCAGTACTTCATTTTCTAATTAAATGTTAGTAATTTTTATGTCTAGATAAAACTCTTCTATATTACCAGGCAAAAGGATGAAGGCTCTCAATGTCAATGACCTGCAAACCTGCAAGTTATCCAGCCAGTTGAACTACAATTAAACTCAACTAATGCTACAGGAATGATGCTTTGTTAGAATTCAATCAAAAATATATTACAGGCACTGGCACAGTGTCCTAACCAGTTGCGATGCAGTTTCCATCTATAATGTGCAAGAAAGCATGCGATTTCACTGGGGGCTACTTGGCATAGCTTAAATAGAAATGGGAGACTCAATTCAAGCTACCAAGTCTTGTTTTGCATTAGATGTGGTTGATTGGGTAAAAACAGATTAGCACTGCCGAGATAGCTGTTATCATTTGTCGTCGTATCATTCCTGGCCAGGGTACAATGTGTTATTTTTATCCAAATTAATACTTACTATAATGTTGTTCACACAAACCAAAAAACTTGTTTATTTTGCAGATGCAGTTGGAGAGGCTGATATACAACTATAATCAGATGTTAGCATGAATAAATAGCAAACCCCAATTGCTTATCACATATTTAACACTTGTAGTAAGTAATTCCTGCCACTTTGCGTCGTGTGACGGGAGCCAGAGGGTTTGGAATGACCTAAGTCGACACCCGATGAGATAATTACGGTAAGTGTCCCTGTTAAGAAAGCTGGAGGGGGAACACCATTTTAGGGGATGAGCAGTACAACCCCCCTCTCTGTCTGTCTCTCACTTTCTGTCTCACTTTCTCCCTCTTTTCTCCACTCTTCTATAATATTTCCTACAAAAACAATCACAAACACACCTTTTCCCATGTCTTACCTGAGATGTATATAGTCCTGTAGTGTTCCAGGTCACTGTATGCCTCTTCAAAGCTGTCAGCTCGGCTCTCAGAGAGGATCAAGAGGAAGAAAAGAAGGAAGGTCATCTTGATTTATAGCACCGGGGGGGGTTGGGGGGTACGTCACTACATGAGAAACCACAAAAAAAAGGGACAGTCAGACAATATCCTTTTTATCTATTTAACTATTTATCTACTGTACATCCAATCCAGATAGGAGACATTATTTAGAGTTGTATTATTAGGCTTTACTAAAACAATCTCAAGTCATTTTCAGCGGAGTTTGAGAAAGAGCTCAGTTTTGTGACTTGCACCAGATCCCCTGCACGTTTCCCTCTGCAGTAACTCCCCTGTGCAGTACTGTCATGCAGACACCAGCACACACTGTGTCCTTTCCACCACATCTCCCAAAAAAAGACACTTGCACAGATAGGGCAAGGTGCATAAATAAATGACTAGGACTGTTCAACTTTTCACGCATGCATAAATCCCAATTAACACCAGTGCTGCAGGACTGCTTTACCCTTCACCTTACGATGCACTGGAGTGTGAAAAAAGTGCAGCCAAGATGGCACAAACTAGCACAAAACTTTGCTGGCACACTTCTAAAGCACAGACCGTCTCCCTACAGACTCAGAGCTCAGAAAAGACTTACCATCTTACGGAGCGTGTGCTCCCGGCCGCTAGCGCTTGTAAGGACAGCTACGCAAAAGATCAGGATTCGAAAGTGTGTGGAGTCTTCTCTCCCTCTCTCTCTGCAGTCAATCTGATTGATTCTTTTTTTTTTCTTCATTCATTTCAGAGTGCTGACGCACTGAGGTAGTTCCTCTACTGCAGTCAGCAGAACTGCTCTGCAGAGTAGCCAACCCCCCCAGACCCAGCCTGCAAACAGTCATTACGCATACCAGGAAGCCACCGCTGATAACAGTGAGGACTCGCAGATGCAGTGCCCTCTCCTGTGACAGATAAGTTACCACAGTACAGTGAGCTTGCTCAGCTGTGACAAGGTAAAATCATATCCTGCAGGAGAAGGATACCAGGTCCTCTGTTGCAAAATGACGGAATACAGTCCAAAGGACCTCCAGGAATTGGAGGGTCTGCTATGCTAAATTGCCCTACAAGGCCACTTTATAGGACAATTGTTACAGCTGAAAGAATTTGTTCCCGCCCAATTGGCCCTAAAGGCCTCTTTAGTGTAACGACTGTCAAACATGCTCTGTTTTGCAGGCTTACGGTTAACCAAACACACTAACTGTGCTGTTGACAGAGAACACCGTTACGAATCACATTCCTTTGTGACACTCTATTGTGTACAGAGAGGTCAAGCACTGGGAAAACAATCCATGCCTTTAGTTTTCAAATGTGGGTAAACGTCTTAAACGCATAGACTGCAGTCGATCGGAAAACAGCAATGGTTTAGAAACAGTGCCAGACCACCAGCTAATTCACATGAGCATCACAAGAATCTTAGTCTTGCACAACTAGATAGGGAGAAAATTCCTTCGTTGTTGAAATCACTTGCTGTTAGGAAATGCAGCGGTTACAGATTTGATAGTTGAATTTGCTTTAAGACAGTCCAATGTAAACAGTGACTCAATACTTTGATGCTTCTTAACGTTGTAGTCCTCTTGTTTTTGGGTATTTACTGTAGGCCAAGTCACTGTTACAGCCTTGACATTAAATCTCTTTCTTTGCAATGAACAATAAATGAAGCTTCCAATAAGCCGTGTAATTATTGGCTGACCGGGTCTCTTGCAGACTTCTTGTTCAGTGGAATATGAGTGGATAAGCATGGCGTAATTTGTGCAGAAAATAACATTCTCTAGTCTGGGTCAGGTCCTGATTATACATGCTTGTTTAACTCAAGCACAGATTGTCCCAGAAATTCTGCAGACTTTCCAGTCCTCATATGGAAATCCCTTTAGCAAGACCCTTTCATTTGTTACAATTTTTATGATGTAAAGTGTTTAGTTAACCAGGCTTTTTAGCAAGGGTCTATTAGTGTCATTTTAAAGTGATGTTTTGATAGCAGTGGATCTGAAATGAACTTCCCTGATGTAAATAGTACTTTTTATTGATTTGGGGTTGGCTCATAAATGGCCAATTTCAAAGATAGGAAAGCATTTGTTTTTTTGCGGAGAAATAAATATTTACAGTCTTAGAACCTTAGCCTTAGAACTTTTCTTAAGATGCCTTTTGTTATAAAGATATTGCTAGACACCGTGTGGGTCAGGAGGCTATACGCACAATTTGACATTACACACAGTTTGACTACACAATGCTTATTGGAAATTGAGTCAACCCAGCTTGGGGGGTCATTTTACGATCTCACTTCCCAACAACTCACTCCTACTGGTTCCTGAGCAGATGTGAAGCTCAGAGATTATGGATGGATCTGATTTTTCCAGAACCTCTTTTCCCTTTCCCTTATGTGCTAAAACATAATCCTTTAAGTGGTTGATTTGAGTAGTCATTGCCATTCACTTCTCATTACTATGAGGGGTATTCCTTTCCTTGTTTGGCAGCAGATCTCTAGATGTGATAGCATTTGTGTTTCTCTTCTAGTAAACATATATATAGCTACCACTGATCATGCATTATGCTAGTCGACTTTTTCAAAAAACATCCTTTTAGAAAGCTAAGTATAATGGGTTAAATGGGTTAATTATTCTTGTCAGAAAACGCAGACATAATTGAAAAACTTAAGGTGGTAAACCTGCTGGGTCCACAGTAGACCTGTGCAGATGCAAAATCAGTTCAACACAAATAGAAGCAGTGTAAACCTGTGATTTCAATGACTCATGTTTAAAGCTTACGTTTGATTCTACAAAGCACACAGTAACCCTTAATCTCCATAACATCAGAACGAAGACTGTTCCCACCCTTCAAACGATCCGCTGTCTTTGAAGAGCACGGCATCTCTCTTCACTAGACATTAGACTGATGACAGTGTTTGAATGGGATCCTAAAATCTCTTTTATACTGAGATCAGACCTGTTTCCGATTTCTGTCACTCATACAGGTTCTGCTCAAAAAGAGTCCTGTTTAAGTTGTTTAGCACTGTTTTATGAGCACCTAAAACATAAATGTAATTTCAAATTGAAGTGTAATGAAATACATAGATTTGATAGTACTATATTGACTGTATAGATTTGTTTCAGGCAACACTGATTCAATTTTCACTTTTAATTTTCCAGGTTGATTAACTATAAGTATTTCTAAAGAGCGTCGAAAGACCCACTGACACTTGTGGAGATTTAGGCACTAACATGCCTAAGACTGGCCCCATTGATGGGGTAATTGGATGGGCCATTACACAGTGTTCGGCATCCAAAGAACCACTCCCAAAAAAGATCCATGTCACAACATCTAAAATCTTTCCATGTGTTTTCTCTAGGGGTCAGGTGTGTGTTCGACCCCCACTCTCTGCAAGCACTCAATAAAGTGAGTTCATTTCATACTGTAGCCTCATAAGTCAGATCTATGTGTTACAGGTGCCATATGAAGTATATTTGTCTTAAACTTTATTAATACACATGGGCGTGGTTTGTAGCATTTTTTGACTTGGGTTACGGAGCGGGGTTATATAGGGTTCCTCCATCTCTATTAAAACATTCTTATATTTCACTCTATTTGTGGAAAAACATGTAAAGGTCAGAAAACAGTTCAGCCATTCATAATGAACAATAAGGAGATGCTCTGTTCTTAATAATACAAAGAGTCTTTCTGATTTCCTACTATTTTGTGATGTGTGCCAAAGGACTGAGGAAACTGAAGAATTTATACACAGTACCAGAAGTTATGTTCACTTCTGAACACTCAGATGAACATAGGCTACTAGCTGTAAGGTGATCTTTCATTTATCAAACTGTTTGCTTGCACCTATACAACAAAGGAGTTGACTGGGATGCAAAACAAAATGATTCGGATGTCTGCTGTACTGTGGCTGCTTGGATTTACTTGAGTTTTGGGCCAGCAGCTATATTTTTGGCAGGTATTTAATGCAGTATTTTAAGAGGAAAATCTTACTGCATCTTTAAAGTTGCATTAGTTTCATTCACACACCATTAAATTAATGGAGAGGGGAAACGCCAGTTGTGTAAATATAATCTTTTTATTCAGCTTGCACATGCTCCTTAACTGTTCTATAAGTATGTTCCATGTTCGTTAAAGACAATGTACCTCCTATTCACAGACTCCGGCATGAGGAAGGGCTCTGTGCTCAGTGCATAAAGAACCTTTGACTTGGCAGCACTACCTGGGAGTGTTAACAAAGGTGCTCAAAAAGTGGACTCATAAGGTGAGACTGATGGACAGCAGATGGACTTTTTGATCAGGAAGCAGGAAGAATTCCTGACAGCTGGATACAAAAACTGGGTTACTTTTGGTATATTATTTATTTGAAAGCTAAATATTCTCTACTCTTAGTTTGAGAGACTATTTCTTCTAGCGGTACATGGAGCGGTTTCATGGCGGTCCAACCACCCGGCATCTTATTAGAGTTCTGTGGGTTTTGACGTCAGCCTCGCACCACCTTAGCACACACAAAGAGTCCTCAGTGCATATGCATAAACTACAAGCGTCTCTTTAACCGCATCTTCGACAACCTGGATACTCTTCCACAGCTTAGTGTTAGACTTGCTATCTGCATCTCCAAATAAAAAATAGCAGTAAAGAATGGTGCAAAATACTGTTGAAGCATATTAGATGAAGCATATTAAAATATGAAGCATCCTCAACAGAGGTCAGCATGTAACCGTCACAGTCCAAATAGCATTTTTTGTATTGGAGAAGGTGTGTTTTTTAACAGTGCCTGTTGCGCATTGTTTTGAAAATTTAAAAGTCACCCACTTTAAGATTCCACTTAAAACTAATCTTCATGCCATAAGAGAATTTTTGTGCGTTTCATCAAAGCTTTTATAGTGTCTATAGAATGATCTCGATACAATAACAAATAGTTATTCAAAACCAGATGCTCTTTACTAAAACAATTAAAGAACACTTTGATCTGCAGAACTCATCTCTGGACAAAATAGCCCTAGTAATACTCAAATCCAATTAACAGCACCGGGCTAAGCATGAAATGAATGTTTAAAATGGACTCTCTGAATGATGCAACACATTAACCTGGAGGAGTCCAGGGGTGAAATTAATTGCATGGCCCCAGGCCATCCTCCTACATCACAGCACTGTGGAGAGTAAGGATGAAAGGTCACTTGGAAAATCGGCTGGTTTAATGTGTTCTGCCAGCCATGTGGGGAAAAGTCAGAGTTCAACCCTGGTCATCACAGACCACCAGACACATCTTTGAGAAAGCTGGTGATGTGACCTTATGATCAGCAACCAAACAGCTGCCAGGCAGATCTGATTAACCACCGCTAAATAGCAAACAAGGCAACTGTGTTAACCAGCTTTACATAAAGCAACACAATCTCTGCTACAACAATAGTGTTAAATACCAGGCAGATGGAAAAGAAACTATGTACTTGCAGTTGTATATACATTTGCAAACTTTTAGCATGTCATTTAAGTGCACTGTTTCAGCTCCAGGCTTATTTGGGTATCTTGGGTATAAAAGTTGGGTAAGTTTCACCAAAGCGGTTCACTGAAGCTCCAAACCGATAGATGGCAAACGTAGCCCTCCATGCAACACTGAGTGCTTCATTCATGTGTCAAATAAAGCCATGCATTATTAATTTATACTTTTACACACTCTTGGCCCCCAATATTTGTTTAACCAGCTGTTCCTTCTCAGCACTTTTGCCTGTATTGAAGTGGACCCTCTGTATGCGCGTATTTTGCCCTGTAAGAACATTCTGTCATTGCATCGACTCAACAAGCAAGCTTTTCACTCTGCAGAATGTGGGCTACACTTGTTGGTCTCTTTGGAGCCAGGCTGTCTCATAATTCATTGAGAAATAACAAGGGGAAGTTGTTTGTGTTAATGTTAATGGGAGTATTCATGAATTGACTCAACTGCTGGTAAACCACTAAAAAGCCATAAAGATTAAACCAATTCAGGGAGAGATTAAGACCAAGATGTGGCCAACATGAATGCAATTACAGTTCTTATTAAACCTCGAAAGATTGGCAGATCATAACACTGAGAAGCAATATTATTAATCTGTAAATAATACTGGAAAACAAGTTTTAGATGGCCTGCTTTTTTTTAAATGCAACATTTTATACCGTAGTACACGTTTAATTTACTTATAAATAATTGGTTTACAAAACATCTGGAGAACAAGCCATTATAACATCAAAAGAAGTACAATTTGCATTTTAATGTTTTCTGAGTCACCTCATTAACTTTTTGCATAAATGTTATAGTGTAATTCTTAAATTCACGCTACAGTTATATACACTTTTAATGTGAAGAATATGCATGATATCTTCGGTTGCTCTACAGGTGTTTTATACGTATCGCAAACTGACGCTTTTTTTCTTAAACACTATATTTTGTGATCTCTAAAGTAATAAACTGACTGAACAGTCACTCTAAATGAAGAAGGGGTGTGTAATGACAGGCTCTTACCTTGTGATGCAGAGCTCTGCGTCCTGCTGAATGATCTCTGGTGTGCTTCAGCATCAGAAATGCTCGCAGATTTTCACACACGTCACACGAGTCAGCGCCCGCGGGAAAACGCACGCGCGCGCGCACTGACAGAGAGGTGCTGAGAAAGACGCTGTGCGTCATCAGGAATGATACAAAGTTGCAGAAACACGCAACAAAAGCAGTTGCGAGATAAGTTGTTTTTCACGTATATCCCACGATTATTTATTTATATAATATGGTGAATTCAGGTTAATTGGTACATTTTTCTATCAACAAATGGCAAAAAGGTTATACGAATTTACCTGTAGCCTATTGAAATGATTATTACATATTTCTTGTCAAATAGTATAGAAATGATATGCTTCTTAGGTGAAATATCTTTTTATGCTCCACAGAAGAAGGAAATGTAGGTTTGCAAGAACATTACGGTGAGTAAATGAGAATTTGCATTACTTTGAAAACGACAACTTTAAATATAACATTTGTTTCACTTCTGTTTTCTGTCATTGTTAATGTCTTTTACAAACACACTCTCTAAGGACAATTTGCTTATTATGTCTAGAATGGTTTCAAAGGTTTTTAATAATCTGAAATCAAATATCCTCTGTACTTATGGTCAAAAGGAAAAATGATGGTTGACAAAATGTTCTTTTTTGGACAGAATTTGGAAAGCATGCACTTTTAATTCCAGCCTAATTTGGTCAAAAATCTTAAAACATCATTTGTAATGCCATTGCTTCAAAGCACTCTTGAATACCTTCATTGCATCTATTTTTGATGACTTCATTCAGCAGAGTATTTTGGCAGCATTGTGGCATTCGCTTTTCCACCTTAAGACATTTTTAGCTTTAGAAGGAAACATTCACCCAGCTGGTTTCCACATGACAAAGTGTTCTTTCAGTAAATGTTTAAGAGGTAACTACAAAACTAAACATAATTCAAAAATGAATGCAAAATAATTCCACTCTAAACATGCAGTTAGATTGTACATAGAACAGATTTGTCATTTATAATTCATAGCAGGATGGCTAGTGTAACAGTGACCACAGATCTGTTTCATTGATCCAACATAGTCTCAGCTTTACACCTGTTTGAAACAATCAGTATTTATATCTTTCATATATATATATTTGTGTTTTCCTGCTCTTGAATGGCATGTTAAACATTCATTGTGTTTTAGTATTGTTATTGTATGAAAATGCATAAGAGAAAGTATATATTTAGGATGATGAAACTGTCAACTGGAAGTGGGTGGTTTCTGGCCAGAATACACTGTGGACTACATTTCATGCCAAAAAATCTGGCTGTGCAAGACTTGGGGAAAAAAAAAACACTGGTCTTATGTCATGAACACAACTAATTCTCTGACCACAAGACAAAATATGACATTCCAGTTCGGCATTTCAGTACATGCATCACTTTGATATCCAAAAGATAGAGAAATTGTTGTTTTGGGTCGAGGTATGTCGTGTTAATTTTAAAGCATTCCATCTGTGCCCACAGCCAAAACTTGGCACCGACATAAGTGGAGGGCCGTAAACACGAGAGAATGCAAACGCTGAGCCTGTATAAGTTCAATCCACAGGGAGATGAACGGACCACTTCTCTGTAGGGTTTATTGACTCTGGCATGCAACCAATTACATTATACCTCAATCCACTGTATGTCATATCCAAAGAAATTCTAGGAAGCTGTGAAGAGGAATGTTATATGTATTGGCTGTTTTAGGCAGTTAGATTATGGTTGTAATAGCTGAGCTTGACAGAAAATACACACACACGACTTGAGTTAGTGGTTACAACCGTCCTCAACAACCTATTAATTGCACAGCAGAATAGTTTGAATAGTTTGTAAATAGTTTGGCATTGAAGAAGCAACTTATGCAAGAGCAAACAATAGTTGTTTCCTTTGATATCTGCAACTCATATACATACACACATTGGCACATTGTTTTACAGTATTTGTTAAGTATCCATTTTCTATACTTTTCAGATTGACCGGTCTATATTATACTCTATTTGTATTTCAGATGACTCAAAGATTTAAAGGGATATCATTTTTTTGTTATTATATATGTAGATTAATGTCATTTTAAACTTTCTTTCTTCTTATCACATATGAAGACGATACCAGTCCTTCAAATATATTTTAAGTCAAAATGAGAGAAAAAAAAAAACTTTATTAAAAATGGTATAACTTCCCAAAGGATTTGTCTTCTGTCCTTTTGGGATTCCTGGCAAAAAAAAAGCTGCAAAGACTTTGTGAGATTAGGCGCCATATATGCTTATTTACATATTTTTTACTGAATTTTATTCAGTACACATTTCTGTGTGTTTTATTTTGAAATAAATACATAAATAATAATAACTGGCAGCTGTGGTTGCCAGATTAACTTTGTAAAAAGACACAGAAGAACTGTACATTTTACAGTAATTTAAACTGTAATTTACAAACAAGAAACTCTGAATGTAAACCAGTCAATTCAACAATGCACTGATATTAAAATCTGTTTAGTACCTTTAACATACTGACAACCACCATAATAATGCAGGTGGTATAAGAGAACGCCACGTGAAGAATCAAAGCTCATCACAAACTGAAGTATATATTAATATGTGCACAGAGCCATTCACACAAACACAAAACACCATCATAGTAACACATGACATTTAAATAATGCAATAAACGTTCATTAAACTACAGAAGATGTAACTTACAGCCCAAATGTATATAACTTATAATAAAAAGTATTAAACACATGCTTATTTAAGCAAAATGCTTTCAGTTGTAGAGTGTTACTCAGGGAATTCTGGAAAAATATCAGTTTAGAGTTTTTGATAGTAAATTATACATTGAAATTTGTTCTATTTACTTCTAAAAACTGTGCAATTAACAACATTTTACTGTAAAATTACACAGTTGTTCTCTGTATGTAATGTTTTTACAGTTACAGTTTTACTTGTTATAAGTTATAATATTACACTAAATTATAAGATCATCTCAATTCTTCTTTTTCACCTATTTTGTTCCATTCAAGTTTGTAATGACACAAGGATGATCATAAATGAGAGATTTCTTTTTTGGTGTGCTTTTGAAGGACACGCTCTCAGTAAGTAAACCGCAGACAACTTCAAAGACCCACAAAATGTCCACAAAAAAGCAGGAAGACAAAAAATCTTTTGATGTTGCTGTATGCCTGAACTTCACATGTGCTGTTTTTGGGACGCACACATGAGAGCTGCTTCTGTTTACAATCAGTGCACACAAAGACACCTTTCTACTGCGTTCGTACCTCACAGAAAGAAACACATTCCATCGCGTTAAGCGTTGTTTTTTTTTTGTTTTTTTTTTGGTGTTTCTCAGAGGCACGGTGCGCAGGTTTGCTCTTAGAAAGCCGGTACTGTATGTTGGCTACAAGGTCTGATTCATTTTAGAAAACCGAGCCGTGAGGAATTTCTCAGCGCAGCTCCCTGAGGCCGGCGGTTTACTTACTTCCTCGCCTGCTGAAATTGCTGGGGGCAGAGCACAGGGAGTTTCAGAAGCTGTCAGAAATCTTTACAGTCTCCTGGGCTCAGATAATCTTATTGTTTCGTAAATATCTGTTATGTTAATGGCAGGGATGTGTATAGAGCACGTTTTGGAAGAATCTCTCAGGTAAAACATCACACATGGCATCTATGAAGATTCCATTTTGCTGACTTTTATTGGCTGAAAATAGTCCTTAAGGAAGTGTGTAGCAGAAAACCATCAAGAGGACAGACACATGCCAGCATTAAATGTCATGGCTCTAGGGCACAATGGTCATATAAGAAGTGGCTTTGAGTCAGAGAGAATATGCATTTATTGATCTGTTGTTGCCTGTCCCATGTCTGCACCAGCACATTTTGACTTCTTACACTAGCAAAAGAACCAAGGAAGCAGGAGGTGAAAAACAGACAAAACAATCCCATTCAGATCATCTTAGTATGACACAGCAATACTCTGGCAATCACTCCAGATGGAATGACAGTGGATTTGGAAAGCACTCACATTTTAGTTTTTTTTAAGAAAGTGCAACAATGTAAGTGCAGTGATTTTCTTTTTTTTTTACTAATCTATAATAAAAACTATAGCAGCATTTCCAGTCCAAAAAAATAAGTAATTATGCGTTGGTTGCTGTTTTTACATATATATATATATATATATATATATATATATGTGTGTGTGTGTGTGTTTTCCATTCTTTTTATAAATAATAAATAACTTATTTATATATAATTTATTTATATTACTAAAAAATGGAGTCTGTAAGATTTTATTTTTGATGTTTTTATTTTTTTTTAACTCTCCTCAAAGCATTTATTTGATTATAAATACAGTACAGTGATATCTTTAATTATTTTACTACATATCTCAAATGTAAGTGTGACATGATCCTTCAGAAATCATTGTAATGATAATTGCTGATGATTTGCTGCTCAAGAAATATTTTTGATTATCATGAAGATCAAAACATTTGTACTGTTTCATATTCTTGTGGAAACTGATGTTTCTTTTTTTTATGTTTTTTTTCTTTGGCGACATTCAAATGAACAGCATTTATTTATTTATTTGAAATAGAAATATTTTATTACATTATAAATACTGTCATTTTAAAACTTCACCGATATAACGTCCTTTTAATTTATTTAAAATGTTTGTTTTTTTTGGTTTCGATTTTTCGAATAAGCATTTTTTTTCTTCAAAGTAAACCAAGAAGATGAGCTATCTATCAATAAAGTGATGGGAGTTTTTAAAGAATCGTTGTAATTGTTTAGTTGTTGTAATATTTAGATTATGTGCACAGAAAAAAGTATCGGATAATTGTTGCAAACTATAGGCCACAGCTTCAACATTTTTAATTGCTTTATAATTATCATTACTATTATTTTAGTTAATTTAATAGAGTTTTGTAACAGCATAATTCTGTCATCTTAGAGTGTGAATTAGGGTCACTCTTGTTCAGTACAGTTCCATTGGAAATGATGTGCTTGTTACATGGAGGTAGAGCTACACAGAACTTCTGCAGATTTTTCCAGATGTTCACGTTAATTGCTTTCGGTAGTCAGCAGTTTTCCAGCAGACACACCCGGTAATACAGACTACACAGAAACTAGCCCAGTCCAACGGCTCCGCTAACACACGCCCCAAAATCAACATTCTGCCGCTGGATGCCATGAACAGCCTATTTGTCCTGATTTCCGCGCGGAGCTAAAGTTGGCTGAACGTGTGTTAGGGAACATTTCATGGGGGTTTGAAGAGCCACAACACACACGGCCAACATCCACTGCTACGAGACGCTACACCTCAGAATAGCTCACAATTTCTAAAGCTAATGTACAGAGAAAATGTCCTAAAGTCAGCATAGTATGAATCACAATGTTGTCACAGCAGATTTGTTTTTTCCCCTGTGGTTTACCAAAATTGAAGTAGTGTTGCTCTCTGTGCTTTTTTTTTTTTAAAGCACCATCGAAATACCATTTCGAAATTTTTGTTGAATTTTATTTAATTTTTACAAATATTTTTTTATAGTTTATATTAATGTTTAATTAATTTAATATTAATTTTTAATTAATTTAGTACAACAAATTAAACAAAATGTACATGAGACATGTTGCCATGGCAACTAGCTGAAATAAAACAAGGTTATTTATTATTAATTCTATTCTAATTCTAATTTATTTTATAATATTTAATATAATATTTAAAAACATTTTAATTTATTTAATTTTGTAAATATGTTTTATAATTTTTTTTTTTTACTTTTTTTTTTTTTTTTTTTACATTTACTATATAAATGTTTATATAGTGTTTTTTACACTTTTTTGTTTCAGTTAAGTTTAGTTGCAGGGTTTTTTTTGTTGTTTTTTAGGTAAACTAAAAAAATCTGCTGCAAAAAATAAGTTGTTTTTTTTTTGTAGCCTATATTTTATTTGATATTTTTGTTTGTGTTTTTTATATATTAATCTCATTCCTGTTTTAGTTATTTTAGTAGGCCTGTAAAATAAATAAAAATTAGAAATGTTTCCTTGCCAACAAGCTATATTAAGCTATATTATGTTATGTTACCTGTTGCTAATGTAAATCGAGTAGGCTATATCATTTTTGCCAGACGAACTAGTAACTATAAAGACACTCAAAACATATCAGAAATGTATTGATATGCAGAGTTTCGTGTTAGGAATTTATCTTTATCAGGGCTTTATCTTTAAGCTAATACAGCAGGTCTCAGTGAATCTATTGTCAAGCGGCTGATTTAAAGTGGGCTCTTTCTTGACTCGCGATGACCAAGGGGGGCCTTTGTTTTCACAGAAGTCTCTGTGCCTACTTCCTGTTGACAGGAATGAATGTCCATCCCATCCTGTCTCCAGCGTTGGTGCCTGGTGTTCGCTGTCTGATTGACAGCTGAATGAATGAAGCCAAAGCTATCTTCTCTAACAGAGACACGACTGTTTCCCGTCTGCGGACGTGACGACATTCAACTAGGTACGACAGTTGGTCCTAATCTGTTCAAACACTACATTCGGACACGTTTTTAATATTTTTATATAACATAGCTAACAGGTGCAGTTGTAAACTATCATTACTAATGTACTATAATGAATCTGGACCGTCCTGAATCTACCAGTAGAGGGCAGTCGTGTTCTTTGAAGGAATTGACATCTGTCACCACTAGAGGGCGACACTAATGCACTGTTTTTAGCCTGCTGTTATTATGGTCGTAGCACAAGGGTCTCAAATAACTGTTTACTTATAAACCAGTGCTGCATAGTAATAATATTAAAATAATAATAACATGTTGATAGCGAAAGATAAGTAATTATAGCAGTTGATAAGTACAATGTATATATAAGTACATAATAATACTGCATTGGTTCTTGGTGTACAAACAAGTGTTAGTTAGATAGTTTAGATAGTAAAATTAAATAAATTGGTATTATATGATTAGTATAATTATTTAGTATGATTAAAATTTAGTCTTTTTTATTTTGTTATATATA
>JAUMHP010000059.1:13926921-13943614 GCA_032361065.1 Enteromius trimaculatus
ATACGGGACACCTGCATTTATTTCACTATATTACAATTAAATGGAATGTAAAAACAGTAATAACAGTAACAGAAAAAATTTCCCAAAAATGGGGGCGACAGTTAAGGGGTTAAAATTCTGAGAAAATGTTATTTATGAAACTACAGAGTAATAGCCATTGAGAAATATATAAATAAATTGAAATACATTTTTGCAGTTGAGACCACTGTCATTTAGTTAATTGTTTATTATTTATATATTGTTAAAGCATTTTATTAAACATTTTTAGAATTTGAATTTTATATTTTCATATATTTTAGTTATATTTTTAATAATTCTGTTGTGCTTTTCTTATATATATATATATATATATATATATATTATTACAATTTAGCTTTAGTTTTATTTTAGTTTGTTTTTATTAGTGGTGGGCCGTTATGGGCATTAATGTGCTGCGTTAACGCGAGACTCTTATCACGTGATTAAAAATGACAGGTCTAACACCTCCGTGTTTATTACAGAGGTGAGAGGGTCTGTTTTGTACATGTGGGCGTCACAGAGATCACCCGCTCTGTATGCATGCATTGCTATAATCATTCAGATTGATAACAATTAGTATTATCACAAATACCATGGTGAAGCTAAATGACTATTACAGTAAAACCATGTTAATGTGTGTTTAGTTCATCTATTATGATTTTTATTTGTAGTTAATTTTGATAATTAAAACGTATGTAACCGAGTGCAGAAATGAACGTGAGTAATCTTACCTGATACTGATATTACACTAGACAGTCTTAACAGTTTACATTATCTAGATCTTTGTCTGTGTTTATTTATTATTCTTTTATAAAAAAATATATTAAACATGCGTGCGGTAAGAGCATCTACAGCATATCGCGTTGGCCAAAACACACAAGGAAGCGCGTTGTGAAAATATCACAGACATCGCATTCAGACTCTAGAATTATCACAGAGGTTGTGAGAGAAAAACACAGACATGGCAGATTCGATGGGATTAAAATCACCAAGTACATCTGTGAAACAAAACCTTCTGTAACGACCCGCTGTAAAACTAGTCCTGACCGAACAGGGCTTTGCTTAGTCATTATTTAGGTAGCACACATATGCCTTTTGCAGAATTCAAAGCCATTTTAATCTAGATTAATTTCAAAATGAATCTATGCCCACCCCTATTTTTTATTTATTTCCAGTTAGTAACTTTAGTGTATTAAGTATTTAATTTCATCTGTACCTGTATTTCAATTAACACTAAAGTTTTTAATACTTACTGATAACTCTGATAGAGACAAAAAATTATTTGTTTATTTTAGAACTAGCAACTCATTCCAAGTTCCGATATTTGATCCTTTGCAGCTGGTTCTGCTGAAAGAGTTGCACGTGATCAGTGCTTTGGCCCATGTGTGTGGACAGGACCGCACTCTCCTGGCCAGCGTTCTCCTCCGGATATTCAGACATGAGAACCTGGAGGCCCAGCTTCTCCGAGAGCTCAATGACCGTGAGATCAGTGCTGAAGGTACTCCTTTATTCCTCTTTAAATGCTGCATGACTGCATTCATCAGAATGATTCATACTTGATTTTTGTTGTTGTTTTTTTTAAACAGATGAAGCGACGACTCTTTTTCGTGCCACCACTCTGGCCAGTACTCTGATGGAGCAGTACATGAAGGCCACGGCCACTCCATTTGTTCATCACGCTCTTAAAGACACCATCCTCAAGATCATGGAGTCTAGACAGTCCTGTGAGGTATTGCTTGGGTTTTTAATGTTAAATAAAGTTAAATAGAGATGTTTAAATCCATATCCTCTATTTGTAGCGTTTCAATCTTCAAAAAAACCCAATTATTATCAGTGATTAGTATTTAACATTACAATTATTAAATTACATTTAACTATTAATTCGATATTTAAGGAATAGTTCACCCAAAAATGACCATTCATACTCGCCCTCAAGAACACAAAGGAATATATTTTGAGGTTTGTAACCAGTCTGCTTTGGGCCACCATTGACCCCCATGGTAGGAAAAGAGAATACTATGGAAGTCAATGGTCACCAAAACAGCCTGGTTGCAAACTATATCAGTATAGTTTCATATAGGTTTGGAACTACTCAAGGGCGAGTAAATGATGACAGAATGTTCATATTTAGATGAATATTTCTATAACTTCCTCTCTTTAAAACTTCAGATTAAACTGAATCTTTAATATTTAAAAATGTATGACTGGCTAACATGTTTGCTTGTCAAGTTATGTTAACTAAGAGCTTCAAAAATCAACGAACCCTTTGAAGCTGAAGCGTCTTGTAGATCAATCATGTGCCTGCTAAGCATACCTTGTTTCCACTGTAAATCAGCTCAATCCATCTAAACTGGAGAAGAACGAGGATGTGAACGTGAATCTCGCTCATCTCCTGAGTATTGTGTCTGAGCTTTTGGAGAAAATATTCATGGCTGCTGAAATCCTCCCTCCGTGAGTCACTCTGTATATAAATATACTTGTTCTGTGATCAGAACAAGGCTATAATGTGAGAGTATGGAGGTTTATGTGTGTTGATGCTTTTTTTGCAGGACACTCAGGTTTATATATGGGTGTTTACAGAAAGCTGTACAGCAGAAGTGGCCCAGAAACACAACCATGAGAACTAGAGTTGTAAGGTATGGAAATGTCTTGTTGGAGAACAACATTTGATGTAATAATAATATAATGGATTTAATACAATTAAAAATAATAGGACTGTCGCATTTTATTGCTTCTGTAAGCCTATGCAGTTGAACCCACTAGATAGGTTGCTGCTGTGTTTATTCAAAATATTGCTGAAAAAGAGAGCGTTAGTGTGGAGAAGATTTTGTTTTCTGTGAAAGTGAAATCAATCTGTTCACAAAATGCATGTTTATCACATTTTGTATGCACTCGTATGTTTAGAAAGCCATGTAAAATTAATGTAAGTTTAACTTTCAGGACTTTATGCCCACATCATGTCAGGTTTTTTAAATGAAGACAGTAGCCAACTCTTTGTGATTTGGTTTTCAGTTCTTTATTAAATCATACATACATGCACAGTGCTTTTTTAATTTATATAATTATATATGGTTTCAAAACATTATTTTAAACATTATGCACTTTTTTCAAATATTGTCATATTTCGCTTAGTTTGAAGAAACGTGCATGATCTTTTCCTCGATGCGCCCTCTTGTGGCCTCAGGGGGAAAACAATGTACCCCTTAATTAAAATTGTCTTTAAAATTTGAATATAGTTTGAGTTTTCATAATACAGCTCTGGACAAAAATAAGAGACCACTGCAGAAAAGTCAGTTTCTTTTGGGTTTTATTCTTAAAACTGTTAAACTCACCGATACAAAACAATGCACGTTTGTTTCATTTTTTGTAAACTGCCGTCTTTAAAAAAAATTAAGAATAGAAGCAACTTGACGCTCACTGAATCCTTGTGACAATAAAACTAGGATTGAGGCCTTTTTCTCTTGATTTAAAACCTTTCTTTTCACTGTTTTTGGCATGTTTAGTGTTTATTTTTACATTTATAACTACATTTGAAAGACTTCTAGCATTTTTTACCATCCGACTGGTCCCACTGCAAGAGGAAAGTGTTGATTACAGCAGTGCTTTTTATACTTTTCCCGTTAAATACATTTGGATTCAGGTGCTCACCAAATAAGTACCTCAATAAACAGAATGAAGTATGTTTGTGTAGAAATTTATTGAAGACTTGTACTCAGAGAGATACTGATTTAGGAGTAAATTGCAGTGGTCTCCTATTTTTTTCCAGAAATGTATTTAAGTAGAAAATGGTTTTTCAGTCATTTTGACAGCCCTGATATAAATTAATATAAATGTATCAACAGGTATAAAATAAAATGTTTTACAATTTTTTTTTTTTCCCCCAGTGGATTTGTCTTCCTCAGATTGATCTGTCCTGCTATTGTCAACCCCAGAATTTTTAACATCATTGCAGGTGAGCTGTGATTGGGCATGTCAGTTTGTTTAGTTTTTATTATACAGACATTTTCAATATAGAGATGTATACATATTTTTAATGTAAAGATAAAAATTATTGGTGTATTTCTGCAGATTCCCCCTCCCCTATCGCATCCCGAACTCTTACTTTAGTGGCCAAAGCAGTCCAAAATCTGGCCAACCTGGTGGAATTTGGTGCCAAAGTAAAATGAACACTTTTAATTGATTTGAATAGATTTTGATGGACTTCTCTGGTTCTGTAATTGTTGCTTTCTTTAAATACTTTGTGTCCCGTCTCAGGAGGCGTACATGGAAGGAGTCAATCCATTCATCAAGAGCAACAAACACAGAATGATCACATTTTTGGACGAACTTGGGGTTTGTCAACTTCTCTAAAACTCCTAATTTTACTGCCAAATATTGCTGAAAAAATGTGTAGTAATAATTAAAAAGAAACGGTAAGCAACAATGAATTTAATTTTAATTAATTTTTTTCTTCTTTCAGTTTTTTTTCTTTAACAACTTGAAAAAAATATTTTTATGGTGTTTCAGTCTTATAAGAAATAAATTAGATGTCCTCCAGGGGGCGCAAGTGCTTTTTTTTTTAACTGAAATAGTGATGAGTCAAAATGGAATTATCATCAAATTTATTAATTTACTTTCCTTATAACCACAATGATCATATTCACATGCCCTGTGCTCTATGTCTAGTGTTTTTTCTTACTCTCTGCATGCATTTGCTCTTTTCAGAATGTCCTAGAGCTGCCTGAACCCACAGAGCACTTTAACACTGACTTGGCCCGTGACCTCGCTGCCTTACACCAGCTCTGTGTCACACACTTAGATGAGCTGAGGATACTCAGCAATGACAGGGGCGCGCAGCAGGTACCATTATAACTGAAGAAAAGGTTTAATAATGATAACCAGTACTTGTGATCTCATGTTGGGTGAAATTGTTCTTTCACAGCACATCTTGAAAAAACTCTTGGCAGTCACTGAACTTCTGCAGCAGACCCAAACTCAGTATGCAGTGACCAACAGCAGCCGATAAACAGCAGGATTTCACTGTTTTGTGACATTATAAACCACTTTTTGATAGTAGACGTCATATTAGACAGACAAGGCAGTGAGCGAATGTTTGTTTACCTGCACTCTCTTCTTTACAGGATGTGTTTTCATAAAGAGAAAAAAATATATATGAAGCAGAACAAATGTTCCACAGCTTTCAAGAAAAGGACTGTGATGTTTTCCAAATTCATAACTACTGTTTGCGCTCTGCAATGTCAAACACTATTGCAGGATTTCCTCCGAAAACAAACTAAAACCACATTTTACTAATCTGGGATGCTTGACAAGTAGAGAAGGAAACAAGGATGTAAAGTAACTAATGCTGCGAAAAACGTGCCTTAAAAGACCAAATATGCTTTATGACTTTACACTCTGAACAGTTTTTCTTTTTAAATGTTGTGCTTGAGCAGGGGAGCAAGAGAAAACATCTTTGTATCAAAACTATTTTCATATTTGGAATCACAAAATTGAAAGTAACGCTTTTTGCTTCTGAATTTTTCTAAAATGATTTCCTGACAATATGCATAAAGATGTGAGTGAGATTACACTATCAGGTATGCATGCACTCATTTAATATGTTCTTGTAAAAATACAGTGATTGTTTTCTAATATATATGCAAATAAAATCAAAGGAATTTTGACATTTGTTTGTCAATTTGATTTTTCTAAATTTCTTACCTTTTATTTTTTGCTTCTTTTTGATATGATATATTTAAGGTAGTGATCTTGCTTCCCAGGAATACATTTAAATATTCAGATTTATATATATTATAGTTACACAACACAACCTTTAAAATGTAAACAGATTTTAAACATTGGCATTTTTAAAAAAGATAGTCATTCATGGTTAAACAGATACATGACAAATGTAATTGTGTTCTGAAATTAGATCAAAATATAATATGTCTGATATCCTGTGACTGGATATGATCGTAGACTGAATCCTTCAGTAAAAAAATAAAATGTATAAAAAAAATAAATAAATCAACAGACTAGGCCCTTGAAATTTGGCACAATTGTGTCGTGTACGCCAGCCTTAAGATCACATGAATATATTTTTAGATAACATTTAAAAAAATTTATCTTTATCAATAATATATTTACAAAAAAGAAAAAATGTTCCAATGTTTACCTCTAGATGGCATCATTGTACTTCATTCACCGAAGCAATCAACCTTACAAGGAATTAAAAGCTCTGCTGATAATTCGTCTTTTATAAAGCAATAAAACATAGTAACATCTTCGAAATGTAATACAAATCTTTGTTTTTTTTTTTTTTTTTTAAAGCTAATTGGTCAATCCTTCCGCTGGAAGATATAGTCCCAGACATAGTCGCGTATACATACTATCCATGATACGAAAGGGTTTTTTCCGTCAAGGTGTTTTAACGTGACAACTGTAACTATCTGATTTAAAAACAACAACAACGCGTTTAATCACACCCTTCTATGACCTTATTTTTCATTCTGTAATCACGATAAGGCCCTGCGTTAGCAGTCTGACAGAGCTGCAGGACTCCGGTGGACTGATTTAATTGTCCTGTGACGAGGCACAATAGAGATTACAAGCACCCACCGACAGCACAGTTGGTCAGCAGAAGGGACCCTATATGCTTCGTATTTTTGCCTCAGTTTTCTCTTTATTTTCCTCTTTCAAAAGGCCCAAATAGAGCCCAGCAGGTTCGAGTAAAGAGACCTGAAAGAACGTCTTCCTGCTAATATTTCAGCCAGGGAACAGACGATTAACATTTTTTTCCAAGCAATGATTAAATCGCTGTCAGCACGACTAGAATCAACACCAGATCAAATGAAAATGATAATCAGCGTACTGTTTTGACAATATAAAAATAACAATAATAAGATGGATCATTTTTATGAAAAATCTTACATTTCCAAGGTAAGCTGATAATGTAGATGATAAATGCAGATGCATTTACACTATTTGTGTGTCTCCAGGCAGAGTATCAAAACTGCAGAGAAGAGAATTTGATCAATAATTATCATGACTGATGGAATGTGGAAATGCAACATGTCTATAAATATCTTTAGCCTATGACCTCGTGCCCAGTGGACTTCATATGTCAGACCCCGTGCCCTTAACCACTCTACTGGTTTTGTGAACTAAACGAGGACGAGGTCTATTTTCAATTATGGGTTTCGGCCCCTCTGACACAAACCATTTAACCCCTGACCTCCCTTAGGGCAGCCGGACTGCCTACCGCTGGGACGAGCGTTACTGCCACCTCGTAATCCATACGCTCTGAATGACCAAAGTACCATGAGCAGCTGCCCTCTCACTCTACGCACTAACAACCTAGCTAACCCATTGAAGTCAAAACCAACAGACCTGCCCTCCACTTCAGGGGACTAGTTATTGAACCCTTTCTGAGTTTACAATGTCCCGCTGACTGTGCCTGCATTTTCACAAAGAAATACAGACAGTACCGCTGCTTAGGGCAGCAACTCTCAGGGGTGCACCATACCAGTTGCCCCAGTTGACGTTAGCTGTCTAATGTGTAATATTGTCGGTTTATAATTTATATAAAAACAATGAGGCAACCGTATTATGGTTTCATTGAATAACACTGTTTAAATACATTATGTAATACAAAATAAACAATTTACATTATTACAAATGCCTGCAAAGGGCACCAAAGTGTTGATAATTGCTGTTGTTACACTTACACTTAAATCTGTTTAATATTGTCCAAACATTTAATTCAAATATCCACTTAATAACAATAATAATAATAAAAAAAAAAAAAAACTCTTATTTTGTGCGATTTCTGAATGCCTGAGACCATAAAATCAATCACATTATATTAATAAAATCATATAGGTAACTGTCTAGAGCTATAGTTGTAATTTATAAATAATACAATTTATTTATTTACTTTTATATTTGATTAAAGTTCTATTTTGACCACTTAAAAGTTTTTTTGTTCGTCTGTTTTTGAGGGAGCGGGCACAACAATACTATTTGCTTTGGGCATCCATTCGGCCAGCAGCGGCCCTGAATACAGAACTGGCTTATTACGGTTTGTTCTATTACGGGAAAAAAACATGCAATTTTATTGTAGTATATTGACACTTAAAAATAGTTTGCATGTGTATTTACCAATTTGAAGTAACATTTGGTGTGGGCAGTGGCCAAGATTGATGGATTCTTGAGAGCACACCTCCCACAAGAGCTGGAATTACCTTAGAACAAGCAGGATTTTAGGACTCTGGGAACATAATGGCGACAGTGTCGTCAGCCATTCAATTGTCATTCAATGCATAATTATTGCTCACAGATGGTTTTAACAATATGTTAAAATTTGCATTTTAGGGAGACAGCCATGGGGGGCACTCGTTTCTCACGGAGTCACATTTATTGTCTGTAATTCTTGCTAACATTAAACAATTTTTAATACTATTTAGCAAATTATTATGTTTCAGTTTTGTAACATCAGCTTAGTTTTGCAAATAATTAATCATGCATTAATTTTCTTTCCGCAAAAAAAGTTTCTAAGACACTAAATAAGAGCACATTTCAAATTATTATTTAAAAAACATTTTTTTATTTATAAAATACTACTTGTCAAATTAAAATTATTTGTTTGTTTATTTATATAACCTGTTTATTTTTGGGGGAAAAACAAAGCATTGAAAATATTCTAAAAAAATAAATGTGCACATTTAGATTTAGACTTGGAATAGGTTAAACTCATAGATTATTACATATATTATTGACATACAAAACCAGTCGCAAAATGTTAATTTTGCTATTGTCATTGTCACTGGCGTGTGTCATCATCATGAACAAGGCTATGCTGGTCAGAAGGTCAAACTAATAGTTAACCAAATGGACTTCAGTGACTCTGTGAGCAGTGGTCACTTCACTTTTGTTGTCCACTAATGCCCTGGACCTGCAAAATGAAGACACTCACCAGACCTCACTTGACCTGCTTCATTGTCTGTCCATATGGGCATGCCAAGTGCATGTTGTCCTAGGGTCAGAGGGGAAGTGGACGACACATTTATAGGCCCCTGTAGACTTTCGAATGTTTGGTATTTGCAATCTAAAAGGGTGAAGTGAACTTACTTGGATTTGATCATTGACTGAACAGTGACATTACAACTGTCCATTTTAAACGTTCATCACAAAAAATGAAAAGCAATTCTAAAAATGCGTGTGTGTGTAAGTGTGTGTGTGTTAGCGACTGCACCAGACAGCAACAGAAACTGCCCCTGAGTGATGAATATAGTTGTAAAAGAAAGGCTTTGTTTTAAACCAGCCCTGTTGGGATGAAGCATTGTCGCTGGCTGACCTTTTGGGTCAGTGCGAACTCTCCCAGTACCAGGAAGCTGACAGACCACTTTTTCCCACGCGTTGTAAAGCTCTTTGTCCCATGCAGAGAGCTGCCATTAACGTTTGAACCTTCCCTTTTGGGCTGCTGCAGTCGGCTGCTGGGTCGCAGGGCATCTCCCCGGTACGTTATATAAAAACCCACCAATAGCTCCCTTGGAAACGTGGATAATAAGGATCAGCTAAGCTAACTGACAGCGTGGGCCAATTTTCCGGCCTGCTGAGTCTGTAAGGAGTTTTTCTGGAACACACGACTGAAGCCGAGGAGTTTTCAATGGAATGTTTGTGCGTAAGAATAAGAGGGTGTGTGGAGCGCAGAGGGGGAGATTGCTGCAGAGATATGGAGCTATGAATTTCCAAGACCGAACATGCGGTACACGCTGTGGATCAGAGTTGTTTGGAGTTCACTTGCCCCGGGCATGACTCACACTCATCATATAGTGTGAGACGTAGAGAAACTGCAGAACTAAAGTGGAACAAACAGCGAGACTGCACCTTTACCCGCAAGCAACCATCTGGACCCAAACACACAGACACACCTCACCAATGATCAAAGCTTTATCCGTTCCTAATGCTTCCACCATTGCCAACTGGGCCCGAAAACAAACCCATAACATCATCATCATCCAAAACCGGGTTTATGCATACACGCAGACCACACACATAAGAGATCAGCATTGTTCTTCAGTAAAGCAAAAAAAAAAAAAAAAGACAACAACGCAGAAAAGCTGCAAAATCTCACTGCGTGGAAATCAGTTCTATCTGCTAACAATGCAGGAATGCCACACTCAGTTTGGGAAGCTGCAGCTAATATACTGGCACTGTACGGTTAATCCTCAAGTATGTTTGGTCATTGTTCAAGCACATATATTTCCAGTTGGAGTATTAAACATAAAATGTAATAGGAATTGTTATCCTAGAACGTTTTTCAGTGGGAAATGAAGCAGGACAACGTTTTTTTTGTTTGTCGTTTTTTTTTTTGGCTGGATCATTTTTTATTTATTTAATGAATCTAAAATGATAGTAGATTATAGATGTTACACCACAAACCAACCCATCCAACCAAACCCAACCAAAATAAACCGAAGCAAAACAAAACAAAAAAACAAAAAACAAACAAACAAACAAAACAAAACAAAACAGAAGACTTAAAAAAAGACAAATATGTTAGAAGAAAAAAGCAAAACAAAAACTACCAAGGGCCAGTTTCATAAATCAAGTTTACCAAACAAGCCATGCTTATTTTATTTAGTCTGACTCATTTTAAACCAAAACATCTGACAATAAGTCACACTAACTAAAATAAAACTGGTTTGTTTGGTAAGCTTGTTTTATGAAACAGGCCCCTGGGCTCTGACAAGATTAATACAAATAAAAAATAATAGAAAATATATGATACAGTATGCCACATTGTCTTTAAACCTGTGAATGCACACTTTGACCATGGCGTAGCAGCAGTAACCGCAAACATTTTTTTTTTTTTTTGTTTACTATTGCAGTTTCTCAATTTCCATGACGCAGTGTTCACCGATATCAGAAACACTGAGCATTCTACCATCCTACAGCATTTGACATATTCCTTTTTGCATATTTGGACGCAGGGTGTGTAATGACAGAAATCTATAGCGACCTGCTGGGGTTCCTCATGCAGCAACACATTTGCTGCCCCTGTGCTGCAGCGAACCATCGCATCAACCTGTGTGTCTGGCTCTAACCCGCAGCTACTCTCCTCTGAAAAAAGGCAGAGACAAACAAACGGAAATAATCACAAACAAATTGCTAAGTGCAGGACTCCCCTGAGACTGGCGAAAAATAAATAGATGTGTTTCATAACTAATACACAAAGCATCTGCATTAGGTCCGAGGAACAAAGAACACTAAAGCCCCTTTGATTGGGCTAAATATGTGGAAGGGGATTATATAATGCTTTTTTTCTTCTTTATCTCCCTCTCCTTCTAACATTCCCAATCTTTTCAAGCACCCACTTTATGTCTCTTAGCGTTATGAAATGATCCTTCGGGTCTATACAGTACCTAGAGTCAGCTCGTAGACAGATTATGCCCTCAAAATGGACTACATAAAACATTACACCCCAATCCTTAACAAGCATCGAATGGCTTCCTCGTTTGCACTCAAACTACACACATATATAAACATATTTAAACATGCACACACTAATAAAGCAAAGCTCTGAAGTCTCAGCTTTCTTTTCTGTTCCCAAAAGCCCTGTGGCAGCACTACGTGATTGTCAGTTCAGTCTCAGGGCAGATTTGCTGCTAGTCTCTGCAGCTCTTAAGCCTGGCCTGGTTTCCTCTCAGTACATCCTCAAAGAGCTCCGCGCTCGTGTGTTCCGACCTGCCTGCCCTTGCTTTTTGCTCATTTTAACTCTCTCACTTTGTCTCTCGCAAATTAAAATAAAACGTTCCATGCTGTTACATGCAAGTCACTTTATTGTTATTGTATAATATGCTCTCAAAGTAACAAAACATTACTAAAACATGGGTGCTAAAACATTATAAAATAAATAAATAACCAACCAATCTGTGGTTAGTCTAACTGTATGTATGCACATAGCATAATGCTCTCGAAAACTGATGTAAGAGTTTCATATGTTGTCTAATATACTGATATAAAAAGCAAATTTGCATGATTTACTGTTCAGTAGGGACTACAGCATGTCTTTGATGCAATACAACTTCCTGTAAAGCTTCTTTGAAACAATATGTATTCTGAAAAGTGCTGTACATATGACAACTTGACTAAATATGATTAAATATAGAGAGAATAAAAGGTAAATTAGATATCGTATTAAAATACTTTCACTTTACAGCATGAATTTCTTAAAATATAACTTCCCGCAAACCTGCTTTGAAACAATTTATGTCTTCTGAAAAGCACTATACAAATTACTTAGTTAAAAAATATAGGGACTATAATGCAAACTAGCAATCTTGTTTAAGCAAATAAATGCTAATGAAATTCAATTATTTAAAGTTTTATTATTACAAAAACATTATCTTTGGAATATAATTTCCTTTAAACGGTCAGATTTATTAAGCATTGATGAAACTTCTACCTTGTCAGCTGGTGCTTGCTCTAGTTTGAATCTGGCTTGCAACATATCCTGATCTTATTTTCTGTCCTGATCCTATGTCTGGCAGGGGTGGGGGGTTAAGATGAAGAAGATCAAGGGGTCAAATCCAAGGGCACTAAATCACTAGGATACACGCAGGAAAGGCTGGAAAAGGCATATAAGTGATGATGTTAGTTGTGTGCCTAATAGCGCAAGAATATGAGACCAGGCTTAAGCAGATTAAGCACAGACCCTATTTCATTCCAATCCACTATTAAATGGGCCTGAACCAAGCTCATACTCGCAGACTCTAAGAAAGACCGGTTCAGGGCTCTCAAACAGCACCTTTAGCGACGCACTTCAAAGGAGTGTGGCTGAATTTAAGGGCTCCAGCTAAAAGAGAGGAGCTTAGCAGAGCTGAAGGAGTGAGAGGAGAGACGTTGGAGGATGACAGATTGCATTCTGGTGCTGGCGTATGCGCTTTTTTCTCCCCTTCCTTATTTTATTTAGTAGTGATGAATCGGCTACCCGCTGAACAATGAGCTGAGTGGATATGGGTGAGGACCGGCAGTCAGTACCGCAGTTGCAGAGAGGGCATGTGAGAGAATGTGAGGGAAAAAACACACACACAAATTGTAGGGCAGGGTGTTTTACATCAAAAACCAAATAAGACATTTTAATAATGTTTTGATTTAAATGACAATATTAATACTATATTAGGGTAAGTTTGATTTATTTGCGTAAATCAGTTCAAACTGTCAATAAATTAATTCAATACTTTAAATTTTCGCAATTTCTTTTCAGAATCACTCAAAAGCATTCAGAGAATTATTTTTCAAAATGGTAAATACAATTATTGTTGAAGAATAAATCTTTAGAATAAAATACTTTTTCTTAAAATACATTCTTTCTACTTAAATATTTCACATTTAATTCAATCAGATTATTTTCTATTTATTAGTAACTAATTGTGAAATTTACTTGCTGTTTCTACGCATTAAAAATGCTGTTATTAACTATTTCATAGTCTTATTAAAGGGGTCATCCGGTGCCACATGCACTTTTGCAAGCTGTTTGGAATGAAATGTGTGTTGGGAGTGTGTGTACACAACTACCCTACAATGATAAAGATCCACGGGTAGTTTTCTTTTGATTTAATAAAAATAAGTTTCCCCTTTGATTTCTAACGAGCTGTTTTTAACAGGGAAAAATTAGCGGTTTTTTTAACGCTATCTTTAACTATCTTTGACTATCTTTGAGAAATTTTAAAACAAACTATATTACAAACTTTCCATTAAGACCCTAAAGAATCATATTAGCTTGAGGAAAACTGGTTTAAGTGAAATCAGTGTTATTAAGGTAAATTGGTGCGTAGGGTCCACTATGAATGTTTTGCTGTTATAACTTTACACAGAACATTATTAATGTAAAAGTTAATTTTCTGTTAACACTTTAGAACAGCTAATATGTTAGTAATATGCAACTAAAAAACTGAATTCATAAAACATAACTTCTGGATTTGATTGGTGCATATTTAAAATAATTCTGAAATATGTATTGTATAACTGTAGAAACAATGACTAACAAAATTTTTACTGTGATTTCATTAAATATTTTCTCTGTAATTGGTAACAAATGATGGCAAAAAAAGACATTTCAGTGTATAAATAAAGAAAAAAAGTGTTATTTATGCCTATGTTATTTATGTATTTTACTGCAGAGTCAAGCACAGTTACTGTAAATATGCAGTTTTCTGCAGTGTGGGCCGCAGCTTTACATGGTGAAAATACGGCCAGAATCTCACGCAAACAGAGACAACTTTAAGCACAGTGATAAATTACACTCTCCGTCAGCAGCCCTGCGGAGAGGGCTCTGATGCTATGAAGTTTGAGTAGGCGAGGGGCTGCGTCGAGCAGTGTGTGTGTGTGTGTTTATGTGTGTGTATCCCATGTGGGCAGGCTGGGATGACTCAGAGTGACAGATGCACACGCACCACCGTACCCCTCCCGTCCAACACCAGTGACCAATCGATCATCCCCGACTCCTGAGAGGAATGTGAGTTTGCGGCACGATGCAGAAAAGAAAAAGCGTTATAGGTCTTCAGTCAAAGGTTAATTTAAACATACATACATACCTCAATTCCAGTGACACAGACAAATTATGAATGTTTTCTGCACTGCTGCATCTTTAACACCACAACAAAAGAAGTTATGTTTTACTTACAAATCTGAGTTGGATGTGTGTATCGGATGTGACTTAATAAAAAGACTATACTGAACTATACCGTCTTTCTGTTGCGTTTTCCTCATTTCCTCAACAAACTGCAATGCAACCACTGAGCAATTCACAAGTAAGCAAGCAACTCAGGCCACTCGCACAGAATGTTTTTTAACACTTAAAAATGTGAGATTCGTGACAGAAGAATGCAAAATAAAAAGCAAGGTCTATAAGTATTTTCTAAATTAGAGTGCTGCATTTTTATAATAATGTGATAAGCAATCGATAAAAATGCAGAAATGTAAAAATACTTTCTGATTCTGAATCAAAACAATGAATTCCAACCAAAAGGCAAATCCTAAACAGTAGTTCCAAAAGATTTGTTTGAATGAGCCAAATCATTTATTGAACTGAATCACAGACTGCTTATTTAATACATTTATATGTTACATTGAAGTGTCTCAGCAGTCTCTAAAATTTCTGTCAATATTTTCGGTGACTGAAAAAAATCATAGAATTGATACTGTATGCCTAATGGTGACGAGTGAGTCAGTGAGTCACTCACTCAAGCAATTCATTTAAAACACTTATTTATTTAAGAACAAACCAAATCATTTTAAAAAGTGAATTTTTAAATCATAAACGAAACTGAACCAACTCATCTATAGTGTTTATTCTCCGTCAACTGCTTCGTGGCTGAACATTGATTTAGTTTTGAAATTAACTTAAAATACTATTTAGAAGGCTATATACGATATTCCCATTGCAAAATAAAATACAAAAAATGTAAAAATAAAATTAAATATAAAAAATTAAAATAAAATAAAGCAAACATAAATAAAATGATTAATTAATTTATTATTCTTTTATTTCTATCTTAAAGGAATGGAAAAATTAGGCAAGAACAGCCTGTCAGTAATCATTAAAGCTGCGGCGCGGACAGCATCTAGAAGACAATTTGGAAACGTTTGAAAGAGGCACTGAAAAATGAACACAGCTGTAAGAATTGGGCCAGCACAAGGACGAAAATGAGACAGAGGGTCTTTTTATGTCCTTCGGCTCTGAAGGGTCTCTAAGCATCTGCTACCTGATCAAGCCTGCTGGCCACATTCTCATTTCTCTCCTCAGCGCTCGGGGCAGTAATTAATATGACAGACATTCTGTTAGGTCGTTGCGTGTGTGATTAATTTTGTGGGAGTTGTAAAAGAAGTGGTCCTAATGAACTCTTCTTTTCTCTTTGTAAAGTCATATCGAGTTCTCTCGCCCTCTCTGCCATTGTTTCATCCTCACGTTTGAACTATACTAATACAGTACTGTACCTCACCACTATGGAAACAAGCCAAGGCAAATATTACAGGCTTGTTAAGGTTTTTTTCAGAGAAAACAGACCTCCTACAGATATAATATTTAAAGGGAGTTTCAATATTTATAAAGGTAGTACATTCCATTCTGGCCACAGTCTTGAACACAATGAGAAAGTTTTACACAGCTCTCATTCAAACAGATAAGCGGATATTGAAAAAGACAGTATAATCACTATAGTACTATACGCACTATACAGTATATAACAAAGTACACTGAAGTCACAGCAAAATTTGGGTTTATACTTGAGAATAAGTTCTCTTAAATTAAAAGTTATAATACTTTATGTTCTATACAGCCCCGGCTCCAGATACTAGGAGACGCAGGGTGGGCCAAGTGATATTCCAGGTGGGTCAGGTTAATGAAGGTGGGGGGTATAGTCAATACTGCTGCTCCCTATATACAGAGTACGCAGCCTGTGTAGGGCGCCAGGGGGGCACCATCCCAGTTTCTCAAAAAAAAAAAAAAAAAAAAGTCATTCTATATTATTAAAAACGTATACACAAACATAAAAATCTAAACATGAACATACATATCATATATAGGCTAATTATAAAGAAATAATGCATTTTATGACGAACGCAGTGAAGTTCATATGTATTATATAAAAACAACAAGGCAATATATGGTATACAGTATGGTTTAATTATG
>JAUMHP010000059.1:13943714-13981895 GCA_032361065.1 Enteromius trimaculatus
GATAGATCAACTGATATATGATAGATAGATCAACTGATATATGATAGATAGATATAGATAAATCAACCGATAAATGATTGATCGATAGATAGATAGATAGATAGATAGATAGATAGATAGATAGATAGATAGATAGATAGATAGCTTAACCGATAAATGATTGATAGACAGATAGATAGACAGACAGACAGATAAACCAACCGATAAATGATTGATAGACAGACAGATAGATAAACCTACCGATAAATGACAGATAGATAGATAAACCGATAAATGATTGATAGACAGATAGATAGACAGATAGATAAACCAACCGCTAAATGATAGATAGATAGATAGACAGCTAGATCAACCCATAAATGATTGATAGACAGATAGATAGACCAACCGATAAATGATTGATAGACAGACAGATAGATAAACCTATCGATAAATGACAGATAGATAGATAGATAGACAGACAGACAGATAAACCAACCGATAAATGATTGATAGACAGACAGACAGATAAACCAACCGATAAATGATTGATAGACAGATAGATAGACAGACAGACAGACAGATAAACCAACCGATAAAGGAGAGGAGAGGGAGCAAAGCGTTCTCTCACGTCGTCTCTGTCAGCGGTTTCAAGGCTGCAGCAGAACATAATGGCGGAAGTTGAGTCGCTCAGACAGGAAGCACGCTGCCTTTTAATCAGCGACCGAGCGAGAGAAAGCAGGACGCTGCCATACAACCCCCGTAATGCTAATCCCCCCCAGGCTCAGGGTGCTAATGGAGCACCTAGCTCGTTAGCCGAGCGCTAATTAACGTGCGCACCGGAGCGGTGGCCATGAATCACGGTGTGATGTGAATGTGTAATGCGCAAAGCCCCAGCCTTTTTAAAACCTCTTTACATTTAGCTAATGCATTAGAGATCCATGGAACACGCTCTCTTGTACTCACATTAGTACAGTTATACCGCCACACAAGGTTTTTTTTCCCCGCTTCTTTGTCCTCCTCGCCTGGCCGCATTCATTTTCATAGACAGCCTTTATACCTGCAACCGTACCTTGTCTAGATCGTGCCAGGAGTCATGCTGTGGGAAGCCAGACGGGGAAAGATAGTTTTGGCCCCTGTACCCTGGCAACTGTCCTCAGAGACAGCGAGTCAACAGCTACAGACTCTCCTTTCCTGGGCAGAGCCCAGACGTGCCTCTGAAGAATGAGGCCTGGCTGAATTAAGCAGACCCTTGATGTTTTAAATAAATCTGACAGGCTTTTCTAGCAAAGGCACAGTCTGGTTTTATCGGTCTCTGCCGTCAAATCGTTTCGTTATATATTATGTAGCGACATAATTTACAATCATGCATTGTGTTCAGAGAAAAACAACCAGGCTGAAGTATTAAATTCTCTACAGTCTCGAACACACAAAAATCCTTGAGGTTTTGCACTTGCGGAGGGATGTGAAGTTTTTCACTTTTTTTAATAGTATATCCTTTGGATCTTTGCTGCAAAAAAACATTAAAATAAAGATATTTTTCATTCATGTTACACTTCCAGTCTTGCATCAGTAAAAAAAAATAAAAATGAACAATATTCAGCAAGAATGTAAATTGAAGTTAAGTGACGGTTAAAACCTTAA
The DNA here is from genome assembly GCA_032361065.1 of Enteromius trimaculatus. Classification (NCBI taxonomy): domain Eukaryota; kingdom Metazoa; phylum Chordata; class Actinopteri; order Cypriniformes; family Cyprinidae; genus Enteromius; species Enteromius trimaculatus. The sequence goes on from JAUMHP010000059.1 coordinate 13,945,338, forward strand.
AATATTTAAAAGAAATGTTTTACTTTTGAACTTTCTTTTACTAAAAAATGAAATATATATATATATATATATATATATATTTATTAAAAGGTTACGAGGACATCAGTAAAATAGTCCATGTGACATTAGGGGTTAAATATTGTGATATTCTTCACAATGACAGCATGTCAGCAAATTGTTGAATAAAGTTATTTTTGTTTTTGTGGGCACAAAACTATTCTCGAAGTTTTCTAAAATTACGGTTAAACCTCTGATGTCACATGGACTATTACTGGTGCCTGGACATTGATTATGTTTGGACCTTTGCTGTCTATGGAGGGTCATAGAGCTCTCGGATTTTATCAAAAATATCTTCATTTTAAGAGTTCACGCTTTCCTCAGTATTATTTTTGCGGGTTTGGCATGCTGTCGGGGGAGCGAGCCTGGGAGAACAGCGAACCGCGAACCCTAGTGGTATGAACCCTAGTGTGGCAAGGGTTCGAAGTTCGGCTCGGTCCCAGACTGCTCCCCCTGGAGGTGTGAATAGAAATTTAGGCGGAGAAGGGGAGGAGGAGGGATGCTTGAAGCGAGATGTGGAAGGGTTGAAATTTTATAGTGAATAGGGGAAGAATCTAATTAGCTGATGGGCTACCAGCTGTGTTTGATTAATTCGTATCGCGTTCCTCTCGAAATGCGTTATTTGCAAAACGTTCACTTGTGTTCAGAAGATCAACGAAGGTCTTTATGAGTTTGGAACGGCATGTGGTTGAATAATTTTTCTGGCTTAACCCCTAGAGCAGCACAAATTTCAACATTGATGATAATACATTTTCTTAAAAAGGAAAAAAAAAAAGAATAAAGTTTCTTTAGAGCTAAATCAACATATTGTAATGTTTTCTGAAGGATCATGTGACACGGAGACACAATGCTGAAAATTTAAATTGCATCACTGGAATAAATTATATTTTAAAACATATTCATATCGAAACAGCAGATTTATTTCTTTAATGCACTGTTTTGACAAAATAAATAAATGAATTAAATTTGACAAATTAAATATTAATTAATTGATATTAATATGACACATAGTTATGATGGTAATATAACTATGCTTATCACTTTTATAAAAAGGACAAGAAAATTATTTCTACATTTTAACTTTTTTTTTTGACACCAAAAAGCTAAGTTCTTTTAAACTCTCCAAAATTTAGCAGCAGTCACACAGTAATAAATATGCAAAGCCAAAGACATTTCAACCTGCATTAAACATGGGTTCACATGCAACACTCCAAAGACATTGTGTTTCAAGAGTTACCGACCACTGAGAGAATGAAACTATTAATAAAGATACATTTAGAAAATAAAAGGCCTGTAGAGTTACATATAGTTTATAGTAATAATGAATGCCAGTATTTGAGATTTACTCACGTTTGTACAACAAAAACGTCAGTATTGTGTTGGGTCACTGTTGTAGATTTTGCTGAAGTGATTACTGGGTACGGGAGAGGGTCGGCTCGACTCTCAGGACTGTCTGCTTTCAACAATTAGGTCTGTAGAGCTGCTGCGGAGGTCTTTTGTGAAGCAGCACTTTAAGTGAATGTGCACAAGCTGTCAGAAACCGCCCTACAGATCCTGGCCTGTAACCTCCCGCTGGGAGATCAGTGACACAAGAGACACAAATTTCTAGGGCTCCAAATTCATACAAGAAATCCAAGTTTGCGAAAGAAAGAATAACTTGCGTTGGGTAGATGCAGTTATCCAGTGGTAACATACAGAATAATTAAATACAGAATTGTCATGCTTTAAATTCAGTTGTTGGTTCAAACTGGTTGGATTTAAATTTATGAAAGTAGTGTCAGTAACACTTTATATTGAAATGTGACTTCCTCTGAAGTCTTTATACCAGTATATACAGTATATATAATATCAGTATTTTTCGAGTAAAAATATCTAAACATTCTCAAAATCAAGATACGTTTGTTTGAGAAGTAAAATGACAGAAGATATCAAGAGTTGTTTTCTAAAAAAGAAATTATATAAAAATTAAAAGACATCATGCTTACTTTCTCTTTAAATTAAGTTATTCTTAACCCATTTTGCAAATGTTGTCCCTGAATTGGTCGAGGCATAGTAATTTATTTTGATACTTCATAGAAATATTTGCATTTAAAATGAAAAAAATATACTCAGGAAGAAAATCTTCCACTGTAACCACAATCTAATTTACTAAATGGCTGGAGAAATACCAAAATTTGATATGCAAATGAGATACGAGAGCTAATTTTCCTTACCCAAATCTGTCATTTGAGAAAATTAGCTCGAGTTAGCCAAGAGCACGAGGAGCACCAAAAGTCATTGTACAAGTGTCACACTGCATGAGCATACGGAGAGAAATAAAGTTTTTCTCATTTACGGATATTGAAAATTCAAAAAAGGCACAAATTTTATCTATAAAACCAAATACCAACATATCTCAGATAACCTCTGTTCTTGTCTTCACATTGTCCTCTTACCAAAAATAGGCGGTCACCTCTCATGTCACGTCCGCCGGGCGTCAAGCACCCTCAGATTCTTGAGGGTCCATTAGGTGTGATCTAGATCGCAGAGGTAATGGCAACGTCTCCATACAGTAGGGGAGTTAAGCGACTTGACTCTACTCACGGCTAATTGAAGGCTGCAAATTTCTTAGACACGTCACCTCTCACCTCTTCAAGCGCTCGTGACAGGATCTGTGCCAACGAACCATACAGATAGTGATTACTTTGTTCCAAACCAGTGCTGTGTAGATTACATACAAGTTATCTGTTACTTATTACAAATTACATAGAAGTCAGTAATGTAAACCTTATAAATTTAAACGGTATTATTTCTTTCTTTACCTGCGTGTCAATGCGACTGACATGCAAATGTGTTGTTGAACTATTCAAATATTAAATCTAAGGGGTATAATAATAAATTAGGGAATCACTGCACCACATGAACAAACAATAAACATAAAAATAGCATGCACTAACACCCACCAAGTTGTAAATATGCTTGGCAGCTATACATTAGCAGCATCTAATAATATATTGCAATCTTATAATGTATTCTAATCACAAGTAGTAAAAGTTTGGAATCTGATTATTGAATACACAGAATACAGTGGGCTTCCATGAAAGTTATTCTTCTCTGAAATCACAGTGAACACAAGTACAAATAGGCTGCTTTTTCTTTCTTTAATGTGTCACCAACTGGTTGGGCTTCTGCTAAACCAGTGGAAAACTGGTGCATGTGCTCTAATTGTGTTGCGGCTGTAGACTCTCTGCAGTGTTCTTGAGCTCATGGGGTATGAAGCTCTTGTTTGACGAGCCGATCACAGGCTCATTATGTTGGCCCCAGGCTTGGGTTTAAGTCAGCGGGGGCCCAAGGGCCCCTTTTAAACAGTAAGAGATCCAGTTGTTGCTACGGAGATTGTAAGCCATGTATGGCTGTGACCTTTTTTATGCATGGCTAAACCGAGCACACGTCTTGTTAAAGCAAGATCAGCCTTATTTATGATGTTGTTTACTCATGGTTATGTACTATTGAAAATCATTTTCCATGGTAACCATCATTCCCCGCTTCGTTATGTAATGTTAAAACCCATCATTTGCAAAGAAAAGAACCAAAAGATTGATTTAAAGAAAGTCAGGATCAATTGTTAAAGAGTAAAGTCACATGATTTGCCATAATATCCATGATACTATCAAAACCACAGTATATTGAGATTAGCCATCATGCATGTCAAAATATGAATTTACTATGGTTTTATAGCAGTAACAGTAAGTGTAGAGGTGTATTATTTATGTAGAATTCTATTCTCCATTACAAAAATGACCGCGGTACATTTATCACTAGTTTAAGTACATCACTTCAATGCATTAACACTAAACCAGAGATAATATTTAGCTATCACAACTAAAACATCACCTAAATAGATAAAGTTTACACTAAGGTACTAAAATTCCTATAATTTAAACTTATAAACTACTGCATCATGTTAGAGGAAGCCTCAAAGCTTCGTTTTATTTGATCAGAATCGTGAGTAAATTCTTGAACATTTGATGTAATTTTGTTCTCCTTATTTCGTCTCGTTGGTGAGATAAAATAATGTAGGGGTGGCAATAGATCTGCCCCCACAGGTCAAGCACTTCTGCTTAACCTGTCATCTGAGAAAGGCCACCTCACAAAGAGCTACAGGAAAATGATCTTGTCATTACCATGGTAACAGGCGGTTGGATACCAATCAGACTTGAGAGGGGGAGGAAGTATTCAAAGTGCTACATAAATCTGAAATTGCTGCGCAATTTTCTCTGGCAATTATCCCAAAAGAGAGAGAGAGAGAGGAGAAAGCAAAAAGAAATAGGGGGGTAACTATACTGTAACACCCCGTCTACACTGAGAGCGATAACACAAGCGAAGATATTCCTGTTATTAACGGTTTAGTTGTATATTAAAATGACCGCTGCCAGTTACATCAAAAACGTCAATAATTTTTCTAAACAAATGTATGAACAGTTCACCCTAAATGTACCCATCCTCGGGTCATCCAATAGTTAGATGAATTTCAGAGCCGATTTGGAGAAATGCAGCATTGCCTACCAATGTATCCTGTGCAGTGAATGGGTGCCGTCAGAATGCGGGTCCAAAAATATCACAATAATTCACAAGTTATCAAAATCACTCCAGTCCATCAGTTAGCGTCTTGAGAAGTGAAAAGCTGCATCGTTATGACATTTTAACTTTAAACCATTGCCTCCAGCTAGGAGTCTGTAAAACATGAGTCCTCCGGTGAACTCTGTCCTCTCACATCAAAATCTACCCACATATATTTTGCTTGTAAACGATCTGTGCATATTTCTCTCCCGATTCATACAAGATTTTTTTTTCACTGGGGGAACAATATTATGGATACAGTTACATTTAAAGTTAAAAACATCGTAGCGATGGATTTGTTTCTTCTAAACATGCAGGTTTGGCTTCAAAAGACATGAATTGGAGTGGAGTGTTGTGGATTATTGTGATGTTTTTATCAGCCTCATTCTGACGGCACCCATTCACCGCAGTGCATCATTTGTTGAGCAAGTTTCTCCTAAATTTCTACATTTCTCCAAATCTGTTAAAATAAAAAAAACTCCTGTGTTCAGTTAGTATTCCTAACGATGTGATTAAACTGTAGCACTATATTTTAAAATAGCACTTACAAGATATATAGTCTAAAAATGAATTGTTTATTTTATAGTGGATGTCCATCTCCTTGACTTGATCCATAGCTGACACTGACGCTCACCTTCTGCTATCAATGACTGCCTCACAAATGAGACCCAAGAGAGATGTAATCCAGTGCACATCATAAAGGGTCAATGATTATCACTGAATGTGACCTATGAGGGCCAGTCATGTTGACCTGGATTTAAACAATGGATGACCCATCAGTTACTTGTAATGTGGAGCAGCTCTATGGCTCCCCAAGGACTCAAAGCAGCTCCCAGTGGACATTCAGCATTAAAATTACATCTATTTGCTCTTGAAACAAATTAGAACCATAATTTCTTTAACTATGGGCATTCTGGACCTTACCATAAACTCTTTTAAAACAGAACTGTCATACTGTCAACTGTTTTTGTTTAAATAGTATATGTATGTGTACTATCTATATGGATTATGTATATTTATAAATACACACGTATATATTTAGAAAACATTTACATGCATGTATATTTATATAATTGATATTTTTTAGAATATATATTTAATATATACACATGCATATGCGTGTATTTATATAAACATAATAAATACACACATTACACACATATATTACGTAATCAAAAACATTTATTTTGAATCCGATTAATTACGATTAGTCGCTTTGACAGCACTAGTTTTGTGATTAACTTCATTCTGTGGTAGAAATGAGATAAACGAGACTAAGCTATTAAGCTAAAGATGCTAAGGCTAATTTTATGGCTTGTATTCGGAGCATCCTAAATACCACAAACAACGTGTTCATGATTTGCCTAATTTGAAAAAAAAAAAACAGCTTGAATAGAATATGACAAGTTATATTCACCTTGATTGTGATGTAAGACCTGCTGTTCGCTGACGTTGTTTGCTTGTTAACCAAGTAAATGTTTGAACTTTTGAAAAAACTTTATTAGCGGTAAAACTGTTGACAGTGATCCAATCAGCGAACACCTGAGGCGTTATCATTTGTTCTAATTTAAACACACACATATAAAAAGAAATCGCAATTATTTATGATGATACTATTTAATAAATATATATATATTAAATATATATTTGTGAAGATATATTTTAGCAAACTTGGTTTGGGACTAGAGTAAAATAATAAAATATGCCTATAAAATGTACTTGAAAAGTGGGCAAATTAAAAGATGAAGGGTTGACATGAGTTTTCATGTGACCTTAATATAGCGAAGAGACAGCCGTGAAATCTGTTAGTTTGAACAGAAGTTAAATACTAATTGTTTGTCATGAATGTATCTTTTCTATATGGAAAACTGTTCTTACCAAATTTTTACATTTTACGGTTTTGACCTTTTTTACAGAATTCTACGTTTATATCTCAAAATTATTTAGTTTTATGTGTTGACACAGAATAAAATATTTTAAATGTTATTGTGACATCTTATTGTGTCTACTAATATATCCAACTATGTTCATGTAAGCTATTTGCATTTTGTAATTTTGTCTCAAATATTTGCAGCATATCTCTGATATGTTTTGTGTGGTTCTGTCAAACGATTCATCATGATTAATCAAATCCAAAATAAAAGTTTTTGTTTGTACTTTGTTTTAACTGTGAAAAAAAAAGAGTCTGAATTGTGAGATACAGTATAAACTCTGAAGTCTGGACTGTGAGATTAAAAGTCGTATTTATACTTCCAAAATAAAAGTTTCTTTATACTTTGAATTGTGCCCAAAAAGTCTGAATTGTGAGATATTATCTAAGAATTGCACCAAATAAATTTTTCTACTTTATTTTTTACCCCGCTGTGAAAACAAGCTTCTATATTCGCAAACATAAAAAAAAATACAAATGTAATTTGACTCCAAAAAAAATGTAATAAACTAGCCATAACAATGCTACTTCTGACATTTTTGTAGTCAACCATTAAAGTGGTTTTTCATCCCAAGAGTGGAGGTAGTAGTTTTTACCGTGGCAGGAGCAGACGGCAGACCCCTAGTTTTGGGGGAGGAGGTGGTGTGGACGACAAACTCGCTGAAAGTTCTCAAGGAATCATTTCTATTTCACACTCCACTTGGCTGCTGATTTGAGATTGTGTGTTAGCATAACAAAGCCGAAGAGCCTGTGAACTTGGGGGACCTTTCGACCCCGCCGCTCCGGCAGTGAATAGGCTTTGGCTCTGCCAATAGAACCCCTCCCTGCCTCTCCTGTTCGTGGCTAAATTGTTAATCAGGGTAATTTAATATAGTTTTCAATATGCCTCATCTCTCTTTGGGAGGGCATTCACAGCTTCCCTCTCCGCCCCAACCGAAAAACACCCCGTTCTTTCATGCGGCCCCAGACGGGCAGCTGCAGTCTGGCCTCCTCTGCGGGCTGAAGTGAGCCGGTATCATGCATTGCTGCGGTGAAGTGGGGAGCGAGTTGAGGTGGACGTGAATGTAGAAACCTCTTAGCCTTGTCTGACTCTAAGAATGGGGGAGAGGCTGTAGTGGGGTTTGAGACTGTGGCGGGACAATAGTCTGTCTCCGAAGCGCTCTGCACACAAGCAGACAGCCCGACCCACCCTCTGTCCATTGAGATGTCCAGCTTTAATGCTCTCTGGATATGTTAAGCCATGCTTTAGCTTCCCCCATAGCTCATGGGAAAATATGAAAGGCGTTGTCCTTTTTGTTTAGATAAATTATATACACTTGCCAATTTAACATAGAAATCGTATGCCGTTTTATTCCTCCTTCAAAAAGTTAATACGCACCTTCATGTCCAAACTCTTTTTATGTATTTTAAATAGCGGATGTGTTTATTGAAATCTTTTAAAAGCTGTGAAATCAAAATTGCAGTTTAGTCCGAGCCTGTTTTATGGCAATATATATGCTAGTGTACTTAAATAAGTAAACAAGTATCTGACATGCATATTTATAACCTCTTCAGGTAAAATATCTTTGTCTGTTTTTTTTAATAAATTGCTCTTTATACTAGAATGAGTATGACCTCTTTTACTATATATATTTATATATATAAAAGTTAAGCACATCTAGAATAAATATTTTTCTTTACATAATATATGTGTGTATTGTGTATATTTATTACATATAACACAGCATATATTTTGAAAATATTTCCATGTATTTGCATATATATTTGTATTCATATAAATGATATCATATATAAATAAACTTAATATATAAATGTAACATTTTTCTAAAATATCTGTACATAATAAAATACATAATACACACCCCTTTTATTTTGCTTGCAATTAATTGTGCTTGTATCACAAACATACTATGTGTGTGTGTATATATATATATATATATATATGCATAATTCTCTGAAAAAATACATTTTAGCCCAACCCATTACCCAGCATGCTTAGCAGCACACAAACAGACACACGTAATTTAATATCACCTTTTTATTTACATTTTTAAACATATATTGAATATATGTTGTTCAGTCATAATATAATAAAAATACTCAAAAATGTATAATATAATAAAAAGTTCTAAAATGTTAAAACACAAACATGTAAGACTTATCTGCTAACATGCCTTCAATGTTGCAAAGCATGCTGGTTAGTGGGTGGGGATATGATATGAAAATGAGCATTATGATTTGGAACATTTGTTGGTCTTGTTTTAAACCTAATATAGAGGGGTTTTATGATGCATTAAATATTAGCCTAAATATTATCGGCTAATATTTGTACATTTGCTAGTCAGATTTTACACCTATCTGAAATAAGCTATTACGATTGGACTTTTCCTGAAATACAACAAATATATTCCACTTTATAACTTTAAGCCATGCAGACATTTCTCCAGAGACGGCTAATGTGCTGCTCACTGCTGGCCTCTCCATTTATAAGAGATGTAAGCTAATTACTGGAAGAGCATTGTTAACTTCTGCTGCTTATTTGATCATTATCGGCTTGTTTAGAGTGAAATGAGAGTAAATATAAGCAGCGCATTCAGAAACACTGATTGGACAGGAAAAGTCTTTAAGAAGAGACGCGATGGTTGTCCTCACCTCCAGGCTGTGTCTAATTCGTTTCAGCAGCACCTCGTCTAACAAGGGCCTCCTGAGAGGATGAGAGGAGGATGTCCACTCAGACTGGACACTAGTGCCCTCAACTCAATGATGCTGATACTGGCTAATCATTTGTAATGGTGTGTTAATTAGGTTTCATTTTTAGTTTAATGACAATATTTTCAATGGCTTTTACTGGGTTTTCAACCATTTCTAAGTCAGCGTGTAGATATCAGATATATCCACTTAAAAATGTTGTTTTCTGAGAAAATTTCATTCATGGAACAAATACTCAGAAATATATATATATATATATGCCCTTTTTTTTATTTTTATCAAACACTCTCTAGAATAAGAATGCTACTAAATAACCTGAATATGATTAGCAAAATTAATTCATCTACTAATTATTTAATTATTTAAACGGAACACTTTTGCTTTTGCATGTATATTGAGGTTTCAGGTCTAAACTGTATGATTCATTTATGCAGACTGACATAGTTTTATGATCTGTGATATTTGGATCGAGTTCATAGATTGACACACACACACACACACACACACTCCATGAAAATGACATGAAAAAAGAAACTTGGACATATTTTGATCAAATATAATTGTTTATTTCAAAATGTTTAAATCTTTATATGTCATCATAAAAATATACATTCATATAAAAACATACAAAACAAGCATATGCATTGTGTTAAATATAATATATATGTCTCCAATATCGTCAAACCTTGAACTTCTAAACATAAAATGAAATTTATAAATTCTAATTATTATTTTATAAATAAATATAGCTTTGTATAATTTATATAATGTTATCAAATAAATAAATAATAATAATTATATATCAGTTTTATACATATGCATTTAAGGGGATTTTTCATTTATATTGTATTTTTTACCATTTGCTTGAATCATCTTCTGCATCTTCGTATGATGATATGTGAGCTCTGATTGATGTTACTGAAGTGAATCGAAAGATCTTTCCCATGCTTCTTTTAGCGTCCTTCATTTGTCTTCCATCCCTAAAAAGACAAAAAATAATGAGCTATAGCTCTAACGTAAAAACAGACACAAAGTATGCATGCTATCTGATTTTTTCTGATGTTTTTCTAGTTATATTCACATCCACTGAGCGCCGTGTAATTAATGAACACACGGTGATTAGTTCAGGAGGACGTTTGGAACAGGAAACTGATTTCCTGATGCACTGCTATCCACTTCCACAGAAGACAAATACAACCTTGATGGATCCCCAGAAACTCATTTTCTCGTACTATCCCTTTGCATTTGTCTTATTTTTTCTATTGTGAAAAATCGTGTCCATTTGGCCTTTGGCTATGGTGAACATTCTATGTTCAGTCATTATATCAGATGATATGAGATGCGGAAATGTTCATTTCTGAGTGAAATTAAAGCGTCATTGATCATGATGAGGGAAAGCGATGGCTTTTAATCCTTTAATTACGCTCAGGATATAAATGTATCAATGTGTGGTGCTTTGTCAGGTCAGCGGATTCTGTGTTGTGTCGGAGGATGAAGCGCCTCTGGACTATGATGGAGAAATACATTGCTTAGCCGAAGCCAACATGAGAAACTTTTACAGGTACAAATGCTATTTTAAGGGTTATGAATCTGAGACTGTGTGTGCTCACAGGAGGAGTCTGTCTTGTTAACACATCGTGATTTCACACCTAACCACCGCCATCCTTTCAGTGAGCGAGATGTGTGTGTGTGTGTGTGTGTGTGGACAAAATGCACAAATCTACTTGATGCAGTTGAGTCACAAATATCTCTTAAATGTTCTGAATATGAAGTGCTTTCAGCCTCTTGATTCTTCTCAGATCATTGCATACTTGTCTGATGCATTACTTTACAAAGAACTGTTTTTGTTATTTTTAGAGGTCTATCTTCTGATATGCTTATTTCTGTTAATATAGAATTCCTAATTTAATTTAAGAAAAAATTAGTAAAGATGGAATTTTAGAAAGGTAAAAAATGTATTGTACACTTGCAATGAGGTTAAATATTTTGTTGAATAAATGATCAAATACATTTTCCCTTAATAATAAATAGTGCATATATACAGATAGTTTTTGTTTTCATATTTTCCATTTTAATATTTGTTGCATTTTTAGTAATTTGGCAGTGTGGTTTAATTTTTTTTATTTTTAGCTATTTTAGTAAAATAAATTAAACTAAATAAAAAATAAACGTTTTGTATATATATATTATTCAATGTTTTATAAATTTTTGCAGTTAATAGTTATTTTATTTCAATTAACAAAAAAGATGGTTTTTAATGATTAGTTTGTGTTTAAGTTTTAACCCTGAAAATGAACAGTATAAAAAATAATATACATAATTTTGGTATGTTTATAGTCTTTTTTCATTGGTTGTTTTATTCACTTATTGCTTTATAGCCTTTTTGATGTTTGTATTAAATTCTGATGTATTTCTCTGTAATTCTTCTAAATCCTTTGTGTACGTCTGTACTTCTCTTCTACACAACCCTGACATTGTAAGATTAATTTAATGTATCAATTATTCTTATGCTAATTAGGGTACAGTTTCTCAAGGTTAGCATCACAGATGGCGATAAAACCTCACATGCATCTCGTCTCCTTTTACTCTCTGTCAAACTGTCTCACAAAGCGTGTAAGAACTGAGCAACAATATTTGCATACTTTTGTCCAGTCTAATCCAGCATATCGCATACAACACTGGTGTAGTGTAACACCACCACCCCTCCGACGACACACACACACACACACACGTCTTTCTTGTCATTGTGCTTTGCAAGCTTGTGTCAATTTCTCAAGTCTGAATCCTCCGTGCAGCAGTCAAAACGGTGGCAGCTTGAGAAAGTGATGTCATAATCATGTTTATCTCTCGGCTCATGCCAGACTTCAGCCATGAGGTCACAACAACAGGAAGTGTTGCCACAAAACTCTCATATCACAGAAACATGCGAGCAAATATTTGACATTAAATATTACATAATAAACATTATGTAATAAACAAATATAAACAAATGAAGCTGGAAGAATGTACAAACATACATATGTGTATGTTTAAAAATACATATACATGTATTCAAATATATTTTTAATATGTTTGAAATAAAAAAACTATATTTTTATAGTTTGTGGTCTTTTTGTCAATTATTTATTAGCCATAATATTCAAAATATTTTTTTTATGTTATATGTGTGTGTGTGTGTGTGTGTAATATATACAGTAGCTGTCAATTTTGTAACTGTAAAACCATTTATTTGTATATGTATGAATATATATAGACAGTTAATTATTTATTTATATTAGTTTTAAACGTGACAGATTGTGTTTCTGATCTTCTTATAAACAAATGTGCACCTGTAATACATATAAGTAGCCGTTTTATAAAAGAAAATGTTTAACACTGATGTTTAAAAATGTTTTTCATATGAACAGTTATGTTGAATGACTTAAAAATTGGTTATATTGTTGTTGTTGTTTTGTCTTGTTGAAAATCATTCATAAGTGCATGAATTGTTTTCCTAAACAAAACAAACAAATCTTAACAATTCTACAGTGCAAGCATGTTTTTGTGAAAAATAAAAGTTTTCATAATTTTTTAGCTGAATTAATTTTTTTTTCTGCTTGATACCTTTTCCTGTTGATGTAACTAAGTTGAGGAAAATCAAATTAACAAATAATATCAAAGACCTCGCAATCCAATCAAATACGACGTCTTGTCTGCACTGAGAGAGCCTTACGTACATTGTACATTGTATCATGTAGACTTTGGTGAGGTCCCGTTAACTTCTGGCTGTACACAAGGTTCAGCTAAGCTCATGTGAACTCATTAGGGAACATTATCTGAGACCAACGAACCTCAAAATATCTCCAACAATGGAGCTAATCACAAACCAGAGCGCCGAGTTCTCTTTCTCTGAGCCCGGGCCTGGTTTAACAGCTCGGGGTGGTAGATGCTAGTTCCTCTTTTCCCATCTCACACACCAGACGAGTTTTACCCCCAGAAGAGCTATGAGTTTTGGACCCAATGTGCTCTCTGAGATAACAGAGATACTACCGATGGAAGCAATGGCACGAAAGAGCGTCCATTTTCCCACACACAAAATAGTAGATAAATGGTTCGCAGTGCTCAGAAATTTTTCCAGATTCTAAAACGAAAAAAAGACCCCCATTTTCAGCACATACATACTCATTAAACACACATATAGAGGCCATGTCATGACTTGAGGAGAGATTTTATGCCTGCTGTGTCTTACTATTATGTAAAATTAGGTGGGGGAGAGAACAGGAAGATGAAAGGGTTTGGGGCGAAATTATCCTTGCACCAAACTCAGCCGCTGTCTAATTACAGTAACATGCTTTCTTCATGAGAGAGTGTTACATGAACCTCTCTCGCTCTCTCTCCCTTGAGTGCTTAGAATAAAAACTACTGCATATGTGTGCAAAGGCTGAAACACAGATTTGGATGAATCCATAATTTTCTGTATCAGGAGGTCTCACACACACACACACACACACACACACAGGAAACACTATTTAAAAAAAACATGTATAAATAAGAAAAAATAACCAAAGAGGAAAAAATACAAGTAATAAAAAAATGAAATGATGTTTCCACAAAATTTAAGCTTTTCATGTTTTGTTAATAGTCCTCAATTTGTCATACGGATCTTTAACTTAAATATTTGCATTACTAATTCATATACTTCATGTTGTTGCAACTAATATCAAACAGTATATCTAGAGTTAGGAAAAATCTATTTTCAAAAGTATTTTCCCTGTAGTACACAAGTTTTAAACTTCACAAGCATGTTAACAAATTCAAATTCAAATGTAATTTTCATGTTGATGTAAAAACGGTCGGTATATGTAGGCTACACCAGTGCAATATTAAAACCAAGAAAAGTCCCTTTGAGGCAAGTCATGTCAATCGGCGGCCATCTTTGAAATGCCTTTCAGGCATGCAAGTGCAGCTCCTATCTCTGTGAATGGGGAGGCATCAAATTCTCCAAAACTGTTTAGAACGCTTAGTATTAAATTCATATTTGAAATCACCAATGAAATCTGACAACAAAGGTCTCATACATGTTTATTTTTAGCATTAAAAAAAGCAAGTCCTGAGCGCATGTCTCAGAACTCTGACTGTTTCTATAGCTACCGGGACTTCTATAAGGCGATTAGAGGTTGGCTCTTTTACTCAGAAGGTGGGGCTTCCTTCGGTAGCGCGACCATATTGAACGTTGCATTTTTCCCTATTCAAACAAATATGACACATCTAGACTATTCTATTGTCTTTGTTCATACACATATCATGTGAGGTTTTATGTTACCCACTATCAGTTTATGTATGTGACCCTCTAGCAGTCGAAATCTGGACGAAATCTAGCAGTCGAAATTATCCACACGCTTCTGCTTGACCGATATTTACTGATGATACAACTATAGACAGTCGCACGCGCCTCGACCTAAGTTAACTTCCGGTCTGTGTTTGGTTATCGGTGTGGTTCGTGTCGCGGCCTACAAACGCAGCTAATAATGAGGAAGGAAGTTGGTCGCAGGCTATTGGGCTGTGGGATGTGTTTTCCAAGCATCTATTTATTTGTGGCGACCTTTATTTATTTATTTGTGTGATCACATAATACACGTTTAAAAATTAAACCGAGGCGTGGGTGTTTTTCGAAACACAGAAGACTGTTTTTAGAAAATGTCATTTTCGTTTGATCCTGCGTGTAAGGCAGCGTTTGTAAGCTCAGAGCTGCTTTGTCTACAGCCGTTACCGGAAACCTCTCGTTTCTCCTGCTTACAGCACCTCCTGCTGGCAGAGAATGAGTTTGCGCTTTTAATAAATCCGTCTGATTTACGCAGCGAACATGACGAAAGAAGGCAAGTTTTTGGCAAATCTGCCAGACGTTTATGAAATATCAAAAGCTTACAATAATCAATCAAGATTAGACAACAACTTGGTTTGGAGGACGGATTTGTTAATATCTAACCCCCCCAAAAAACGTTTTTTTGCTATATTTACGGATATGACGTAAACGTGCACTGAAAAAATGAAAAAAGTTCATTTATAAAATATTAGGATATGTTTTGTGTGGATACCATCTAGATTGTATTGATATTGGTTATAGATGACCACGACTCTCTTTCTAATGGATTTTCATGTGATCGTCTGCTGTTGTGAACCCCTCCTTTCCAACCAGAGCCTTCCGTGAGATTTTGACGTGAAGATGTCATGACAAGCTTGGCCTTTCTCTCTTTCCTGTGGCTTGTGCAGTCCATGGCCAAAAGGTTTTGTGGCGGAGGGACTGTGAGAGGCCTGTTCCTCTCCCCCTCCGCTCGGCTTTACCCCTCTGGTTCCCATCCGCTTCCGAAGCTCTTAACAGCCCGAGCCGAGAGCTCGTAACCCCCAGCACACCCTAATGAGAGACCCGGGGACAATGCTGGCATTGTTTGGTACCTCAGCCCAAGAACAATGGATGTTTACCCAAGCAGTTGTCCGACCCAAACTCTACCGTTGATTACTGTTGGGTCTCCTGATTAACTCTGCTCCTCGCCCCAGCACAATGGACCCTTTGACTGGGCCACCGTAAGCCCCCTCCAATTTGTCCTCCCCTCCTTCACTTTTCTCTCCATCGCCACTCTTAACACAGAACTCCATCATGGGACCCGGGAGAGAGCAGCGTCTCTCATAGGGCTGAAATACTGCTGCTTAATCACCCTCACTTCAGCGGACTTAAACTTCGGTATTGTAAAAAAAAAAAAAGATTTAGCATCCCTAAAATAAGGCTTTGGTTCCTCAAAACATGGTTTTGGTACATCCTCTGCACATAAGAGCTTTTCTGAGAATATCAAGTGGAAATGATTCTTAATCTAATATATGTTTAGCAGAGAGTTTAAAAGCTTCTCTGGCTTCTCCTGTCACGTTATCATTTGTGTGTATCTGTGTGTTTATATATATTGCATTACTTCTTATCAAATGTTATACACAGCACAATGATAAATATGCTTTAATATGCTTGATAGTCATCATTATTCTTGCTAATCTGAGCAACATAAGAGGAAGCATTGCATAGCTATCAATTTAACAACAGTTTGCCTATGTACTCATGCATTAAATATAGTTTAGACATTTTCACTGATCTTGACTTTTTTGTTTCCAATGCAAAAAGATATGTTGCATATAAGTCATTCATATACATAACATTTAAAATGCATGATTCTGTTTTTATGCTATTCTTTTATGCTCACTAAGTCTGGAATTCATTCAAGTAAAATATATTTACGAAAGTATATTTAAAAATATTTAAAACACCATTTATTTCTGTGCCAATTAATTTGCATAATCCTTCAGAAATCATTTTAATATGCTGATTTGCTGCATGTTTAGCATTTATCCGTGATATACTTTTTTTTCAGAATTCTGTAGACAGTTAAAAAAAAACATTTATTTAAAATAAAATGTGTAGCATAAACTTACTGTCACATTTGAACAATTTAATGCGTCTTTGCTGAGCATAAAAAAAGCATATATCTCTCATAGCATAAATTACAGCAACATAAATTGTTGTGGTTATGTTATAGCTATACTGTACCACAACATACACAAAATGCTTTCTGTTTGCTTACACTTGTACATTCAAGCAGCCATGCATGTTTTATCAACGATTTGTATGCAAACTTTCACACAACATATTTCAGAAGTAAATCCCTGTATAAAATGGGTTTAAAGTAATCCTGGTATTATAAAGCCTGTAAATTTCAAGTCCAGTTTTACACACTGGCACCTCTAAACACTGCACATACTGTATGGAGCTGCCCTCAAACTTTATGCAAAATGCATTTAACACAAGATCCGGTGCTGGGATAAAACTCAATGCATTGTCATTAAAGATGAATTCTTGAATTCAAGCTTTAATTTCTCATGCATATTGCATGATATCAGCTTATCAATCTACTCGCTGCAATTCATTAATGTGTCAACCGATTAACAAATAACGTTGAAAACACCCACTACGTGAATTGAATTTCAAAATTTTCAAGCCTTGTCTGCTGTTTGAAATAAAGCGCAGCTCTGTGTGTTTCTATGGCCGTCAGCACTGCGACATACACACACACACATACACACACACACTGCGCTGAACGTCTGCGGTCGGCCCATCTGCCCAGCAAAGCTGCTCAGCATCCAGGCTTCGATATTCAGATGAGGCCCGCGCAGATTAATAAATCATTAAGACGGTGCTGTCTATAACGGCCTCATTCACACGCTCTCCGGACACCGAGTGTCTGCTGCGAGCCCGGCATTAGACATGCAAGAATGTTAATGTCGACACGCATTATAAGAAGCTTGTGAGGCGTCTGTCTGCACGCTGGGCCTGTGCACATCTCACCATGTTGTGTCTGAGAGAGAAGCCCCTCTAGTCTGGAGTAAGAAAACACACTTTAATGTGGCAACGGACAGATGTGCCGATAAACATACAGAATGTGGCCTAAATATGAAGCATTTTAAACATTTTAAAGGATGTAATATACATGGTCATACATGAAAAAACAAATATAAATCAGATACTAGTTTTTACTTATATTTTTAATCTTTTTTTTTTTTAACAAAATTTAAATGAATTTAAATTGAAAGTTTGTTATACTGTATTATATTTCAGTTAAAGTTTAAGTAACTTTGTTGTGTGTTTTTGTATATATGGTTTTTGTTATTTTTTTATTGAAGTAATATATATATATATATTATGTTTATGATTATTTTATTTTAGTATTTGTTTTAGTTTTATTCAGCTATGGTAAATTATCTGTCTTTGCATGGAAAATAGTTATAAATATAGGATAATTTATAGAAAATAATTGCACACACACAAGCTTTACAATAAAATATATTTATGTCTGGGTTCTTTTAGTTAGCAACTCTCACGTAAAAGTATACAAATTCTTATACAGCATTCTTTGAATTAGCAATATATTTTTCTCACAAAGGTTGATAATTAAATGTTTCTGTATTTCTTTCTCTTTTTTTAAGTAAAAACATTAGCGCACAGGAAAAGACACCTGTTTTCCTTTTTTTATTCTCCTTTCTGGTCTATTCAAAGCATTTTGTCTTCTGCTTAACCCAGCACTTTAAGTACACAGTGAGGGGGATGATTGCATCACAAAGGAAAGCACCAAGTCCATACCCCTATTTTGGCTTTGCAATTTGCATGCATTTGCATGATTTTATTATGCACATGCCTTTTGTTCCCTGGGTGAGAACCATGGAGGGAAAAAAAGAAAAAAGATGGAGCCCGTGCAAATCCACCTCACACACAAAAATACACATTTGCGGTCGGATAGGAAGATTTTGATGAAAGCTGTGCTGCTAATATTTACGCAGCGGTGCATGTTTAGCAACAATCAACAAATTAGCAGCAGAAAAAATATGAATATATTTATTTGCGGGTTGTTTTGTTGTTGCTTATTGATATTTGCATGCTGTTTTATTCTATTATTACTCCAATTTCTGTGCAGACACACACACAAAACGCTTTCAGCCTCACGCAGACCCACCGGTTTGTAATTAGAATCTAAATATCCCATCATTACCGTCTGCTATCACAGAGAACTTCAGTGGGAGTCTAATGTAACAGTCCAATTCGACCGACTTGATTTGAAGAAATAGGTCAGGGGTTTAATGTTGCCTTTGGCCTGGTTTTCTAAACCACCCTGATTCAGACACACACACACACACACACAAAATGACTGTTGAGTCTTCTGGCTCGATAAACATTTCCTCTGACCAAAGTAATTCTTGTAGCGAAGTAAGTCTTTTTTCGAACATGTCATTGGTATTAGCAACATAGCATTACAATAATATTTACAGCCCTTGAGCTTGAGTTTTCCACCTTTAACCCCTATACGAGCACTCTTTCCACCGAAATTATTTAGTTACATTTATGTTTTTTGGTAATTTGCATGCATATCTTTGTGTTTTCGGATTTGTCTGCAGTGGGAAAACAAATCTCAGATGTGCTACGAGCATCTTGAGCAAACACGCACATGTGCATGTGTCTATGAATGGTCCGCAGAGGATGTTCACATCCCTTTTTCTGGCCTCTGGCTCTCCACTCACCTCATGTTGCATCAGCCTCATGAGGCAGCGCTGCCTCCACTTCCTCCTGCGGGCGACTCCGAGCTCCAGCTGCCTCTAACACACACAGAGAAACACAGAGATTTCACATTACACCCACTATAAAGGCACACACTATTCTGTGAGCTTTACCACACAATAGAGCTTGGTATATATAATGTCTAAAATTTGCTATATACACGTTTATCCAAAGCAACTTGGGATTCAAAGAAAACATTTGATAAGTTCATGCATTTCTGGGGAATCGAACCCATGACCTACTGTTGGGGCTACATTTTAGTCACTCCGTATACAGGCTATTTTTAGAGCCAGTTTCTGAACTCGCTTTTAATGGCTGGTACTTTATTGTAGTCAGAAAAAAAAATGGTGGGCTCAGTGTATCATATTTAGAGGTACATATATTATATAGATTTATATTTGACATACATTATTATACAAAAAAACAAAAACAAAAAAAACTTAAATGGGAATCAATTCATATTGGTTCAGCTACATTTTATTCATGCCATACAAGGCCACTTTTAATGCCATTTTATGCAATAACCTTTAATGGAAATTACTTGATCATAGTCAGAAAGAAAGAAAAAAGGCCACTAGCAAAATCAATTCATGCTCAACCCACTGATGGGACCTTAAAATGATCAAAATTCCTCTAGTATCACTGCACTGTGAAATGTTTTATATTGTTTTTATAGCGCATCGGTGGCACCTATTATTGCATGAACATCTTAAATATGACCCTGGACCAAAAACTGAGATGTATAGATCACCTGAAGCTAAATAAATAAGCTTTCCAAGATGTATGGTTTGTTTGGATTGGACAGGATTTGGCCTTAGACACAACCATTTGAAAATCTAAATACTGGGAAAATTGCCTTTAAAGCTAAAGTTCTTAGCATGGCACATCACTAATCAAAAATTAAGTTTTAATATATTCACAGTAGGAAATTTACAAAACATCTTGATCTTTCCTCAATGTACTAATTTTTGGCATACAAGTAATATCTATTATTTTGACCCATAAAACGTATATTGGCTGTTGCTATGAATGTACCCCAGCATCTATCAAATGTGCAAAAAAAAAAAAGAGCAAAAACAATGTGGTTTAAAGTGGTTTATCAGTGCAACAAGACTGTATATAATGGTGAGCTTATTATTTCATAAGGCAATTTTAAAAGAATTGTATGTAATAACGTTTAACAGGCAGTACTTGATTATAGTCTAAAAGAAAGAAAGGCCACAAGCTAAATCTCCTCATGCCTAAGATTTGTTTCACAAGTGCATAACTATCAACAGCACCTATTACTGCATGAATATCTTAAACCTGAATGAATTATTAACAGCGTTTCTCATGTCTGCCATCTATCTGTACTTCTTCTGTTCATATTTCATGCACGCCACTGATGTGACTCCAAAAGCAATTCCTCTCAGAAATCTTCAGCGTATTTGAAATGTGTGCACTGTTAAGTAACGTATCATAAAGCGCATATTTGTTTCTGCCGTACAAATGCAGAACTACAGTGTCTCCATCCATATGCTCTTTATACTGTACGTGCGACGCCGAATCAAACACAAGATGCCAAACGTTCATCAAAAGCGGCTCTCCTGAGAATCTCCAGGCGGTGTGATTACCACCAATCATGCGCCGGAGCTCAGGGTGCTAAACCAATGAAAATGGTGCTAATTAGAAAATTGGTATTCATGGTAACGGGCAGCCATTGTGCTGTGACATATGCAAAGCTCGCAATGTGTGTGTGTGTGTGAGTGTGTGCCAGCAGACATTTTGGGATTGCCCTCTCAGTCTCCACTGCCAAAGCCATAAGATGGTGGCAAACAGAAGGCATTGCTTCCACGGTGGACAATGACGTGTTTGGAGATGCCCAAGGACCATCGACGCTTAATTAAAAGGGTCGTACTGTACCAAATATCGTTTTCAGACGACGTCTGTTCAACATCACACAAATCAGTGCTTTTATGACTTTTCCTGCAGTTAAAAAAACCTGCGATTTTCAACTGAACCTTGCGTCCGTCCAAATACAGAAAATACATCTTGATTTTTACTGTATATTTTTCAATTAGTCAGTTTGCAGTCCAAATGCCATGCTAGCCATAATTCCACTGTTGTATTCTTTCTTGCTATCCTTACATCTGTGTGTTTGCCTTCAGCTGAGGGAAAAGCGGCTCCTCATGTCTCTCCATCAAAATCCCAGAGTCTCTGGGCAAATTAGCAGTCTCGTTGTATTAATGAGCCGGCTCGACGTTTACGAAGTACAAAGTCATTTGCAGATTGCGCTACATCAGCTGTTGTCGAAAATATTAAAAGATTTGCTCTAAATCAGAGATGGAAACACAATTACAGGACGTCAGGATTTGGTCTCTGTATATTTGCAGGCCGTTCATTTTTAAATGAGCTTGTTTTAGCTGTGAAATGCAGCTGATCTTTATTAACGGCCGATACGGTTCTGTATTAATATCCTTCAGCGTTGATGACAGATTATGTTCTCATTATAAATTGCTCTCAGAAGATCTAAGATAGTAATATCTCTGTGACTAAAGCGGAGTAACACGAGGTGATTCTCATTACACTTATTGCAGCTATAGACACAGTGGCACCTCCGGCTCATATAGAGTCAGCTCGCCTCATCATCTCCATGGAAACCCCAATCACCTCAAGAGCTCATCACACATGACAGATTTGCCAAAAGTGGGCGGGCACATCATAACTGCAGATTGATTAGCAGATGTTCTTGTGCTCTCTTTCTTTCATTACTAAATCATTTACAGTTTCTTTATTTAGTTCAGGCGTTGAAATAGGAAGTGGTATCATTTTCACTGATTATATTAAATTTTGTTATTGGAATATTATTATGTTAACCCCACCCCCACCGTAAAACAATAAAATAGTTAAAAATGAAAAATAAAAAGCAATTTAATGCATGATTTGGATTATGTATTTCAGATTTTATATTTTGTTCAGGCAAATGTTCTGATTAAACAAAGCGGCCCATTTCTGTTTTCTTTTCTTGTGAAGCAAACAGGTGTAAACACGCCTGAACACTCTGGAAATACATATGAATGTTTTTTTTTTCCCTCAAATTCTATCTTGTTTTTTGGCTTGATCTGTGACCTCGAGTGGTGACCCGTCTGACCTCTGATGTCCTCTGTCCCGAAGGAATCAAAGTTCAGAGTTCAGCATGTGCTTCATGGTCAAATTCAAGTTCAAGCTGACCCTCAAAACTGATTTCATATGCTAAAACACACAACACAGCATAAATATGATATATGAACCAATATCAATATTATAGAACAGCAGCCCAAAACTCTATTGACTATATGTTAGGCTTGCACTGGCACATAAGGAATTTGTCAAATAATGTATTTTTCAAAACACTATGATAACACAAATAGAACTTTTCAAGTAAAACCAAACAAAATGAGATGAATTCCCCTTTCTGCATCAATAATGATTTATGAAGTGATTCTTTTAAATTATGAAACTGTTTAAAATACATTTAATATATATGTTGTAATTCATAATTACTATTTACAAAACCTTAAAATCTTAAATATATGTATGTATCTTTCATTTCCAAAAAAAAACACACACACACCAAACATTGTTTAAAATATTAAAATATAGATTTTTTAATGCATATACTGAGATAATAGTGTGAAACCTTATTTTTAAAATCTCTATATAGATAATAGATAATCTATATATATACACACACACACACTATATATATATATTTTATTAAATGTTTCAATGTCAATTGCAAATATTTCTATTAAAGGAACTAAATGCCAATGAGAATAATATGTGAAAATTAAAGAGTGAAATTAATGTAAAAGTAGGAATTTTGCATGTGCTTTGATAAAAGAAAATACCTTTAACAAACAAAAGTAAGAGAAAAAACAAGTCAACTAAACGTGAAAGAATAACAACTTTTTGTCTGCATATTCCTAAAGTACAGCTGGCTGCTTAATGATGTGTGAGAGAGAGCCTCTAAATCAGCTATCAGCTCTCGGGGCCTTTATGTCGGCCTAGTCGTGGATAGTTTACGAGTTGTGTGTGGATGTGTAAGTACAGCATCCCGTTCCACATTCCCGTCACACACATGCTCTCCAGCATCCTCCATTCACTCCATCTCCGCTGTTCCACCCTCCACAGAGATGCAGATGAGCAGGGCGCACTTGGGCCCCCCCTCCCAGGGCTGTCTGTCATATTCTGCCCCAGACAAGACATTGCCCACTTGCCCTCGAGCGTGGGAATGGGGGTCCACGGGCGTTCACATCATCTCCCCCACGTGCGCTCGACCGCATCAATTAAGGATGAGTTTCTATGCCAATTCCTTCCTCCATCCCATTATGTCCCAATTATTTCATTTGAGGAGCTTGAATAAGTCCAGAGTCAACGATACTCGGACGCACGTGGGTTCCAATGAGCTGACAACTACAACAAACTTACGCCTTTGTCTCCTGTGTGCTTTGCATTCGTCCTTTCATCCAAAAGCTTTAATAACATACAGAACAAGGCATCCCGAAGCGCTTGCGTGAGCAACAATACATCTAACGCCTATATTTCGCCGCTATATTTAATGCTCCACGTTGAGATGCTGATAGAAGCGGTTCTTACTTTCGGTTATCTAGCTTTATGACGACCAGCACACTCATACAGCTAGATAACCAAAGATAACAACACGCCTCCAACGTGATGTGTCACAAGTGCAAAAAGCCCATTTGCCCCAATTACTCCAAGTCAGCAGATGCGAGTAATTAGTTGCACGCAAAAAAACAAAACAGAAAGTTCATCCAAATGAGGTCGATCCCGTCCAACTTCCGCGCGCAATTGTTGAACTTCTTAATTATTGACTCGCACGATTAAGGCAACCCTACGAGACGCGAGCCTGCTACATCCATCCATAGCAGCGAGGATGCTTTTATTCCAGTCGGAGCTCGGCTTGGCTGGATTTACAGTGGGGTACGCATGAAATCCTGCGTATCCAGGCAAGAGAATAAACAGGCGCGCAGCAAAAAACGCAAGGCATAAAGACAGCATCAGAGAGAGAGCTGGACAGTAAACACATGCGTGCTCGGGTTTGGGCTTCAAATATCACTCTCGCATCATGCGTAAAATGCGCGCAGGTTTGATCCGAAGGCATTTTCGCTCCTCTTGCTAGGGGTAACATCATGACGTCCTTATGGCACACGGATGACGTGCTTACGGATGACAGGACTGACGCACTCAATGGGCTCCATCGCTAGTGCCCAAAATGCGCACAAACCTCGTGAGGTCAGAGGTCTCGAGGTCGCGTCGGATTTAAATGTCCATTTGGAGAAGCACGCGGCGACGCACACCGACTTGCCCCTTTTCTGCAGTGTGCATTTATGAGCATAGACCAGGATCACATATTAACCAGGGTCATAAAAAAATGCTATCCCCACAGATTTAAAAATGGGAATTTTCTGGGAAAGATATTCTAAACAACTGGTTTTAGTAACAGAGAAATATTTGCACCATGCCATGAAAATCAGCTTCAGGTGGCAGATTTTATGATACCGTTATAGACCTCGTCATTCCAGATGTTTAGTTTTAGTCACAAGAGTGAAACTTCGAGCTTGTTTGCGCAACGAAGTTTTCACGGCATCGCTTGTGTAATTACGACTTACAGCTAATGAATAATTACGCGTCTCTTAGATTTTTGAAATACTTCACTGATCTATTGCAGTGTATACAGGCCTGTAAACATTTCAATATTATTGAATATAATAAGCATCTTGGTTTGCCTTTTAGATTCGTTTTAGCACCTGATTCCAGTTTACTCGTCAATCTTGAATAACGCTAAATAAAATACAATCAGAAGAATTCACAAAATTACCAAACCATCATTTCAACTAATTAAAGCAATATCACATAAATAGGCTAGGCTATATTTGCACATATTTAATCTTAGTCCACACACAATCGACACATATATACATTTTAATTATGCATTAGAAAATATCAACGCCTGTAAGAAGGATTTCCTTAAACATCACTTCTACTCACATGGATGCAAATTAAAGTAGAACAATGCTTTAGCTTGATTTTACAGGCTTCAGAATGACATAGATGCACGTTCTTAAAATAAATAAAATATTTAGCAACATAATTTTAAAGCACAATAACATTTTATCTGTTATCTTTTAGCAGTTCTTAATTTAACCACCCTAAAGTAATTAACCAAGGTGTTCGGTGTGACGTCATTACAGAGGACAATTAACACTCATTTATCTGTTATCGTTTGGTGAACAGCCAATGACTCGCAGATCAATAAAACGCGTGTGTTAATAAAGTATAAAGATTTTCTGTTATCCCTGAGTGTTTCAAAAAAGACGCACAAAATAACCCTGTTGTTTAATAAGCATAACATTCTGTTAAAATAATAAAACATTTTCATTTATTTTCCGAGAAAACACAGGCCAAATATTTTCAATATAATTATTTTTCCTTTGATAAAAAACGCACGATTTTTAAAGCTACGTGGCCTATTTTTCCTATATTAAAAAAGCATGAGGCAGGCTACTTACATTCTCCTTGGACTCCCCATGGCACCGAAAAAGCGCTCATCTGGATGTGAAACGGATAAACGAACATCCTCGATTAGAAATCACATCCACGAAATCCTTCCAAGGACTAGTTTGCTGGAGACGCACGAGGCATCGCCGTTTGAAAGCATCTAATTCCATCCACAGGATAAGAAGGTGTGAGGGAAGAGCAGAACTTCATCACATGGCTGCCTGAGTGCGAGAGCGAATGGAAAGTGCGGCGCGAACCATGCAAGTTTGGGTGGGTTTGAAGGGGGGGGGGGGATTAATGATCCACCCCTTCTACCTCTGCATTATACGTGCGATGAAATTAATATCTGATTCAATTGCCCAAACTTGATCAGACTTCGCTTTAGGAGTTCTTGTTGCACGAAGGTGTCCAAAATGTCCAAATGACGTGACCAGGTGTGACTCACCTGAGTAAGACGCAGTTTCCAACACGTCCTCGTGCGTTGTCTTTCACCTGCTGACATTTTCTACAATTAGAAAACAATTTCCCACTCACAAAAAATGTCGTTTTTTTGTGTAATTCTTTGATCATTTTCACTCCAGCATTGTTCATGTATGATTTTGAGACTCGTTTGATGAAGGACTGGAGGGGGTCACGTTCAATGACGTCGCCTTGTTTGTTACGTGCAGCCATATTTAGAGACACCGAGGAAATTAGTGATGCTCAATATGCAAATCAAGCTGTAATGACTACAACATTCAGACGAAACAATGTCTCGTGCAAAAACCGGAATTGTCTAGGAAGGATGTTGGTCTACGAGTTTATTTCTTAAGAAAACTAATTCTGGAGATGAATGCAGTTGGAAGAAGGAAATCAGAGCATGTGAGAAATTAACGCCTGTGATAATCAGCTGCTTGATGTGTCTTTGTGTTTGTCACCAGGCAGAACAGCGGCTTCATTTGCTTCAGGAGCTCATCTGTATTCTTTGAGATTTTCAAAGTTGTTTTTCTCTCTCTCTTTCTCTCTCTCTCTCTTCAGCAGGTGAGTATTTTGATTTGTCTAGAGTTGTTTGATTGAGTATTAAATATTGATTTTTAATTGTGGTTTATTATTAATCAAAAGTTATTTTACCTCGATTGAACAGTTTAGTTTTCAGTCGAGTTTTATTAAAAACAACAACGTTGTGCGTATTATATGATGCAACGACAGATTTGATTGCAACCAGATTAGATTTATGAATTAAGACTAATGGAAATACAATTCGTTATTAAATATATACGTTGCATTCTAAATAAACTAATAATATCCCCAAACTTACATTTGATATGAAAAGGCATTGGTCTATGTGAAGATGAATCCGGCAGCTCCAGGCGTCAGATGTGTTTGATTTCAGATGTCTCGAGTTCATGCTGGTTGTCAGAGATGCTCTCACGCGCATTATGGGGACACGAGAGCAAATCGCGAACATCTTTTATGTTTCTCATAGCGCAAATGGCAATTATCTATAACAATAATAGAATTATTCTTTTGTGTCTGAAAGCAAATGTTGCTTTTAGGAATGTCTTTAAAATAAAATCTAAAAATCTGTATTTAATATGCAAAACTAAACGACCGTAGGCTTATAGATTGAGTGTTTTTTGTTTCCTTGTATAGGCTTTTTATATTTTCAGTACGTTCATGACAATAAAAGAGAAGGACAAATAGCAGAACAACGAGACACACTCACAAGCACACACGCTCGTGACGCTTTTGTTGAGATTAAAATAAAATATTACAGTAAAAAAAAATCTTTTTTAAAACTTAGACTGTGAGATGTAAGGTAAACACTTTTTAGACATTGATAAAGCCGAAAAAATCCATCTCGTAATTTCTAAATTTTGGATGCGAAATCTCTGTTCAGCCGAGTCATTTATTCTTATATTATTTATTATTTTATTTAAAATGTATTTCTTATTTGTACATGTATTACAGGACATATATTACTTGAGCTTCATATTTCGACAGTTGTTCATTCTGACAGGAACCCATGAATGTGTGTGTGTGTGTGTGTGCAGGTTTATGTGGTTTATGAGGACACAAATTGTTTAATGACATGGGTATGACACAGCTATTACAATATGTAGGTGTTTTATGAGAACATTTTCAGTCCCCGTAATTCAAAAGGCTTAAAAACATACTAAATGGTGGTTTTTTTTTTTTTTTAAATCTAACAATGCACACAGTTTCCTGTAAGGGGTAGGTTTAGGTGTAGAGTAGGTGTAGGGCAATACCCCATACAGTTTGTACAGTATAAAAAACATCACGCCTATGGAGAGTCCCCATAAATCACAAAAACCAACGTGAGTGTGTGTGTGTGTTTTTTGCGACTCACAGGTTTGTCTGTTTTTGCGCTACAGCGACACCTGGCGGTAACCTCAGTCCAACAGGAGCTTTTTCATCAAGAATCTAAAACAATATTCGATTTATTTGTTCGTTGATGTTCTATAATGCACCTCTTTCATTTATCATTATCACAGTATCATATTTTAACACAGATAGACGCCTGATTTTCACAACAGATTTAAGAGCATTTTGGTAGGATATTTTGACCTGCACTACTTCATAAAATGTATAAACTATATGATTTTCACCACCTGAGCTAAGTGGTTATCTATCTGTCTATCTATCTATCTATCTTTTAATAAATATGTTCCTACTTCCTATGTATTTAAGTATTTTCAAAAATAAAGATTATAGAAGCCATGGTTGTTGGGCATGATCTGAAATGTTTTATTGCGATATAATCGATTGTCGCTTTTGAGGGCAAATTTAACGGCATAAACAAATATCAATATTATATGCGACGACATTAAAACCCATGAACGTACATTTAGCTAATTTTCCTCGTGCTGTCGAGTAGGTTTCTTCTTTAATTTCAGCTCTGCAGTGTGTGTGATAACTAATTTCTATTTGAAAATCACGACCGATTTGTCTGATCTCTTATTTATTGAGATGTCGATGTATTTCCAATCCCGAATGATATTTGTATTATTGTAGCCTACTGTTGCAGCTATTATAATAAAATACGCGCCTTTACAAACACATTCTCTGTATTTAAATAGTTATATTTCGAACCAAAAAAGTATAGGATAATTGTAATACAAACTCAGATATTCTGTCCATTTCTTTTTTATTTCCTGCCTTTACGTACCGTAATGAATAACTGTGCAATTATCGCCTAATATCGTGTAATTTCCAGTCTGACAGCAATAAAGACTATCACATAACCATAAATGTTTTCGAAAATGTTTGTCCTCGCAAAATGATTTTAAAAGAGCATATATGATTCAACTGCATATTTAGCAAAAATATTTTTTTGCCTACTTACATATAGCACAAATTTCAGCTACGAGCCTGCTTTTCTGTAAATATTTCATAAGCAGTTTACTGTAGACTTAGCCTATGTATTAATTATAAATTTGAAGGTCTCCGTTTAGGCTGTGAAATGAGAGCGAACGTGTCATGATGACGTTAAACAGGATTCATTCCTCTTAGTTTTATCGCAGTATTCTGACAAGGCTTTTTAAAGACAAAGACTACAGACAGAGTGGTGCTTTTTTAAACCAACCCAGCGAACAGGAAACGTTCTCAGGATTTGGCCGACGTTCTGACAAAGTTCTTTTAGAGTAACGTTTATACAGTGTGGAGAATCCAAATGAAACATTCTCATGATGTTTGCAAAAACGACTACATGGAATGCTCTCTTTTGAAACATTTAGAAACTGTAAGTCTAGAAATGTTTCATTAACTTCATTGGAACAATAGCAAAACATAATTTGAGCATCTGTGTGAGCCTTTGTCACAACATATGTGAAAACAGATGTGAATGATTGGTTATTATTGTAAATACTAATCAAAATCCAGCAGCACTATACATAACTAAAACAAAAAAAGCAAACAAACAAAAAAAATCTGTAAAGCCTGAAGTAAAAAGTTTACTGTAAATGGCTTCTTTGAAACTTTGCATTCACCCCCCCAGCCCCAAAAAAACCCCAAAAACCCACAAAGTATAGATTAAGCAGCACAATTGTTTTCAACACTGAAAATAATAAGAATAGTTTCTTAAGCAGCGAATAAGTACATTAGAATGATTTCTGAAGGTTCACTGAAGACTAGAGTAATGATGCTGAAAATCCAGCTTTGCATCACAGAAATAAATGAAACTTTACAATATATTTAAATATAAACTGGTTATTTTAACTTTAAAAATATTTAACAATATTACTGTTTTTACTGTATTATTAATCAATTAGATGCAGCCTTTGTGAGAATAAGAGGCATATGTCTATAATCTGATGCAATAAAGAAACAAGCAATCAAAAAAAAGCGTAGAAAGCCTGGCGTGAAATTGTTTATATGGCTTTTATTTTTGGAGCTCACACTGCTTTACCTCTCTGTTCAACATCGGCAAAGCTTGAAATCACATTCTGACTCATGTGGTCAACAGGTTAGCAACAAATGCTCTGCATTTTTATGAAAATATAAGCAAAATGTATTGTACATCTCTTCCACCGGGGATAGGCAATACATGGCCAGGAGAACTTTATCGTTGTTAACACGGCTCTGAAATATCAACAACATTTACAAGAGAATTTGCGTATTTGGAACCCTTCCCGATTCCATTTAGAACATTCCTCAGCCCCGGGCCCGTGCTAGTCTTCAAATGGTGCGTGATGGCTTTCTCTCTCCGTTAATCGTAAAGAAACCTGCAAATCCTGGCAGGCTCATTTACCCAAAAGCCTCATTGTTCTTTATTTACATAAATACGTTGAACCTGCAACACAACAACGTCTGTGATAACATACAATTGCAAGTGAGCGTAAAAGGCCCCGGTCTGTACGGGAATATTACTTGTACGAGCCCTGAGACACGTCAATGCCTCTATTAATAGTTTAATTATGCATAATATATTACTGAAACTAAAAAGTAGCTTTACCAAACAAGAGTACCAGACTTCTCTTTTTAATCCTGTATGCTTGTATACACTGCATAAACTGCATGTATCTTTTTTTTTTGGTTTTTTTTTTTTTTTGTCTTTTTCCCCACACGTGGCACAAGCGATGCATGTCCCATGCCCCCGACCCCAAATCACAAACACACCCACCCGCCCCGTTTATCATATATATATCAATTTTAATACTTGATGTAGCACTCGCACTCCGCAGAAACAAATAGAATAATACTAAAGTGAAATCTTTGCATAGAAAAGCCGTCCGCGATCACGAGGCCCAGCCCTCGGACAGACGCATGCGCTTGACAGATGGGCTCTGCCGCTCGTCCGGAGAGTGTCTCAGCAGTCCCATGGGCGAGTGGAAGTCGACGCGGTGCTCCTCGCGGTCGCTGCCCTCGTACGAGCTGCCGCAGCTGCTCAGGCTGTCGACCGGAGAGCGGCCCGCGTCCTGCCGCAGCTGACCCTGCTGAGAGGCCGTCGGCTGCTGCTGCTGCTGCTGGGGCTGGCCGTAGATGCCCGGGGTGCCTCCGGCCCGGTCTCGGGGAGGGGACACGGGTTCGGACTTGATGTGCAGGCTCTGATTGGACGGCAGCGAGAGGGTGGAGCTCTGACATAACGCCGTGCTGGTGCAGTTCCTGTCGACCGAGAAAAAAAACACACTTAGAGGCCGAGCTAAAAGACTGACTACACTCTATTTTTTTTTTCAGATTTATCCAAACCGTTTCTTTTCTAAGGCCCATGTTTTAATGATTTGGTAACATTTTACAATATGATGTTACTTGTTGACATTTTATTAACTAAGATGAATGAACAATGCATTTATTACAGTATTTATTCATCTTCATGAATAAAAAATACTGTTGTTCATTCTTAGTTCATGTTAACTAATGGAGTTTACTAATGAACCTTGCTAATAATTAAAAAGTCAACATGTAATTTGAAATAATAAAATAATAGTGAATTTGAGAATGTATTATATTATATTAAATTATATTTCACATTTTTCATTCTAAATGTTGCATTACAATAAAAATATGATCCCATATTGAAAAAAAATTAACATGGATTCGAAAGTGTATATATCATACTATAATATTTTAGCTATTAGACATTTTATTTAAAAATATTACATTCCACTTAAAAATAAAAACCTAGATTTCCTGCAAAATAAAGTGAAAAGTTGAATCGTTTGATTTGAAAAGTTGATTATTTGCAGTAAAAGTTTTTGTTTGCAAAATATATGTGTACTGAGTATATTTATTATGTGTATATATATTTAAAATATATTTATAAATATATATGTATATATAATTTCTTATATTTAAAAAAAGTTGTTTATATGTTAAATATATTTATATATAATAGAAATTATATGAATATAAATGTAATAACATTTACATTTTCATAAAATTAAATTACATAATGTATGTGTGTGTTTTTCTTTATATATACATAAATATACACAGTAAATACACATATATAAAAATATTATATAGTATATATATATATACTAATTCAATATTTTATTTAGAAAATTTGCAATCTAATTAAAAATAAAAACCTAGATTCCTTACAAAATAAAATAAAAATGAATTAATTAGTCAAAGGTTGACAAAAATTAACATGCATATGAGATTATGATTATTATAGGATTATATGGTAATATTTTAGTTTGACATATTATTTAAAAATGTAATCATTTTAACATAAAACCATAACAGCTGATATCCAGTGTGTTTTGAGTGCATGGGTTCGACTGATTCTGCTCACCCTAGATGTCCAAGACCAGAATGCTGCATGTTTTGTGGCCAGCCGGTCATCGAACCCAGATGAAGAGAAGCTGAGCTGTTAAAACCGGTCAGAGAGGACAGGTCTCCACTGCTGAGAGAATATTCTAGAAAGGTAGAGAACGATCTCAGCTCAACTCACTGCATATAGACTGCTTTCTTCAAGAATCAAAGAATATTAAGTCGACGGCGCCATCTGGTGGTGCATTCAAGACTCTTCAAATAGTTCAAATCAACTGAGCTATGCATAAACTGTTACAATTAAAATAAACACTAAGATTCAAAACTTTTGTTTTGAACATTTTCTTCAAAAGTGACATTTATAATGTATAATAAATACATCTGGCTGTTTTAGAATTCTGAATCTGTATCTCACAACAAAACTGGTTATTATAATAAATGTTTTTTGAGCAGCAAATCAGCATATTAGAAAGATTTCTGAAGGATCAGATTGCTGTAATGATGCTGAAAATTCAGCTTTGCATGATAGGAATAAAAAAATTATATTTAGAAAATAAATCAATAAATAAAACAATACTGAATTGTAACAATATAACTGTTTATACGGCATTAATAAATGCATCCAAAAAACGAAACGGTAGTGTATATTAAAGCAAATATTCTGATTCTGAACTGTCCTTAGCTCTCACCTGTACCGTATGAGGTAGAGATGCCTGATGGGTAGCCGCCCATTCCCTGTCCTGGCAGAGTGGGCGTGGCCACAGACACCACCGGTGTGCTCAGAGACTGGGCCGACTGGGAGTTGTTTATTCTCTGGTTCTGTGCGAAAGAAACGGCACATTTAAAACAACAGCAATGGAACGGGTCTGAGTAAATGTGCAGGTGGTGTCATATCTGCCCCATCTAACTGCTTAATAGATCATGTGACCAATACCGGGTAATTACCCTCCACCTCGCAATCATCCAACAGAACATTCCAGAGTTCCGCTGTTGCTATGGAAACCGCTAAAGCAGTCCCCTTGGCAACAGAGGAACGAGACTGTTTTGTGTGCATTTGACATAAGAACTATCAGTTTGCCTTTCTGATGGTCAGTCGTGTTTCACTGCAATACTGATACTACTTACCAGCAACATGTCAACATCCTCCGACTGGCGAGCAGTTAAAAAGAATACACGCACGTTATGGCATAAATCCAGTGGTCTGTATTGGTTTTATACGGGTAACGCTGATCATCTGGGTTTAAATCTCAACCTAACTACAGCTAAACAGAGATGGTATTGGATGTGTGAACTTACGATGGAGGGCATGGTGTTCTTTGAGCCGGGAGGGATGAGGACGCGCAGGTCAGGCTTGCGGTTGCTCATGGTCATGGTCATGGGCGGAGGAGATTTGGCCTGCATGTTCTTGCTCATGCTCCCCGGAGAGACCAGCAGACCAGGGGAGTTGCGGTGGTTTCCATACCCGTTTCCTGTGGGACAGTCGGAGAGGACACGTCAAAATAACACTAATCAGAGCAATTTTATATTTTTCAATTCAATTCAGTTCCATAAATGCAATACAGATCTTATATCAAAACATTGACGGAGATTCATGGAAACTTATTTGATTTATTTTTCAGAAATTATGAAGTACAGAAAAAAACAAAACGTTAGATGTAAAAAACAACAAACTTTTTTTTTTTTTTTTTTACAAATTTTGTAAAATAAATAAATAAATAAATATGCATAATATATAAAATACATTTAAGAATTTTTTTGTCGCACCAATTCTCGCTATTAGCAAATCATTTACTCTGGTTTTTCCTCAATAAATTACTAATTTGCTGCTTGTTGTTTGGTTTATTGGGTATTATTAGGGATATAGAATATGATCATGTAGAATATGTGCTTTATAAATGCTAATGTTAATAATATGCATGTTAATAGTGAGAATGGTCCCTATTTTGGTCTAATTTTAATTAGCAAGAAAGCATAAAAAGAAATAATAATATTAATATGACAAAAGAAAATAATAATGAGCGTAACTATAATGATTGTAACTTTTCTGCATTGCTTACATGTCTGCATAAAAATGATAAGAAGAACGGATAAAAACTTCTGTATAAATCTAAAGCTACAACACGTTTACATGAATAATTGTAAATGTTATTTTACTTCTTTTCATATATGATTAAAATTGAACTTTTGAAGATTTCACTCCCGTGGCGTTATAAAAAGGACATCTTTAAAAATAATCAGAAAGCGCTTTTGAACTACTACTTGTTTGAAGAGGTCAGAAAAAAAAAATTGTCGCTTGAACCTTCAAACACCTCGGTGGATCTGACAGCTATCGCAGAGTTCGATAAATCTGCCTCAAACATAAAAAATAATGCCACATGTTATTGAATCTGTGGTTATTTCCGAGATATTTTATCTTTTTCATATTTTATGTTCCCGCATGCTTTCTAAGAAGCGCGCTACAATATTAGCTCTGTGGTCTTTTTCAAGACGCTGTCACTAAATCGTTGCCATCTGTCACAGTAACACCACAGAACCGTCTCAAGGGTAACGACTGGGGAAAAAAAGAACATTAAGGAAGAAAAAATGGCAAATGTTGGCACTTTCACTTTTTACATTTTCCCAGATGTTTACAACAGAACAGTTAACAAAGAATCGCTTTTGGGTGTTCCGATATATGCAAAAACTTGCATCTGCGCGAAAAAAAAAGCAGTGAAGGCAATTCAGACTTGGAGTTTTCAACATTTGCTTTTCACTATGGTCGGTTTGAGTCTGCAGCACCAAAGCAGAGCTGCTGTTGACAATGTGCAAAGTCCATTTTCTGTCGCTCAAATGTTAGCGGCATTGCAAAATTTGCAACAAATTTTGGACCTTTTTGTGGACGTTCTATGAATACGTTGCGCTATGCTTCCTCTCGACCTAACGAAGTGTTGACGGCTTCACCATATTAGAATTCACCGTAGGATGTTTTTTAAGAAACGCTTCTTTAAATACACTATTTAAGGCCCTTCACCGCGACATCCTACAGCGGCTCGCTGGGTAAATATCCGGGGAGGAACTAGCCGAGCGAAAGGAAGCTTTGAATCAAACCGAGCGGCTCCATCTGTCTATTGAGACAGCAAACACACACGTATGGTACACACACACGACTCTTACCAGCACTGGTGCCCACTCCGCTGCTGAGGTCTGGACCCATAAGGCCACCTGAGGATAGGACAGAGGAGACATTAAACAAGACTGACACTCAAAACACGTACGCCACGCCTGACTGACGCCTCCTTCCTGTGGCCAGACGGGCCCGCTCGAGATATATGTACGAGAGCCAGTGTGAAAAAAGCCATCTGTAAGTCTACCCGAAGCCACAAACCCCTGTTCGGCCCTATGGAGAAGATGTCACCGTCCAAGAAAAACCTTTGAAAAGTCTGCGCGGTTTCAGACGTCGCGGTCCCTGCCAAGACTCATATTTAGTTTTGCTCCTGTAATACGAAGCAAATTGTTCCAGGAGGGCCAAGGATAATGACAGGACAGACGATGCGGTCAGAAGGACTCTGACCAGAGCACAAAATAGATCTTTTAGACAATAATAACAAGCCCACAGAAGGATTACGCTTCCCACACATATGTCACCGCAGACTGTCTTTTTCTACCACTTTGTTCATTTTTCTTCCCATTGCTTCCTCTTTCTCTTTCTATATACATTCTAAACACACATATCTGGATGTTTCTTTTGGCCCTGTGGACCTTTTGAAATGAAACACTGCTAAGACTTTTCACACTGTCACACTTGTCTAAAATGTGTTACTATACAGGCGTCACAAGAGAATTTTGTTTTATTTTATTTAATTTCCAAATGGAATAAAATCACCTCTTTATACATATATATATA